>JAMQYH010000043.1:0-343637 GCA_027562975.1 Rhynchospora breviuscula
CGGATGCTCGCCCAGGACATGGTCGAGGCGTTCATCGCCCGCGAGACCAAGCACGAGCGCGACTGACGCGTCCGGCCCTGGGTCCGGTCCTCGTCAGGCGCTGGGGTCAGGTTGCCGCGTCGAGCGCCTGCTCGAGGTCGGCCCACAGGTCCTCGACGTCCTCGATGCCCACCGACAGCCGGATCAGCGACGGGTCGATCGTCGGCGCCTCGGTGGCGTAGCGGCGGCGCCGCTCCAAGGTGGACTCCACCCCCGCCCAGGCTCGTCGCGCCGATCCACAGGGACGTCGCCGCGACCACGCGGTCCGCGGCGTCCGCGCCCGCCGGCGAGCTCGACCGCGACGATGGTGCCGAGCCCCGGGTAGCGCACCCGCGAGACCGCCGGGTGCTCGCGCAGGCGCCGGGCCAGCTCGGCCGCGTTGTCGCCCGCCCGCTCGACCCGCAGCGCGAGGGTGCGCATCCCGCGCAGCGCGAGGTAGGCCTCGAACGCGCCCGGGACGCCCCCGGTCAGGGTGCGGGCGTGGTGGAGGGCAGCGTACAGCTCCTCGCCGTGCTCGTCGTCGGCGACGACCACCGCGCCCATCAGCAGGTCGGAGTGGCCCGCGATCAGCTTGGTCGCCGAGTGGACGACGAGGTCGGCGCCGTGCTCCAGCGGGCGCTGCAGGACCGGCGTCGCGAAGGTGTTGTCGACCGCGACCCAGGCGCCGGCGGCGTGCGCGGCCGCGACCAGCGCGGGCAGGTCGGCGACCTCGAGGGCCGGGTTCGTCGGGGTCTCCAGCCACACCAGGGCGGCGCCCTCGCACGCCGCGGCCGCCGCGGCGGTGTCCTCGACGTCGACCCGGCGGACCGTCAGCCGACCGCGCTGCTCGAGGTCGTCGAGGCGCTGCAGGCTGCCCTGGTAGGCGTGGCGCGGGACCACGACGACGTCGCCCACCGCGACGAGCTCCAGGACCGTCGAGACCGCCGCCATCCCGCTGGCGAAGGACAGCGCGCGCCCGCCCTCGAGCGCACCCCAGCGCGTCCTCGAAGGCCGTCCAGGTCGCGTTGCCGACGCGGCCGTACTCGACCGCGCCTCCCGCGACGTACGTCGAGGCCAGCTCGACCGGCGTGCTCAGCGGTGCCCCGGGCACCCGGGCGGGACGACCCGCGGTGACGACGGTGGTGCGCGGTGAGAGGGGCCGGTCCTGGGGCATGGCGCCCAGCCTAGGGAGGCCGAGCGCCGGTAGGGTCGGGCGGGATGAGCGAGACTCCCACGCCCGACCCCGCGGCCGAGCAGAGCGACGCGCCGGCGGTCCGCCCGCGGGTCGCCGTCGTCTTCGGCGGCCGGTCCAGCGAGCACGGCATCTCCTGCGTGACGGCGGGCAGCGTCCTCGCGGCGATCGACCCCACGGAGTACGACGTCGTGCCGATCGGCATCGCGCCCGACGGACGGTGGGTGCTCGAGTCCGGCGAGCCCGAGGCCCTGGCCATCGGTGCCGGCGGCGCGCTGCCCCAGGTGAGCGCGGCGCGGCCCGTCGTACGCCTCGAGCAGGACGGGGGCGCCGCGCTGACCGTGCAGGAACCGGGCGAGGTGCCCCGCGCGCTCGGCGCGGTCGACGTGGTGCTGCCGCTGCTGCACGGCCCGTTCGGCGAGGACGGCACGCTCCAGGGCCTGCTGGAGCTGGCCGACGTCGCGTACGTCGGCGCCGGCGTGCTCGCCTCCGCGGTCTCGATGGACAAGCACTACATGAAGGTGGTGCTCCGCTCGGCGGGCCTGCCCGTGCTGCCGCACGTGCTGGTGACCCCGCACGGCTGGGAGAACGACCGCGAGGCGTGCCCGCGAGAGCGTGCGCGCGCTCGGCTTCCCCGTCTTCGTCAAGCCCTGCCGGGGCGGGTCGAGCATCGGCATCAGCAAGGTCCACGACGAGGCCGGGCTGGACGCGGCGGTCGAGGCCGCCCGCGAGCACGACCCGCGGGTGCTGGTCGAGAGCTTCGCCGGGCCCGGCGCCCGCGAGGTCGAGATGGGCGTGCTGGAGAGCGAGGACGGCCGCGGGTCAGCACCAGCGTCGCCGCCGAGATCCTCGTCGACGCCGAGCACGAGTTCTACGACTTCGCCGCGAAGTACCTGCCCGAGGAGGCCACCGACCTCCGCGTCCCGGCCGACCTCGAGGAGGAGACCGAGGCCGAGCTGCGCCGCCTGGCGGGGGAGGCGTTCCTCGCGCTCGGCATCGAGGGCCTCGCGCGGGTCGACTTCTTCGTCCAGGACGGCGGGCGGGTGGTGATCAACGAGGGTGAACACCATGCCGGGCTTCACCCCGACCTCGATGTTCCCGCGGATGTGGGCGGCCTCGGGCGTCGACTACGCCACGCTGGTGCGCCGGCTGCTGACGCGCGCCCTCGCGCGCACCACCGGCCTGCGCTGAGGCGTCACCGGCAGCGCCCCACGGCACGGGTGTGCGCCTTGACCGCCGGCGCGAGGTCGCTCATCACGTCGACCGGCGGCCGGAAGCGCGCCGGCACGGTGACCCGCAGCCGCGGCGAGCGCCCGATCGTGGTCATCACGACGTCGGCGGACTGGTCCTCGATCTGGGCGGCGGGGACGTACCACCCGATGCCCGCGGTCTCCTGGCACATGCCGAACGGGTCGTAGTCGGCCGGCTGCGGCACCGCGCAGGTCAGCACCGTCGCCGGGTCGCCCCACGCGGCGCCGCGCGAGGGGGTGTCGACCTGCACCCGCTCCCGGCCGGCGACGCGCTGCGGCACGGCCTCGACCAGCGCGCGGCAGGCGCGCTGCTGGGCCGGCGAGGCGCCCGGCGCGTCGACGGCGACGTCCGGCGCACCGGTCAGGCGCACCACCGCGACGACGGCTCCCGCGACCAGCAGCAGCGCGGCCGCGACCAGCAGCAGGCGGCGCGGTCGCACGCGGCCGGGCCTCAGATGTGGACGACGGGGCAGGTGAGGGTGCGGGTGATCCCGGGCATGGTCTGGACCCGGGCGACGACCATCTTGCCGAGCTCGTCGACGTTGGCCGCCTCCGCGCGCACGATGACGTCGTACGGACCGGTGACGTCCTCGGCGAGGATGACGCCCTTGAGGTTCGTGATCTCGGCCGCCACCTCCGCGGCCTTGCCCACGTCGGTCTGGACCAGGATGTAGGCCTGCACCACCATGTGCTCGCTCCTTCGTCTCGTGCGCCGGCCGCGCTCGTGCGTCGTCCGACCCGCGAAACCTACACGTCGCGGGCGTGCCGAGCGCCCACACCCCTGACCGGCCCCTGACCCGCTCGAGGTGACGCGGTCGCGCGTCCGTCGGCTGGTTGGATGGCGGGCGTGAGCTCCCCCGACCTGCCCCCGGCCCCGCCGCGGGGCACCACCGTCGCCCAGCTCGGCGAGTTCGGCCTGATCGGCCACCTCGGCCCCCGGTTCGCGCAGGGTCCGCACGTGTACGTCGGCCCCGGCGACGACGCCGCGCTCGTCCGCACCCCGCAGGGCCACGTCGTGGTCTCGACCGACCTGCAGGTCGAGGGCCGGCACTTCCGCCGGGAGTGGTCCTCGGCGCTCGACATCGGCCACAAGTCGGCCGCCCAGGCGCTCGCCGACGTCACCGCGATGGGCGGGCGCACCCACTCCGTCACCGTCGGCCTCGCCACCCCCGGCGACCTCGAGGCGCAGTGGGCGCTGGACCTGGCCGACGGGATCGCCGAGGAGTGCGCCCTCGTCGGCGCCAGCGTCGTCGGCGGAGACCTCACCCGCGCCGACGAGGTGATGATCTCGCTGACGGTCATGGGCGCGTGCGAGGTCGCGCCGGTCCTGCGCAGCGGCGCCCGCTCCGGCCAGGTCGTCGCCCTCGCCGGGCGCCAGGGCTGGGCCGCCGGGGGCCTCGCCGTCCTGGGTCGTGGGTTTCGCTCGCCGCGGGCGCTGGTCGAGGCCTTCCGCAGGCCGGAGCCGCCGTACGACGCGGGGCCGCAGGCGGCCCGCGCCGGCGCCACCGCGATGATCGATGTCTCCGACGGCCTGGTCGCCGACCTCGGCCACGTGGCGCAGGACTCCGGCGTGCGGATCGACGTGCAGACCTCGGCCTTCGAGCTGGCCGAGCCGTTCCACGCGGTCGCCTCCGCGCTCGGGGTCGACCCGATGGGCTTCGTCCTCGGCGGCGGCGACGACCACGCGCTGGCGGCGACCTTCGCCTCGCTCGACGACGTCCCCGACGGCTGGCGCGTGATCGGCTCGGTGCTGGAGGGAGAGGGCGTCACCGTCGACGGCGGCGACTACGACGGCGAGCGCGGCTGGGACCACTTCGCCTGACGCCGCGGTCGGACCCCGACTGTCCGGCGTCGGGTGCCGGTTGCCCACGGTATGCAGACGAACCCGCAGATCCCACGGTCCACAGATCGTGGGAAGTGCCGGTTCGTCGTGGGGAGCACGTCGGGCGCGACGAAGGCCCGGCGGACCAGGTGGTCCGGCCGGGCCGTCGGGGTCGATGCGTCAGCGGGAGACCTTGCCGGCGCGCAGGCAGCCGGTGCAGACGTTGAGCCGCTTGGGGGCGCCGTTGACGACGGCGCGCACGCGCTGGATGTTCGGGTTGAACCGGCGCTTGGTGATCTTGCGCGACCAGGGCCGGTTGTGGCCGAAGCCGGGCTTCTTGGCGCAGATGTCGCAGACGGCAGCCACCGTGCACTCCTCGGGTGAAGACGATCGGGTCGAAGGGCCCGACCGCACCACCGTGCTCGGGCAACCGCACAAGACTAACGCCCGGGCAGCGAGCGACGAAATCGTCGTACGCCCCCGGTAGTCTCACCCGGCGATCGACGGCGCCCGCCGTCGCCCGGGGGAGCAGCAGGGGAGGCGGACGTGGAGGACGCGCAGCACGACCTCGCCCCCGTGCCGCCGGGCGCCGAGGTCGCCGCGCTGGTGCGCTTCGCGGACGCGGCCGTCGACGCCCTGGGCGAGGGGCGCGAGCAGGTCGACGCGCTCAACGTCTTTCCGGTGGCCGACGCCGACACGGGCACCAACATGTTCCTCACCCTCGAGGCGGCCCGCGACGCGCTGCTCGCCCACCTCGAGGACGCCGATCCCGGGGCGTCGGGCGCCCGGCGCGCGGCGTTCGCGGCGTACTCCCGTGCGGCGCTGCTCGGCGCGCGCGGCAACTCCGGGGTCATCCTCAGCCAGCTGCTCGGCCAGGCGCTGCGGGTGCTCGGCGCCGCCGAGGACCCGGGCGCCGCCGAGCTGGTGCGGGCCCTGCGCTCCGCGAGCGACAAGGCGTACGCCGCCGTCGGCGCACCCGTGGAGGGCACGGTCCTCACCGTCGCCCGCGCGGCGGCGGACGCCGCGGCCGGGGCGGGCGAGGAGGTCGCGGACGTGCTGCGCGCCGCCGTGCTCGGTGCCGAGGAGGCGCTGGAGCGGACCACCGAGCAGCTGCCCGCCCTGCGCGAGGCGGGGGTCGTCGACGCGGGCGGGCTCGGGCTGTGCCTGGTGCTCGCCGCCGCCGAGCGTGCGGTCACGGGCCGGCGCTCGGCCGGCTCGCCCGTACGACGACCGGGCACCCGCCGGCCACAGACCGAGGAGCCGTCGGGCGAGGGGGCGTCGGGCGACGGGGCGCAGGACGGGCCGGCGTACGAGGTGATGTACCTCCTCGAGGCGGACCCGGACCGCGTCGAGGTGCTGCGCTCGACCCTCGCGTCGCTCGGGGACTCGCTGGTCGTCGTGGGGGAGGACGACCGCTCCGACGGGGAGCCGGAGGAGCCGGGACCGGGCCTGTGGCACGTCCACGTGCACGTCGACGACGCAGGGGCGGCGGTCGAGGCCGGCGTCCTCGCGGGGACGCCGAGCCGGATCCGGGTGAGCCACCTCGGCCGCCCGGAGCAGCGCGAGGAGCGCACCGGGCGCCGGGTGCTGGCGGTGTCGGCCGGTCCGGGGCTGGCCGGGCTGTTCGGCGAGGCCGGGGCCGTCGTCGTCGAGGGCGGTCCGGGCCGCCGTCCCGCGACCGCCGCGCTGCTCGGCGCGGTGGCCGGGTGCGGCGCGGCGGAGGTGGTGCTGCTGCCCAACGACCCGCAGACGCGGGTGCTCGCCGAGGCGGCGGCGCGCGAGGCGGCGGACCTCGGGGTGAAGGCGGTGGTGGTGCCGACCGGCGGCCAGGTCCAGGGCATTGCGGCCCTGGCGGTGCACGACCCGGCCCGGGGGCTGGAGGCCGACGTGGTGGCCATGACGTCCGCCGCGCGCCACACCCGTCACGGCGCGGTGACGGTGGCGGCCCGGCGGGCGATGACCTCGGTCGGGCCGTGCGAGCCGGGCGACGTCCTCGGCGCGATCGAGCACGACTTCGTCTGGGTCGGCGGCGACGTCGAGACGGTGGCCCGCGGCCTGCTCGGCCGGCTGCTCGACAACGGCGGCGAGCTGGTCACCCTGGTGCCGGGCGCCGACGCGGGCCCGGACCTGTGCGCCCGGGTCTCGGACTGGGTCGAGCACGCCTACCCGGGCGTCGACGTGTGCGTCCACGAGGGCGGGCAGGAGCGCTACCCGCTCCTGCTCGGCGTCGAGTAGGGCGGAGGGGGACCGGTGCCGGAGCGGATCACCTGGGACGCGCCGATCGCGGCGGTGGCGGGCAAGGACGCGCCGAAGGTCGAGAAGGCGCTCGGTCTGCGCACCGTCGGCGACCTGCTGCTGCACTACCCGCGCAGCTACGTCGCCAAGGGCACCCTCTCCGACCTGTCGGACCTGTCCCAGGGCGACTTCATCAGCGTCTTCGGCCAGGTGACCCGCAGCGACGTCAAGCCGTACCGCGACCGGCGCACCGGGCGCGAGGCCTACCGCGTCCTCGTCACCGTCAAGGGCAGCGACGGCTCCCTGGCCATGACCTTCTTCGACCGCCAGCGCAGCGTCGCGACCTGGCGCCTGGAGGAGTATGCCGTCGGCACCTTCGGCCTCTTCTCGGGCAAGCTGAACTGGTTCAACGGCCAGTGGGAGCTGACCAACCCGCGCTCGAAGACGTTCCGCGCCGAGGGCGAGGCGTCCGCGGCGTACGACGACGTCCCCGACCTCGTGCCGATCTACCCGGCCGCCGGCAACGTCGACACCTGGCACGTGCAGGAGGCCGTCGCCCTCGCGCTCGACCTGGTCGATCACGTGCCGGACCCGCTGCCCCCGGCGCTGCGCGAGCGGCTCGGGCTGCTCGACGCGCGGGGCGCGCTGCGCCGGGTGCACCGCCCGGCCGACCACCGCGAGCTCGGCGCGGCGCGCAAGCGGCTCAAGCTCGACGAGGCGTTCGTGACCCAGGTGACGCTCGCCCTGCGCCGCCGCGAGAGCGCGAGCCGCACCACGGCGGCGCGCGCGGCGGTCCCCGGCGGACTGCTGGACCGCTTCGACGAGCGGCTGCCGTTCACGCTCACCGCCGGGCAGCAGGAGGTCAGCGACACGCTCCTGGGCGACCTCGCCGGCACCCACCCGATGCACCGGCTGCTGCAGGGCGAGGTCGGCTCGGGCAAGACCGTCGTCGCGCTGCGCGCGATGCTGCGCGTGGTCGACGCCGGCGGGCAGGCCGTGCTGCTGGCGCCCACCGAGGTGCTGGCCCAGCAGCACGAGCGCTCGGTCCGCGCCCTGCTGGGCGACCTCGCGCTGGACGAGATGAGCCGCGGCGGGCTGCTCGGCAGCGAGTACGGCACCCGCGTCGCGCTGCTGACCGGCTCGATGCGCACGGCCCAGCGGCGCCAGGCGATGCTCGACGCCGCCTCGGGCGAGGCGGGCATCGTCATCGGCACCCACGCGCTGCTCGAGGAGGGCGTCACCTTCGCCGACCTCGGCCTGGTCGTCGTCGACGAGCAGCACCGCTTCGGCGTCGAGCAGCGTGCGGCGCTGGGTGCGAAGTCGGCGCAGCCGCCGCACGTCCTGGTGATGACCGCGACCCCGATCCCGCGCACGGTGGCCATGACCGTCTTCGGCGACCTCGACACCCTCGTGCTCTCCGAGCTGCCGAAGGGGCGCGGCGAGGTGCAGACGACGCTCGTGCCGCGCGAGAACCCGGCGTGGCTCGAGCGCGCCTGGGACCGGATCCGCGAGGAGGTCGCCGCCGGCCGCCAGGCGTACGTCGTGTGCCCCCGCATCGGCGACGAGCCGCCGGCCGACGACGACGTCGAGCTGGCCTCGGTGGAGGAGGAGGCCGAGCGGCTGGCGTCGGGCCCGCTGACGGGGCTGCGGGTCGAGCGGATGCACGGGCGGGTGCCGATCGAGGCGAAGGAGGCGGTGATGACCGCCTTCGCGGCCGGCGAGGTCGACGTGCTGGTGTCCACGACCGTCATCGAGGTCGGCGTCGACGTCCCCAACGCGAGCGTGATGGTGATCCTCGACGCCGAGCGCTTCGGCGTCTCCCAGCTGCACCAGCTGCGCGGGCGGATCGGCCGCGGCGGACACGCCGGGCTGTGCCTGCTGGTCACCGGCGCCCAGCCGGGCTCGACGTCGCTCGAGCGGCTCTCGGCGGTCGCCGCCACCCGCGACGGGTTCGAGCTGTCCGAGGTCGACCTGCGCCTGCGCAAGGAGGGCGACGTGCTCGGCGCCGACCAGTCCGGGCGCCGCCGCACCCTGCGGCTGCTGTCGGTGCTCGACGACGCCGACGTCATCGTGCAGGCGCGCGGCCTGGCCGAGGAGCTCGTCGCCGGGGACCCCGACCTCGCGAGCGTGCCGGACCTGCGCGTCGAGGTGGACGCGCTGGAGGACTCCAGCCGCGCCGACTTCCTGGGCAAGACGTGAGCAGGCCGTGACCCGGCTCGTCGGCGGCAGCCACGGCGGGCGCCGGCTGCGGACCCCGCCTGGCGACCGCACCCGCCCGACCTCCGAGCGGGTGCGCGAGGCGATGTTCTCGGCGCTGGAGTCCCGGCTGGGCGGGCTGGACGGCCTGCGGGTCCTCGACCTGTACGCCGGCTCCGGCGCGCTCGGTCTCGAGGCCGCCTCGCGGGGGGCCGCCGAGGTCGTGCTGGTGGAGCACGACCGGCGCACCGCCGGGGTCGCCCGCGGCAACGCCGCCGACCTCGGACTGCCCGCGACGGTCGTGGCGCGCGCGGTCGAGCGCCACCTCGCCGAGGCCGAGCCCGTCGCCGCGGACCTCGTGCTGGCCGATCCGCCGTACCCGCTCGGCGACGACGACGTGGCCACCGTCCTCGCGCTGCTCGTCGACCGCGGGTGGCTGGCCCCCGACGCCGTCGTGGTCCTCGAGCGCTCGGCGCGCGGGCCCGAGCCGGACTGGCCCGCGGGCCTGGTCCGCGAGCGGTCGAAGGAGTACGGCGAGACGGTGCTGTGGTGGCTGGCCGCCGCGCCCGGCACGATGGCCCCATGAGCGACGCACCAGGACCTCGCCGGGCCGTTCGACGCGCTGTCTGCCCGGGGTCGTTCGACCCCGTCACCAACGGCCACGTCGACATCGTGCAGCGGGCCGCCGGCCTGTTCGACGAGGTCGTCGTCGCGGTCGGCGTCAACCGGTCCAAGTCGAGCTCGCGGCTGTTCACCCCCGAGGAGCGGATGGCGATGCTCGAGGAGGCCTGCGGGCACCTGGGCAACGTGCGCGTCGCCGGCTTCGAGGGCCTGCTCACCGACTTCTGCGCCGCGAACGACGTCGCGGCCATCGTGAAGGGCCTGCGGGCGGTCACCGACTTCGACTACGAGCTGCAGATGGCGCAGATGAACGCCTCGCTGACCGAGGTGGAGACGGTGTTCGTGCCCACCAGCCCGGAGTACTCGTTCCTGGCCTCCAGCCTGGTCAAGGAGGTGGCGCGGTTCGGCGGCGACGTGTCCGGCCTGGTCCCGCCGCACGTCCTCGACGCGCTCACCCGGCGGCTGGCGGAGACCGGCGCCGGCCAGGGGTGAGGACTGGGCATGAGGGCGGGGTCAGGACGGGTCGCGACGGCGTGAGTTTGGCCGTCCCGCGCCGCGCCGATACGCTTCCCTGGTTCTGTCTGCAACTCGTCCGGAAGTGAAGCCTTGAGCACCCAGCAAGGTCTGGACCCGCGGTCGCCCCTCGTGCTCGACACCCGAGAGCTCGGTCGACGTCCCGGGAACCAGCGCACGATGAGCTTCCGTGCCGAGGCGCCGGCGGAGCTGGGCATCGAGGTCCTCAGTGTCCCCGAGGGTGCGCCGGTCGAGATCGACCTGCGCCTCGAGGCGGTCATGGAGGGCGTGCTCGTCACCGGAGAGGCTCGCGCCGACCTGGAGGGCGAGTGCGTGCGCTGCCTGGAGCCGATCGAGGACACCGTCACGATCGACTTCACGGAGCTCTTCGAGTACGACGACCCCGACACCCGGCGCAGCGCGCGCCGTGAGGTCGAGGACGCCGACGTCGACGACGATGTCCGCCGGATGGAGGACGACCTGATCGACCTCGAACCGGTCCTGCGCGACGCGGTGGTGCTCGCACTGCCGTTCCAGCCGCTGTGCCGAGACGACTGTCCCGGGTTGTGCCCCGAGTGCGGGGTGCGCCTGGCAGACGACCCGGACCACGCCCACGAGGACCCGATCGACCCTCGCTGGACGGGCCTGCAGCAGCTGGGCGACCGGCTCAAGGAGGCCGGCGTGAGCAGCACCGACCCGAACACCAAGTCTTCACCTGAGGAGTAACCCGTGGCTGTCCCGAAGCGGAAGATGTCGCGCAGCAACACGCGCCACCGCCGTTCTGCCTGGAAGACCACCGCGCCGTCGCTGGTGACGTGCAGCAACCCGGCCTGCGGCCAGAAGCACCTGCCGCACCGCGCGTGCCCCGAGTGCGGCCAGTACGGCGCCAAGGGCGACCGCCGCCAGGTCATCTGACGCACCGTCCGACGACCCTGGGCGAGCAGCACTCCTCGGACCCGGCCGGCCCTCCGCCAGGAGCGGCCGACCGGGCGGAGCTGCGTGCCCACCTCGGTGACCCGGAGCTGGAGGACGGGCTCCTCGAGCTCGCGCTGACGCACCGCTCGTACGCCTACGAGAACGGCAACCTGCCGACCAACGAGCGCCTGGAGTTCCTCGGGGACTCGGTGCTCGGCGTCGTCGTCACCGAGACGCTCTACCGCACCCACCCGGACCTGCCGGAGGGCGTGCTGGCCAAGCTGCGCGCGGCCTGCGTCAACGCCCGCGCGCTGGCCGGCGTCGCGCGCACCATCGGGCTGGGCGAGCACGTTCACCTCGGTCGCGGCGAGGAGGCCACCGGCGGGCGCGAGAAGTCCTCGATCCTCTCCGACACCGTCGAGGCGGTGATCGGGGCGACGTACCTCTCCGGCGGCTTCGAGTCCGCCGCGCCGCTGGTCCACCGGTTGTTCGACCCGCTGCTGGCCGACGCCTCGCGCCTCGGCGCCGGGCTGGACTGGAAGACCAGCCTCCAGGAGCTCTCCTCGAGCCTGGGCCTCGGCGTCCCGGAGTACCTCGTCACCGACGAGGGCCCCGACCACGACAAGACCTTCACCGCACGCGTCCGCATCGAGGAGCGCCTGCACGGCCACGGCGTCGGCCGGTCGAAGAAGGAGGCCGAGCAGCAGGCGGCCGCCTCGGCGTACGAGACCCTCAACGCCGAGGCCGGCGCGACCCAGCCCGAGCGTCCTGACGGCCCGGCCGCACCGGCCGACGGCTGACGGCGTGCCCGAGCTGCCCGAGGTCGAGGTCGTCCGCCGCGGCCTCGAGGCCCACGTCCTCGACCGCTCGATCGCCGCGGTCGAGGTGCTGCACCCGCGCCCGGTGCGCCGCCACCTCGCCGGCCCGGCCGACTTCGCCGCCCGGCTGACCGGGCGCCGGTTCACCGCGGCCCGCCGCCGCGGGAAGTACCTGTGGCTGCCCCTCGACTCCGGCGACGCGATGCTCGCGCACCTGGGCATGAGCGGGCAGATGCTCGTCCAGGGCCCGGACGCCCCCGACGAGCGGCACCTGCGGGTCCGGGTGCGCTTCGACAACGCGGGCGGCACCGAGCTGCGCTTCGTCGACCAGCGGATGTTCGGCGGGCTGTCGTACGCCGAGGGCGGCGCCGAGCTGCCCCACGAGATCGCGCACATCGCCCGCGACCCGCTCGACCCCGCGTTCGACGAGGCCGAGGTGACCTCGCGGGTGCGCCGCCGCACGTCCGGGATCAAGCGGCTGCTGCTCGACCAGGGCCTGGTCTCGGGGGTCGGCAACATCTACGCCGACGAGGCGCTGTGGCGCGCGCGGCTGCACGGCGAGCGGCGCGGCGACCGGCTGCGCCGTACGGACGTGGCCGAGGTGCTCGCCGCGGTCCGTGCCGTCATGACGAGCGCGCTCGAGGTGGGCGGGACGTCCTTCGACGCGCTCTACGTCAACGTCAACGGGGAGAGCGGCTACTTCGACCGCTCGCTCGACGCCTACGGCCAGGAGGGCCGCCCCTGCGCCCGCTGCGGCACCCCGATCCGGCGGGTGGCGTTCATGAACCGCTCGTCGTACTTCTGCCCGCTCTGCCAGCCCCCGCCGCGGGCCCGGAGCACCACCCGCAGCCGTTCGACACCCCGCCCGCGTCCGTGAGACTCTGGTCGACGGCCCGTCTCTGGAACGTCGAAAGGTTCGTCATGGCCAAGGCTCTCCTCGGGCACACCGGTGCCGCCGACCCCCGCGTGACCGCCCGCCTGGCCGCCGACAACCGCCAGCTGCGCCAGCGGGTCGCGGACCTCGAGGCCTACGTCGTCCGGCTGCAGGCCGAGAACGACCAGCTCGCCGCCGCGGCGCGCGCCGACGACGAGGCCCTGCTTCCTCTCTGAGCCCGGCTAGGGTGAGGCGCTCCCTCACCCGTTCGGAAGGCCGCTGCGCGTGTACCTCAAGACCCTCACGATGCGGGGGTTCAAGTCGTTCGCCTCGGCCACGACGCTCCAGCTGGAGCCGGGCATCACGTGCATCGTCGGGCCCAACGGCTCGGGCAAGTCCAACGTCGTCGACGCGCTCGCCTGGGTGATGGGGGAGCAGGGCGTGAAGTCCCTGCGCGGCGGCAAGATGGAGGACGTCATCTTCGCCGGCACCTCCGGGCGCTCCCCGCTGGGCCGCGCCGAGGTCCAGCTGACCATCGACAACACCGACGGCGCGCTGCCGATCGAGTACGCCGAGGTCACCATCAGCCGGACGATGTTCCGCAACGGCGGCTCCGAGTACGCCATCAACGGCCAGGGCTGCCGGCTGCTCGACGTCCAGGAGCTGCTCAGCGACTCCGGCATCGGCCGCGAGATGCACGTCATCGTCGGCCAGGGCCAGCTCGACTCGATCCTGCACGCGACGCCGGAGGACCGCCGCGGCTTCATCGAGGAGGCGGCCGGGGTCCTCAAGCACCGCAAGCGCAAGGAGAAGGCGCTGCGGAAGCTGGACGCGACCGAGGCCAACCTGCACCGCCTGGCCGACCTGACCACGGAGATCCGCCGCCAGCTCAAGCCGCTGGGCCGCCAGGCCGAGGTCGCTCGCCGGGCTGCCGTCGTCCAGGCCGAGGCCCGCGACGCCCGGGCGCGGCTGCTCGCCGACGACCTCGCCACCGCCCGCGAGGCGCTCGAGCAGGAGGTCGCCGACCACTCGGTGCTGGTCGAGCGCCGCGCCGAGGTCGAGCAGCTCGGCGCCGCGGCGCGCGAGCAGGAGGGTGCCCTGGAGGCGGCGCTGCGCGAGGACCTGCCGCAGCTGGCCCGCGCGCAGGAGACCTGGTTCGCGCTGTCCGGCCTGCGCGAGCGGCTGCGCGGCACCGAGGGCCTCGCCCGCGAGCGGGTGCGCAGCGCCACCGAGAACGTGGCCTCCTCGCAGGCGGGCCAGGGCGGTCGCGACCCCGAGCGGCTCGAAGCCGAGGCCGAGGAGGCCGCCGGGCAGGAGCAGTCGATCCGGGGCGAGGTCGAGGCCGGCCGGGAGGCGCTCGCGGCCGCCGAGGCGGCTCGCGCCGAGGCCGAGGCGACGTACGCCGCCGAGGAGCAGCGCGTCGCCGGGCTGCAGCGGGCCGCCGCCGATCGCCGCGAGGGCCTGGCCCGGCTGCACGGGCAGGTCAACGGGCTGCGCAACCGGGCCGCCGCCGCCGAGGACGAGGTCGGGCGGCTCGGCTCGGCCCGCGCCTCGGCCCAGGAACGCGCGGAGCAGGCGCAGCGGGAGTTCACCGCGCTGGAGCAGCAGATCACCGGCCTCGACGAGGGCGAGGAGGGCCTCGACGCCGAGCACGAGCAGGCCGGCGAGGCGCTGGCGGCGCTCGAGGAGGAGCAGGCCGGCGTGCGCGCCCGGCTCACCGACGCCGAGCGCGAGCGGGCCGCGCTGGCCGCACGCCACGACGCGCTCCAGGTGGGGCTGAGCCGCAAGGACGGCGCGGGCGCGCTGCTGGCCGCCAGCGACACGGTCTCGGGGGTGCTGGGGTCGGTCGCGGCGCTGCTGTCGGTGCGTCCGGGGTACGAGGCCGCCGTCGCCGCCGCGCTGGGCGACGCCGCGGACGCGGTCGCCGTGCGCGACGCCGAGTCGGCGGTGGGGGCGATCCGCAGGCTCAAGGACGAGGACCTCGGCCGCGCCGGCATCCTGCTCGGCCCCGCACCGGGCGCCGACGCCGCTACCGACGACCGCTCCTGGCCCGGCCTCCCGGGCACGGCGACGTACGCCGTCGACCTCGTCGAGGCGCCCGCGGACCTGCGCCCCGCGCTCGCCCGGGTGCTGTTCAAGGTCGCGGTGGTCGACGACCTGGAGGCCGCCCGGGCGCTGGTCGCCGCCTCGCCGGACGTGACCGCGGTGACGGCCGAGGGCGACGTGCTGGGGGCGCACTACGCCTCGGGCGGCTCCTCGTCGGCGCCGAGCCTGATCGAGGTGCAGGCGGCGGTCGAGGAGGCGGCCGCGCAGCTGGCGACGGCCGCGCACACCGTCGAGCGGCTGACCTTCACCGCCCAGGGCCTCGAGGAGCAGCGGGCCGCTGCCGCGCACCGCGTCGAGGTCGCGCTCTCGCGCCTGCACGAGTCCGACGCCACCCTCGCCGCCGTCGCCGAGCGGCTCGGCCAGCACGGCACCGCCGCGCGGTCGGCCAACGCCGAGGCCGAGCGGCTCGCCGCCCAGATCCGCGCCGCCGAGGAGGCCCGCGAGAGCGCGGTCGAGGGTCTCGCCGAGCTCGAGGAGCGCCTGGCCCGGGCCCAGGACGCGCCCGAGGAGGAGCCGGACACCACCCGTCGCGAGGAGCTCGCCCAGGCCGCCCGCGAGGCCCGGCAGCGCGAGATGGACGCCCGCCTCGCGCTGCGCACGGCCGAGGAGCGCGGCCGCGCGCTGCAGGGCCGCGCCGAGTCGCTGCGGCGCCAGGCCACCGAGGAGCGCCAGGCCCGCGAGCGGGAGGCGCGGCGCCGCGAGCGGCTCGCGCGCCAGGCCGAGGTCGGCCGCGCGGTGGCCGCCGGCGCCGAGCAGGCGCTGGTGCGCCTCGAGGTGTCCGTGACGGCCGCGGCCGCCGAGCGGCAGGCGGTCGAGGCCGGCCGTGCCGGTCGCGAGCGCGACCTGCGCGAGGTGCGCGACACGCTGCGCGCCCTCGCCCGCGAGCTCGACGAGCTGACCGGCACCCAGCACCGCGACGAGATGGCGCGCGCCCAGCAGCGCATGCGCATCGAGCAGCTCGAGGAGCGCTCGCTGGCCGAGCTCGGGCTCGACCCCGCCGGCCTGGTCGCCGACTACGGGCCCGACCAGCCGGTGCCGGTCGTGCTCAGCGAGGAGGAGCAGGCGGCGCTGGGCGAGGGGCAGGAGCCGCCCGCCCCGTCGCCGTACGACCGCGACGAGCAGCAGAAACGCCTGCAGAAGGCCGAGCGCGCGCTGGCCCAGCTGGGCCGGATCAACCCGCTGGCGCTGGAGGAGTTCTCCGCCCTGGAAGACCGCCACAAGTTCATCACCGAGCAGCTGGAGGACCTGCGCGGCACCCGGCGCGACCTGCTCGACATCGTGCGCGAGGTCGACGCGCGGGTGCAGCAGGTCTTTACCGAGGCGTACGCCGACGTCACGAAGGCCTTCGACGCCACCTTCGCGCGGCTCTTCCCGGGCGGGGAGGGGCGACTGGTCCTGACCGACCCCGACGACATGCTGGCCTCGGGCGTCGAGGTCGAGGCGCGCCCGGCGGGCAAGAAGGTCAAGCGGCTCTCGCTGCTCTCCGGCGGCGAGCGGTCGCTGGTGGCGGTGGCGTTCCTGGTCGCGCTGTTCAAGGCCCGGCCGTCGCCGTTCTACATCCTCGACGAGGTCGAGGCGGCGCTCGACGACACCAACCTCGGCCGGCTGCTGGAGATCTACGAGGAGCTGCGCGAGAGCTCACAGCTGCTCGTCATCACCCACCAGAAGCGGACGATGGAGGTCGGTGACGCGCTGTACGGCGTCACCATGCGCGGCGACGGCGTGTCGGCGGTGATCAGCCAGCGGCTGCGCGAGGAGCAGTGACGCGCCGTCTGGTCTAATGTCGTGCGTGTCTATCGACATTACTGAGACCGAGCCGCCGGGCCCCTCGTCCGAGCAGCACCTGCCCACCTCCCGCGTCGCGCTCGCCGCGTCGATCGGCGCCACCGTCGAGTGGTACGACTTCTTCCTCTACGGCTCGGCGGCCAGCCTCGTCTTCGGCCCGCTGTACTTCTCCGGGCTCGACGGTCCCGCCGCCCAGCTCGCGGCCTTCGCCACCTTCGCCGTCGGCTTCGTCGCGCGCCCCGTGGGCGGGCTGCTGTTCGGCCACTGGGGCGACCGGGTCGGCCGCAAGGCGATGCTGGTCTGGACGCTGGTGGTGATGGGCCTGGGGACGGCCCTCATCGGGGTGCTGCCGACGTACGACCGGATCGGCGTGTGGGCGCCGGTCCTGCTGGTCGTGCTGCGGGTGCTGCAGGGCATCGGCGTCGGCGGGGAGTATGGCGGCGCGGTCCTGCTGTGCACCGAGTTCGCCGAGCCGCGGCGCCGCGGGTGGTACGGCTCGTGGGCGCACATCGGCGTCCCCGGCGGGCTGCTGCTGGCCAGCGCGGCGTTCTCCCTCGCGGCCCTGCTGCCGGACGACGCGTTCCTGTCCTGGGGCTGGCGCGCGTGCTTCCTGGCCAGCGTCGCGCTGCTCGCGATCGGGGCGTTCGTGCGCCTGCAGGTGATGGAGACGCCCGCGTTCGCGCAGGTGCAGGAGCGCAAGGAGGTCGCCACGGTGCCGCTGCGCGACCTGCTGGTCGAACAGCCGCGCACGCTGCTGCTGGCGATGGGGACCCGGCTGGTCGAGGGCTTCACCTTCAACCTGTTCTCGGTCTACCTGCTGGCCTACGTCGTCGGCGAGCTCGGCCGCCCGCGCTCGTGGGCGCTGACGCCGATCCTCGTGGGGGCGGGCGTCGGGGTGGTCCTGGTGCTGCTCGGCGGGCGGCTCAGCGACCGCGTGGGGCGCAAGCCGGTCTACCGGGCCGGCGCCTGGGCGGCGCTGCTGTTCGCGTTCCCCGCGGCCTGGCTGGTGCAGTCCGGCGAGCGCTGGGCGCTGTTCGTCGTCTTCGTCGGCGGCCTCGGCGTGCTCTACGGCACGATCTACGGCCCGCTCGCGGCGTTCTGGGCCGAGCTGTTCCAGACCCGCTACCGGTTCACGGCGCTGAACACGATGTACCAGGTCTCTGGCGTGCTCGCCTCGGGGCTCACCCCGATCATCGCGGCGTGGCTGGTCACCCGGGCCGGCGGAGGGCTGTGGCTGGTCGCGACGTACGCCGTCGTGGTGGCCGCGACGAGCCTGCTCTGCGCGCGCGCCCTGCCCGAGACGAGGCCCGTCGCCCGGTAGGATCATCCGGGTCGCCGTCTCGGCGCGACACCTTCCCCTGATCCTCTCGAGGATGTGCTTCCCCCATGATCTGGACCCTGCTGCTGATGTTCGCCGTCCTCGTGCTCGCGGGGCTGGTGGCGCTGTACGTCGCCTTCCCGCACCGCGGCGAGGAGATGCCGTACGCCCCCGGGCTGGGCGAGGCCATGAAGCAGGCCCGCAGCCACCTGCAGACGCTCGACGAGGAGCAGGGCGAGCGCCTGCAGCGCCGCTGACCCGGTGACGCCGCGGGGCACCCCGCTCCCGAGCGGCCGGTCGTCCTGCCCGCCGGTGCGGCGCGTCTCGGCGCACGTGGTGGGATGAGCAGGTGACCGTGCTCGCGCTGATCATCGTCCTGGCCGTCCTCGCCGTCCTCCTCGTCGGGGGCGGCGTCGGGCTGCTCGTCCGCTCCCGCCGGCGGCCCCGGCCGCCGGTGCAGGCGCCGGACGCGCCGGTCATCACCGCCGACGAGCCTCCGACCACGACGGAGCCCGAGCCGGAGGACCCGGGGACGCTCGACGGCGTACCCCCCGAGCTCGAGCAGGACGAGGGCGCCGGGGCCCCGACCACCACGCTCGAGCGGCCGGAGGGCACCGAGAGCCGGCTGGTCCGGCTGCGGCGCCGTCTCGCCGGCTCCCAGGGCGGCCTGGGCCGCGGCCTGCTCGCGCTGCTCTCGCGCGACCGGGTCGACGAGGACACCTGGGAGGAGATCGAGGACACCCTGATCACCGCCGACGTGGGCGTCGGCCCCACCCAGGAGCTGGTCGGGCGCCTGCGCGAGCGCCTGCGCGTCGAGGGAGGGGCGTCGGCCTCGGCCGCGGACGTGCTGCGCGAGGAGCTGACCACCCTGGTCGGTCGCGACGCCGACCGCTCCCTGGCCACGACCGGGACGGACGGCCGACCCGGCGTCGTGCTCGTCGTGGGCGTCAACGGCACCGGCAAGACCACCACCGTCGGCAAGCTGGCTCGGATGCTCGTGGCCGAGGACCGCAGCGTGCTGCTCGGTGCCGCCGACACCTTCCGCGCCGCCGCCACCGAGCAGCTGAGCACCTGGGGCGAGCGCGTCGGGGTCGAGGTGGTCACCGGCCCCGAGGGCGGGGACCCGGCGAGCGTCGCCTTCGACGCCGTGCGCCGCGGCAGCGAGGAGGGCGCCGACGTGGTCCTCGTCGACACCGCCGGCCGGCTGCAGAACAAGGCCGGGCTGATGGACGAGCTCGGCAAGGTCAAGCGGGTGGTCGAGAAGCAGGCCCCGGTGACCGAGGTGCTGCTGGTCCTCGACGCCACCACCGGCCAGAACGGCATGACGCAGGCGCGGGTGTTCTCCGAGGTCGTCGACGTCACCGGCATCGTGCTGACCAAGCTCGACGGGTCGGCCAAGGGCGGCATCGTGGTCGCCGTGCAGCGCGAGCTGGGCGTGCCGGTGAAGCTCGTCGGCCTGGGGGAGGGCCCCGACGACCTGGCGCCCTTCGACCCCGACGGCTTCGTGGCCGCGCTGCTCGGCGAGACCGACTGACCGACCCCGGACCGCGACCCGGGCCGCCGGACGGAGGCGAAACGCGCTCGTAACGCGGCGGCCGCAGACGTCACCTGGGCGACACATCGGTGCCCGCACCGCGAAACACCGGTTGCGCACGCTACTGCGCAGACCGGCGAGCCCGGCTGGCAGCAGGGGCGATCCACGTCCCGCCTGGCTCGTACGAGGTCTCGACCCGGGAGGTTTCGTGGACGGCTACTACGCGTTCATGCTGGTGGCGACGGCGTTCGTGCTGATGATGACGGTGCCGGCCCTGGCACTGTTCTACGGCGGGATGTCGCGCTCGAAGTCCGTGCTCAACATGATGATGATGTCGTTCATCGCGGCGGCGATCGTCGGCATCCTGTACGTCGCCGTCGGCTGGTCGATGGGCTTCAGCGGCGACGGCCTGGTCTTCGCCAACCCCTTCGACCTGCTCTGGCTCAAGGGCGTCGACACCGCCGACCTGATCTACGTGATGTTCCAGATGACCTTCGCGGTCATCACGGTGGCCCTGATCAGCGGTGCGGTGGCGGACCGGATGAAGTTCGCCGCGTGGGTGGTGTTCGTGCCGATCTGGGCGGTGCTCGTCTACTTCCCGATGGCCCACATGGTCTTCAGCTGCAGCGACTCCGCGCTGATCTGCTCCAAGATCGGCGCCCAGGACTACGCCGGCGGGACCGCGGTGCACATCAACGCCGGTGTCGCCGCGCTGGTGCTCGCCGTGCTCCTGGGCAAGCGGGTCGGCTGGCCGAAGGACACCATGCGCCCGCACAACCTGACGCTGACCATGCTCGGCGCCGGACTGCTGTGGATGGGCTGGTACGGCTTCAACGTCGGCTCCATCGTCTTCGCCGACGACTGGAGCACCTCGGAGGGGGCCGCGGCCAACGTCGCGCAGTTCTACTCCGAGACGGGGCGCACGTTCTCCAACACGACGCTGGCCACGATGGCCGCCATCCTCGGCTGGCTGCTCGTCGAGCGGCTGCTGCACGGCAAGGCCACCTCGCTGGGGGCCGCGTCCGGCGCGGTCGCCGGCCTCGTCGCCATCACCCCCGCCGCCGGTGCGGTCAGCATCAGCGGCGCCGTCGCCATCGGGGCGATCGCCGGCGGGATCTGCGCCTGGGCGGTCGGGCTGAAGTACCGCTTCGGCCTCGACGACTCGCTCGACGTGGTCGGTGTCCACCTGGTCGGCGGCGTCGTCGGCACGCTGCTGATCGGGCTGTTCTCCACCTCCGACGGCGCCGGCGGCGTCGACGGTCTGTTCTACGGCGGCGGTTTCGGCTCGCTTGGCGACCAGGCGCTCGGCGTCGTGGTGGCGGTGCTCTTCTCCGGCATCCTCACCGCCGTGATCGCGCTGGCCATCAAGGTGACCATCGGCCTGCGGCTCGACCCGGACGACGAGGTCAACGGCATCGACCTGACCGAGCACGGCGAGTCGGCGTACGACCTGCACACCGGGGTCGGGGGTGGGGTCAGCAGCGGCCTCACCGCCGGTGCCCTCCCGTCCATGGAAGGGGCGCGCAAGTGAAGCTCGTGACCGCGGTGATCAAGCCGCACAAGTGGGAAGAGGTCCGCGAGGCCCTCGAGGCCTTCGGCGTCACCGGGATGACCGTCTCGGAGGTCTCCGGCTACGGCCGGCAGAAGGGCCACACCGAGGTCTACCGCGGGGCGGAGTACGACATCGCCCTCGTGCCCAAGATCCGTATCGAGATCGTGGTCGACGACGGCGACGTCACCGACATCGCCGAGATCGTCGTGAAGTCCGCCCAGACCGGGCGCATCGGCGACGGGAAGGTCTGGGTCTCGCCGGTCGAGAGCGTGGTCCGCGTGCGGACCGGCGACCGCGACGGCGCCGCGATCTGACCCGGTCCCGACCAGCGGGCACGACCCGGCACCCTGCGGCCCCGATGGCCTAGGGTGCCGGGTCGTGGCGATCTCCTCCGGTGACACCGCCTGGCTGCTGGCCAGCACCGCGCTCGTGCTCCTCATGGCCCGGGCCTCGCGCTCTTCTACGGCGGCATGGTCCGCTCCAAGAGCGTGCTGAACATGATGATGATGACGTTCGGGGCCACGGCCGTGATCGTCGTGCTCTGGGTCCTGGTCGGCTACTCGCTGGCCTTCGGCGACGACCTCGGCGGCGGGCTCCTCGGCGACCCGCTGCAGCACCTCGGCCTGCAGGACCTGCTGGCCGAGGCGAGCGGGCGCGAGAGCTGGCTCAGCGTCCCCGTGATCCTCTTCGCCGTCTTCCAGGGCCTGTTCTGCGTCATCACCGGGGCGCTGGTCTCCGGGGCGCTCGCCGACCGGGCCCGCTTCGGGGCCTGGATGGTGTTCGTCGCCGTGTGGACCCTGCTGGTCTACGCCCCGGTCGCGCACTGGGTCTTCGACGCCGACCGCGAGGGCCACACCGGCGGCTGGCTGGTCAACCGCCTCGGGCTCGTGGACTTCGCCGGCGGCACCGCGGTGGAGATCGTCTCCGGCGCGTCCGCGCTGGCGCTGGCCCTCGTGGCCGGGCGGCGGGTCGGCTTCGGCCGCGACCCGATGCGCCCGCACAACCTGACCAACGTGATGCTCGGCGCCGGGCTGCTGTGGTTCGGCTGGTTCGGCTTCAACGCCGGCTCCGCCCTGGCCGCCGACCACACCGCGGCCGTCGTGCTGGTCAACACCCTGTGCGCGGGCTCCAGCGGCGTCATCGGCTGGCTGCTGCTCGAGCGGCTGCGCGACGGCCACGCGACCTCGCTCGGCGCCGCGTCCGGCCTGGTCGCCGGGCTCGTGGCGATCACGCCGAGCTGCTCCTCGCTGAGCCCGCTCGGCGCGCTGCTCATGGGTCTCGTGGCCGGAATCGTGTGCAGCCTGGCCATCGGGCTGAAGTACCGCTGGGGTTACGACGACTCGCTCGACGTCGTCGGCGTGCACATGGTCGGCGGTCTGGTCGGCACGATCGGGGTCGGCCTGCTCGCGACCGCGGCCGCCCCTGCCGGCGTCGACGGGCTGCTGTACGGCGGCGGGGCCGACCAGCTGGGCCGCCAGGCGCTGGCCGCGGTCGTCGTGCTGGGGTACGCCTTCGTCGTCTCTGCCGTGATCGGGTTCGTCGTCGACCGGCTGATGGGCTTCCGGGTCGACGAGGAGCACGAGGTCTCCGGCATCGACCTCGTGGTGCACGCCGAGAGCGCCTACGACTTCCACGCCGCCAGCTCGGGGACCCGCAGCGTGCTGGGCACGCGTCCGCCCGCGGGCGGCTAGCCCGGGATGAGAGGATCGTCGCGATGAAGCTCGTGACCGCAGTCGTGAAGCCGCACAAGTGGGAGGACGTCCGCGCCGCCCTGGAGGCCGCCGGGGTCACCGGCATGACCGTCTCGGAGGTCTCCGGCTACGGCCGGCAGAAGGGCCACACCGAGGTCTACCGCGGCGCCGAGTACGACATCTCCCTGGTGCCGAAGATCCGCATCGAGATCGCGGTCGACGACGCCGAGGTCGAGCCCGTGGTCGACGCGATCGTGGCCGCCGGCCAGACCGGGCGCATCGGCGACGGCAAGGTCTGGGTCGTCCCCGTCGAGAGCGTCGTACGGGTCCGCACCGGCGAGCAGGACCGCGAGGCGCTGTGAACCGCACCCGACCCGTGGAGCGAGCGGGCCGGTGACCGCGCAGCGGCGCGCCGAGCGCACCCGGTGGGCCGACGCGCTGTGCGCCGAGGCGTACGACGCCACCGGCGTCCCCGACAGCGGGGTCGCGCTGGTGGCCGTGGGCGGGTACGGCCGCGGCGAGCTGGCGACGTACTCCGACCTCGACGTCGTGCTCGTGCTCGACGACGACGTCGAGGCGGGGCAGTGGGCCGGCGACGTGTGGTACCCGCTGTGGGACTCCGGGGCCGCCGTGGACCACTCCGTGCGGACCCTGGGCGAGATGTCGGGCGCGGCGCTCGCCGACGTCCGGGTCGCGCTCGGGCTGCTCGACGCCCGTCACCTCGCCGGCGACCCCACGATCACGCTCCGGCTGCGGACCGCGCTGCACAACGACTGGCGCCGCGAGGCGCGCGCCCGGCTCCCGCAGCTGCGCGAGGTGGTGGGGGACCGGGTCTCGCGCACCGGCGAGCTCGCCCACGCCGCCGTGCCCGACCTCAAAGAGTCGACCGGCGGCCTGCGCGACGCGACGGTGCTCAAGGCGCTGGTCGCGAGCTGGCTGGTCGACGTGCCGCACACCGAGCTCGAGGGCGCGCGGGGCCGGCTGCTCGACGTCCGTGACGCCCTGCACGAGGTGGCCGGGCGCGCGACCGACCGGGTGGCGCCGGAGTACTGGCCCGACATGGCCGCGCTGCTCGGGCTGGAGGACGCGACGACCCTCCAGCGCGGGACCCGCGCGGCGGGGCGACGGATCACCCACCTGTCCCGGCTGACCTGGAGCCGCGCCGAGTCGGCGCTCTCGCGCCCGCGCACCTCGGCCGTGCGCCGCCCCGAGCTGCAGCGGGTCGCGCCCGGTGTCGCCGTCTCGCGCGGCGAGGTCGTGCTCGACCGGGACGCGCGTCCCGCCGAGGACCCGCTGCTGCTGCTGCGCGCGGCCGCCGAGGCCGCCGAGCGGGGGCTGGTGCTCTCGCCGACCACGGCGGCGCGGCTGGTGCGCGAGGCGCCCGCGCTACCCGACCCGTGGCCCGACGGCGCCCGCGACGTGCTGGTGCGCCTGCTCGCCGCCGGGCCCGGGCTGCTGCCGGTGTGGGAGACGCTCGACGAGACCGGCGCGATCGACACCTTCCTGCCCGAGTGGGAGCAGGTCCGCCTCCTGCCGCACGCCTCGGTCGTGCACCGCTGGACGGTCGACCGGCACCTGGTGCAGACCTGCATCGAGGCGGCCGGGCTGATCCGGCGCGTCGGGCGGCCCGACGTGCTGATGGTGGCCGCCCTGCTGCACGACATCGGCAAGGGCGGGCTGGTGGAGCACAGCGTGGCCGGCGAGCCGATCGCGCGCCGGATCGCCGCGCGGGTCGGCTTCGGCGCGCGCGAGGTCGACCTCGTCGGGCAGCTGGTGCGCCGCCACCTGCTGCTGCCGGAGGTCGCCACCACGCGCGACCCCGACGACCGGGCGACCCTGGCGCAGATCACGTCGGTCGTGGCCGACCGGGAGGTCCTCGACCTGCTGGCCGCGCTCACCGAGGCCGACGCGCGCGCCACCTCCGACCAGGCCTGGACGTCGTGGCGCGCGGGGCTCGTCCGCTCGCTGCACGCCCGCGCGGCGGCCTCGATGAGCGACGGCGAGCAGCCGGTGCCGGAGGAGGAGCAGTCCTTCGACGTGCCGGCCAAGGTGCTGCGCGACCGGCGTGCCGTGTACGTCGGCGTCGAGGACACCGACGACGGGGGCCAGGTCACCGTGATCTCCGGCGACCGGGTCGGCCTGCTGGCCGACGCCGCCGCGATGCTCGCGATGCAGCGGGCCTCGGTGCGCGCCGCGCGTGCCCGCGTCGTCGACGACGTGTGCATCTCGACCTGGCAGGTCGCCGACACCGGCCTCGACGAGGCGGTGCTCCTGCAGCGCCTGGAGAACATCGTCGAGGGCCGCCTCGACGCCCGCGAGCGGCTCTCGCGGCTGTCCCCGGCGCGCATCGAGCCGACCGTGGCGGTGCGGCCCGAGGCCTCCGACCGCTCGACGGTGATCGAGGTGCGCGCCGAGGACCGGCCCGGCGTGCTGCACGCCGTCTGCCGCGCGCTCGCCGACGCCGGCGTCGCCGTACGCTCGATGCACGTCACGACCCTCGGCCCGCAGGCCGTCGACGTGTTCTACGTGCAGGAGACCGGGGCCGGCGCGCTCGGCGACGTCCGGGCCTCCTCCGCGGCCCACGTCGTCCGTGACGCGCTGCTCGAGGCGGCTAGGCTGGACGACCCGGCCTAGGTCGCCCCGACCGGTCCCGCACGTCCGTCCGCTCCCCGTCCTGCGAGGTCCCGCTTGTTCGCCACGCTGTCTGACCGTCTCGCCAGCACCTTCAAGGGGCTGCGCGGCAAGGGCCGGCTCTCCGAGGCCGACATCGACGCCACCGCGCGCGAGATCCGCATCGCGCTGCTCGAGGCCGACGTCGCGCTGCCGGTGGTCAAGGACTTCGTGGCCGCGGTCAAGGAGCGCGCGCGGGGCGAGGAGGTCTCGGGTGCGCTGAACCCGGCCCAGCAGGTCGTCAAGATCGTCAACGAGGAGCTCGTGACGATCCTCGGCGGCGAGACCCGCCGCCTGCGCTACGCCAAGACCCCCCCGACCGTCATCATGCTGGCCGGCCTCCAGGGCGCCGGGAAGACGACCCTGGCGGCCAAGCTCGCGCTGTGGCTCAAGGACCAGGGCCACAGCCCGATGCTCGTCGCCGCCGACCTCCAGCGGCCCAACGCCGTCAACCAGCTGCAGGTCAACGGCCAGCGCGCCGGCGTCACCGTCCACGCCCCCGAGCCGGGCAACGGGGTCGGCGATCCCGTCGCCGTCGCCCGCGGCGGCGTGGAGGAGGCCCGTCGTACCCTCCACGACGTCGTCATCGTCGACACCGCCGGCCGGCTCGGCCTCGACAGCGAGCTGATGCAGCAGGCCTCCGACATCCGCGACGCCGTGCAGCCCGACGAGGTGCTGTTCGTCGTCGACGCGATGATCGGCCAGGACGCGGTCACCACCGCGCAGGCCTTCCTCGACGGCGTCGGCTACGACGCGGTCGTGCTGACCAAGCTCGACGGCGACGCCCGCGGCGGCGCCGCGCTGTCGATCGCGAAGATGACCGGCAAGCCGGTGATGTTCGCCTCCAGCGGCGAGAAGCTCACCGACTTCGACCTGTTCCACCCCGACCGGATGGCCGGGCGGATCCTCGACATGGGCGACATGCTCACCCTGATCGAGCAGGCCGAGCGGACCTTCGACAAGGAGCAGGCGCTCAAGGCGGCCGAGAAGCTCGCCGGCGGCAAGGGCGAGTTCACCCTCGACGACTTCCTGTCGCAGATGCAGCAGGTGCGCAAGCTCGGGTCGCTGTCGAAGATCGCCGGGATGATCCCCGGGATGGGCCAGTTCAAGGACCAGCTCGAGAACTTCGACGACCGCGAGATCGACCGCATCGAGGCGGTCATCAACTCGATGACGCCGGCCGAGCGGGCCAACCCGAAGATCATCGACGGCTCCCGCCGGGCCCGCATCGCGAAGGGCTCCGGACGGGCGGTCTCCGACGTCAACACGCTCGTCGACCGCTTCTTCGAGGCCCGCAAGATGATGGAGTCGATGGCCCGCGGGGGAGGCATGCCGGGGATGCCCGGGATGCCGGGCATGGGCGGCGGCAAGCGCGCCCGCGCCCGTCAGGCCCCCCAGCCGAAGAAGAAGAAGGGCGCCAACAAGAAGGGTGGCAACCCCGCCCGCCGCGCCGCGCAGGAGGCCCAGCGCGAGGCGGCGCGCGCCGAGCGCAGCGCGGGGGCCAACCCCTTCGGCCTGCCGCAGGGCGGCGACCAGGACCTCGACCCCGCCGACCTCAAGCTGCCCGCGGACCTGAGCAAGTACCTCAAGTAGCCGGGCGGCTCAGGCGACGACCCGCCCCCGCAGCACCACCCGGGACGGCTCCTTCAGCGTGCTGAGGTCGCCCAGCGGGTCGCGGTCGAGGACCACGAAGTCCGCCGGCGAGCCCTCGGCCAGGGTGCCGGGCAGGCCGAGCCACTCCCGTCCACGCCACGACGCGGCGCCCAGCGCGTCGTGCGCCGGCAGGCCCCAGGCGTGCAGCTCGGCGACCTCGTCGGCGATGAGACCGTGCGGCAGCTGCCCGCCGGCGTCGGTGCCGGCGTAGATCGCGACCCCGGCCTCGAACGCCGACATCACGGTCTGCTTGCGCCGCGCGTGCAGCGCCGTCATGTGCTCGGCGTACGCCGGGAACTTCGAGCCGGCCGCCGCGGCGAAGGTCGGGAAGTTGTTGAGGTTGATCGCGGTCGGCACCAGCGCGGTGCCCTGCGCCGCCATCTGCTCGACGAGGTCCTCCGAGAGCCCGGTGCCGTGCTCGACGCAGTCGATGCCGGCCTCGATCACGATCGGCAGCACCTCCTCGCCGAAGCAGTGGGCGGTGACCTTCGCGCCGTGCTCGTGGGCGGTGCGGATCGCGGCGGCGAAGTCCTCGGCGGGGAACGACGGCTTCAGGTCGCCGGCGTCGCGCTCGATCCAGTCGCCGACCAGCTTCACCCAGCCGTCGCCGCGCTGCGCCTCCTGCGCGACGTACGCCGTCAGGTCCTCGGGCTCGACCTCGTGGGCGAAGTTGCGGATGTAGCGGCGGGTACGGGCGATGTGGCGGCCCGCGCGCACCAGCCGCGGCAGGTCCTCGCGCTCGTGGACCCACGAGGTGTCGACGGGGGAGCCGCAGTCGCGCAGCAGCAGGGCGCCGGCGTCGCGGTCGGTGAGCGCCTGCTGCTCGGTCGTCGCCTCGTCGACCCCGCCGTCGGCGTCGAGCCCGACGTGGCAGTGCGCGTCGACCAGCCCCGGCACGATCCAGCCCGTGGCCACGGTCTCGGCGCCCGGCTGCGGCTCGTAGGTGACGACCCCGCTGCCGTCGGGGCCGGGGACGACGTACAGGTCACGCGACTCCTCGGGGACCTCGGGCAGGACGGGGCCGGTGAAGCGGAGCGCTGGGGACGTGGTGGCCATGCCCGCGAGGCTAGAGGACGGGCTGCACCCGGCCCGGTGGGCCGCTCCGGGCGGGATTCGGGGCTGCCCCGGATCTCTGGCATGATGTGCGATCGAGTTCTCGTGCGTCCGGACCCTCTCACCCGGAGTCGCGGGACCCCTCGCCGACAGGCGCCCGGCGTCGCCCCACGACGTCCCGCCCGGCACCACCACCAAGCTGCAAGGAGAGGTCCACAACAGTGGCCGTCAAGATCCGTCTGAAGCGGATGGGCAAGATCCGCCAGCCGTACTACCGCGTCGTCGTCGTCGACTCCCGCAAGAAGCGGGACGGTCGCGTGATCGAGGAGATCGGCAAGTACCACCCGAAGGAGGAGCCCTCGTTCATCGAGGTCACCTCCGACCGCGCCCAGTACTGGCTCGGCGTCGGCGCCCAGCCGACCGAGGCCGTCGAGGCGATCCTCAAGGTCACCGGCGACTGGCAGAAGTTCAAGGGCCTGCCGGGCGCCGAGGGCACCCTGCGCGTCGCCGAGGCCAAGCGGGACAAGGCCGAGCTGTTCGCCGAGGCCCTCAAGGACGCCGCCAACGAGCCGAAGGGCGGGGCCACCACGAAGAAGGCCGCCGCCAAGAAGGCCGACGACAAGCCGGCCGACGAGGCGCCCGCCGCCGACGCGGCCGACGAGCCGAAGCCGGACGAGGCCGCGACCACCGAGGAGGCCGCGACCGAGTCCACCGACGGCTCGGCCGACACCACCGAGGCGGCCGCCGAGGCCGACGCGAACGCCGAGGCCTGAGCCGATGCTCGCTGAGGCGCTCGAGCACCTGGTCCGCGGCATCGTCGACAACCCCGACGACGTCACGGTCAAGGACAAGCAGCTGCGCCGCGGGTCGGTCCTCGAGGTCCGGGTGCACCCCGACGACCTCGGCAAGGTGATCGGCCGCGGCGGGCGCACCGCCTCCGCGTTCCGCACCGTCGTCGGGGCCCTCGCGGGCCCCGACGGCGCGCGCGTCGACTTCGTCGACGTCGACCGCGGACGCTGAACCAGCACCCTCCGTTGCCTGACGTCGAGGTCTGCGTCGGCCGCGTCGGGCGGCCGCACGGCGTGCGCGGCGACGTGGCCGTCGAGCTGCGCACCGACGAGCCCGAGCGGCGCTTCGTCGTCGGGGCGCGGCTCTCCGTCGCCGGCGCCGCGCCCGGCGCGCCGGCCCGCGTGGCCGTCGCCGGCGTACGCCGCCACCAGGGTCGGCTGCTGGTCCGCTTCGACGAGCTCGGCGACCGCACCGCCGCCGAGGTGCTGCGCGGCGCCACCCTCCACGCGCTGGTGGCGGCCGACGACGCTCCCGCCGACCCTGAGGAGTTCTACGACCACCAGCTGGTCGGGCTCGCCGTCGAGGACACCGCCGGCCGCGAGGTCGGCGTGGTGAGCGAGGTCCGCCACGGCGCGCAGGACCTGCTGGTCCTCGACACCCGCCGCAGCGGCGGTGCGGCCGAGGTCCTGGTGCCGTTCGTCGAGGCGCTGGTGCCCGAGGTCGACGTCGCCGGCAAACGCCTCGTCGTCGCCGACCGGCCCGGCCTGCTCGACCCGTCCGAGGCAGATGGTGCCCCCGGGGGCGAGGAGACGGCCTGATGCGCGTCGACGTCGTCTCGATCTTCCCCGACTACCTGCGCGCGCTGGAGCTCTCGCTGCCCGGTCGCGCCCGGGCGCGGGGCCTGCTCGACCTGGCGGTCCACGACCTGCGGGACTGGACCCACGACCGGCACCGCACCGTCGACGACACGCCCGCGGGCGGCGGCGCCGGCATGGTGATGCGTCCCGAGCCGTGGGGCGAGGTGCTCGACGCCCTCGCTCCCGACGGCGCCACGCTGCTGGTGCCCACGCCGGCGGGGGAGCGGTTCACCCAGGAGGTCGCCGCGGACCTCTCGGGCCGCGAGCACCTCGTGGTGGCCTGCGGGCGGTACGAGGGCATCGACCAGCGCGTGGTCGAGGAGGCCGCCGCCCGTCTCGAGGTGCGCGAGCTCTCCCTCGGCGACTACGTCCTCAACGGCGGCGAGGTCGCGGCGCTGGCGATGGTCGAGGCCGTCGTACGCCTGCTCCCCGGCTTCATGGGCAACGCCGAGTCGCTGGCCGAGGAGTCCCACGGCGCCGACGGCCTGCTGGAGTACCCCGTGTACACCCGGCCCGCCTCCTGGCGCGGGCGCGAGGTGCCCGACGTGCTGCTCTCCGGCGACCACGCCCGCATCGCCGCCTGGCGTCACGAGCAGGCCGTACGCCGCACGACGCTGCGCCGCCCGGACCTGCTGCCGGCGACCACCACCGCGGGCACCGACGTCAGGGCGGCCGTCGCCGGCGACGCCGGCGAGCTGCTCACCCTCCAGCGCGCCTGCTGGGTGCAGGAGGCGCAGGACAACCCCGGCGTGAGCATCCCGGCGCTGAGCGAGTCGCTGGCCGACGTGCAGGACTGGGTCGGGCGGGGGACCGTCCTCGTCGCCCGGCGGGCCGGTCGCCTGGTCGGTGCGGTCCGCGGCGGGCTGCGCACCGACGAGGAGGGCCGCGAGGTCTGGGACGTCGGGCGGCTGATGGTGGCCCCCGACCTCCAGGGCCACGGGCTGGGCCGCGCGCTGCTCGAGCGGGTCGAGGCGGCAGCGCCGCCGCAGGTGGCGGCGTACGTGCTGTTCACGGGGGCGCGCAGCGAGCGCAACCTGCGGATGTACCGCCGCGCGGGCTACCGCCCCGCCGGCGAGGTCGAGCCCGGGGTGGCCCGCCTGCGCAAGCGACGCTCCTCGCGCGGGCGCTGATTTCCCCGACGTACGCCGACCTGGCTAGACTCGCTCCTCGGCCCAGCCGGTCGAGGACCGCCCCGAGGAACGCACGGGGGGTCCGCGCCGGGTCCCTGCCACAGGGGGGACCCGCGCCACCGACCACCGCGCACGGGGCCGGCACCACCATCCCTGAACACCACTTCCGTTCCGCGGCTGACCTGTGGCACCCGCGAGGAGACACCATGGCCAACGTCATCGACGAGCTCAACGCCGCCGCCCTGCGCAGCGACATCCCCGCCTTCCGCGCCGGCGACACCGTCAAGGTCCACGTCAAGGTGGTCGAGGGCAACCGCTCCCGCGTCCAGATCTTCCAGGGCATCGTCATCAAGGTGCAGGGCGCCGGCGTCGGTCGCACCTTCACCGTCCGCAAGGTCTCCTTCGGCGTCGGTGTCGAGCGGACCTTCCCGCTCCACTCGCCGATCTTCGAGCAGATCGAGGTCGTCACCCGCGGCGACGTGCGTCGCGCGAAGCTGTACTACCTGCGCAACCTGCGCGGCAAGGCGGCCAAGATCAAGGAGCGCCGCGAGCTCTGAGGAGTCGCCGGCCACGTCGGGGACCCGCCACGTAGGCTTCCCCGACGTGAGTGCACGTGGGGCCGGGAGCGGTCAGCAGAGCCGGACCCGCCGTCAGCGCCGGCAGCTGCCGCTGTGGCAGGAGACCATCCTGCTGCTGGTCATCGCCCTCGGCCTCGCCGTCGTCATCAAGGCGCTGTTCGTCCAGGCCTTCTACATCCCGTCGCCCTCGATGGAGCCGGAGTTCGTCAAGAACGACCGGATCCTCGTCGAGAAGCCGTCGTACTGGGCCTCGGGGCCGAGCCGCGGCGACATCGTCGTCTTCGCCGACCCCGGCGGCTGGCTCGACTCCGGCGACACCCCACCGGCCACCGGGCTCAAGCGCGTCCTCGAGGTGGTCGGGCTCTACCCGGCCGGCGGGCACCTGGTGAAGCGGGTCATCGGTGTCGGTGGGGACCGCGTGAAGTGCTGCGACGAGCAGGGCCGCGTGACCGTCAACGGCACGCCGCTCGACGAGTCGTCGTACCTGCCGAAGGGCACCGTGCCCTCGCTGACCGACTTCGACGTCAAGGTTCCCCAGGGTCGGCTGTGGGTGATGGGCGACAACCGCGGTGACTCCGCCGACTCGCGCTTCCACATGGGCGACCCCGGCGGCGGGTTCGTGCCCGACGACGACGTGGTCGGCAAGGTCTTCGCCCTGGTCTGGCCGTGGGACCACGCCGGGTTCATCCACCGCCCCAGCACGTTCCGCGCGGTGCCCGACGCAGGGTCGGCGGCGACGAGCGGTGCTCGGTAGCCTGAGCCGACGATGACCACACTCCCGCGAGGCTCCACCGTGCGCCGCGACGCCGGGCTGTACGGCTACGAGCGTGCGCTGCGCCGGGTCGGGATGGACCACGTGGCCGGCGTCGACGAGGCCGGGCGCGGGGCGTGCGCGGGACCGCTGGTCGCCGCCGCCGTGGTGCTCCCCGCGACGAAGGCGGGCCAGGTGCCCGAGCTGGCCGACTCCAAGCTGCTCACCGAACGGGCGCGCGAGCGCTGCTACGCCCAGGTCGTGCGGCGCGCGCTGGCCTGGTCGGTGGTGGTCGTCGGGCCCGAGGAGTGCGACCGGCTCGGGATGCACGTCGCCAACGTCGAGGCCCTGCGCCGCGCGCTGGCCCGCCTTGAGGTGCGGCCGTCGTACGTCCTGACCGACGGGTTCCCGGTCGACGGCCTCGAGGTCCCGGGCCTGGCGATGTGGAAGGGCGACCGGGTCGCGGCCTGCATCTCCGCCGCCTCCGTGGTCGCCAAGGTGACCCGCGACCGGCTGATGGCCCTCGAGCACGAGCGCTGGCCGGCGTACGACTTCGCCACGCACAAGGGCTACTGCACGACCCCGCACCAGGACGCCCTGGACCGCCACGGGCCCTGCCCGATCCACCGCCACCGGTTCGTCAACGTGCGGCGGGCGGCGGGCCTGGAGGAGCGGTTCGCCGACGAGGAGAGGAGCGCGTCGTGAGCGCCGAGGACCTGGAGAAGTACGAGGCGGAGATGGAGCTCAAGCTCTACCGCGAGTACCGCGACGTCGTCGGCATCTTCTCGTACGTCGTCGAGACCGACCGCCGCTTCTACCTGTGCAACCAGGTGGACGTGAAGGCGCGCACCGAGCAGGGCGACGTGTTCTTCGAGGTGACGATGACCGACGCGTGGGTCTGGGACATGTACCGCCCCGCCCGCTTCGCCCGCAACGTCAAGGTGCTGACCTTCAAGGACGTCAACGTCGAGGAGCTCAGCCCGGCCGAGATCGAGCCGCCCGAGTAGCTCCCCCCGGGGCAGCGGAGCCGGGAACTCCGCCGCCGACCCGCCCGTTGGAGGCGGTGAGAGCACCGCCGAGGACGTAGGAGTGTGGGACAGAAGTGACCGAGTGGTTGCTCCTGCTCGCTGCGCTGGTGCTGGTCGCCGGCTGCGGGATGTTCGTCGCCGCCGAGTTCGCGCTGGTGACCGTCGACCGCGCGACGGTCGAGCGCGCCGCCGAGTCCGGTGACCGCGGCGCCGTCGGGGTGCGGGCCGCGCTGCGGTCGCTGTCCACCCAGCTCTCCGGCGCGCAGGTCGGCATCACGGTGACCAACCTGGCGATCGGCTTCCTCGCCGAGCCGGCCCTCGCCGAGCTGATCGACGGCCCGCTGGAGGCATGGGGTGTGCCGTCCGGGATCGTGCCGGGGCTCGCGGTCGTCATCGGCCTCGTCGTGGCGACGGCCCTGACCATGGTCTTCGGCGAGCTGGTGCCGAAGAACCTCGCGATCGCCGCGCCGCTGGCGACGGCACGGGCGACCTCCGGCTTCCAGCGCGCCTTCACCAAGATCATGGCCTGGCCGATCCGCTGGCTCAACGGGTCGGCCAACGCGATCGTGCGCCGCCTCGGGGTCGAGCCGCAGGAGGAGCTGCGCTCGGCGCGCACCTCCGAGGAGCTGTCGTCGGTCGCCCGCCGCTCGGCCGCCGAGGGCACCCTGGACGCCGACACCGCCGCGCTGGTCGAGCGCTCGGTGGCCTTCGGGCCGCGCACGGCGGGGGAGATCATGACCCCGCGCCGTCGGATGGAGAGCGTGGAGCGCGACGCCTCGGTCCTCGAGGTGGTCGAGCTGGCCCGCAGCAGCGGCCACTCGCGCTTCCCGGTGGTCCACGACGACACCGACCACGTCGTCGGCGCGATCCACGTCAAGCAGGCCGTGTCCGTCCCCGTCTCCGACCGCGCCACCGCGCGGGTCCGCGACCACATGGCCGAGGCGCTGCGCGTGCCCGACAGCCTGCGGCTCGACCCGCTGCTCTCCGAGCTGCGCACCGGCGGCTTCCAGATGGCCGTCGTCGTCGACGAGTACGGCGGCACGGCCGGGGTTGTCACCCTCGAGGACGTCGTCGAGGAGATCGTCGGCGAGATCGCCGACGAGCACGACCGGGCCGACGACGACGGCGGCCACCAGGTGGTGCGCCGCCGCGACGGCTCGTGGACCGTCTCCGGGCTGCTGCGCCCCGACGAGCTGCTGGAGGCGACCGGTGTCGAGGTGCCGCTGAGCGAGCAGTGCGACACCGTCGCCGGGCTGCTGGTGGCCGCGCTGGGGCGTGTGCCGCAGGCCGGTGACGAGGCCGTCGTACCCCTGCCGGTGCGCACGGGCGAGGAGGGCGAGCCGCTCGGCCCGCCCGAGGAGGCGCTGCTCGGCGTCGAGCGGATGGACGGCCTGCGCGTCGACCGGCTGCGCGTCGTGCGCCGCGAGGTCCCGGAGGACCGACGATGAGCGACCAGGCCGCCCTCGTCGTGGCGGTGGTGCTGCTGGCGCTGAACGCGTTCTTCGTGGGCGCCGAGTTCGCGCTGGTCTCCGCCCGCCGCAGCCAGATCGAACCGCGCGCGGCCGAGGGGTCGCGCGCCGCCCGGACCACGCTGCGCGCGATGGAGGACGTCTCGCTGGTGATGGCCGGCGCCCAGCTCGGGATCACCGTGTGCTCCCTGGGCCTCGGCGCGATCGGCGAGCCCGCGGTGGCGCACCTGATCGAGCCGGGCTTCGAGGCCCTCGGGGTCCCCGAGGCGTTCGTGCACCCGGTGGCGTTCGCGATCGCGCTGCTGCTGGTGGTCTACCTGCACGTCGTCCTGGGCGAGATGGTGCCCAAGAACCTCGCCATCGCCGGGCCCACGCGGGCCGCGCTGGTGCTGGGCCCGCCGATGATGCTCGTGGTCACGCTGCTCAAGCCCGTCGTGTGGTCGTTCAACCTCGTGGCCAACCTCGTGCTGCGCTCGCTGCGCGTGCAGCCGCGCGACGAGGTGGCCTCGGCGTTCACCCGCGACGAGGTCGGCGCGATGGTGGCCGAGTCGCGCGAGGAGGGCCTGCTCGAGCAGGGGGAGTACCAGCGCCTGGCCGACGCCCTCGGCTTCACCGAGCGCACCGTCGAGGTCGTGACCCTGCCGCTGGCGTCGCTGTCGGTGGCCCACCGCGGCGTGAGCGTGGCCGAGGTCGAGCGGCTGTGCGCGCAGACCGGGTACTCCCGCTTCCCCGTCGAGGCCGGGGGTGACCTGGTCGGCTACCTGCACGTCAAGGACGTCCTGGAGACCGACCCCGCCCGCCACGAGCGGGTGGTCGAGGACAAGTGGGTACGCCCCCTCGGCACGGTCCGCGCCGGCGAGGTGCTGCACGTCGCGCTCTCGTCGCTGCAGCGCCGCGGCGCGCACATGGGCCGGGTCGTCGACGACCAGGGCACCACGCTGGGCGTGGTCATGCTCGAGGACCTGCTCGAGGAGCTCGTCGGCGAGGTCCGCGACATCGCGCACACCGCGGAGATCGTCCAGCGGGCCCGCTGAGGTCCGTTCCGCGTCCACACCCCGGCGTACGCCGGACCCTTCCCACAGCCACTGCCCGCAGCGACGCCCCGCGTCGCCGCCCCGGCGCAGGCTCACCCCATGAGCACAGGACAGCAGAACCTGGCGCTGGGGCGCTACGGCGAGAGGGTGGCGCTGCGCGCGCTGCTCGAGCAGGGCATGGTGCTGGTCGAGCGCAACTGGCGCTGCCGCGCCGGTGAGGTCGACCTCATCCTGGCCGACGGCGAGACGGTGGTGTTCTGCGAGGTCAAGACCCGTCGCGGCACCGGCCACGGGCACCCGGTCGAAGCGGTCACGCCGGCCAAGGCGGCGCGGCTGCGCCGGCTGGCCGAGTGCTGGCTGGAGGAGCGGGGCCGGACCCGGGTCGACGTACGCATCGACGTCGTCGCGGTCGTCCAGGACGGCCGCGGCGCCGGCCGGGTCGAGCACCTGCGCGGGGTCGTGTGATGACCGGCGTCGCCACCACCCACACCGTCAGCCTCGACGGGGCCGTCGGCCACCTCGTCGACGTCCAGGTCGACGTCAGCCTCGGCACCAGCGCGGTCGCGCTGGTCGGCCGGCCGGACACCTCGATCTCGGAGTCGCTGGACCGCTGCCGCGCCGCGGTGACGCAGCTCGGCGCGGACTGGCCGTCGACGAAGCGGCTGACGATCCTGCTCTCGCCCGCCGACCTGCCCAAGCGCGGGTCGCACTTCGACCTCGCCGTGGCCGCCGGCGTGCTCTGCGCGATCGGCGAGGTCGAGCAGGCCGCGCTGCGCGGCGTCGTGCTGGCCGGGGAGCTGACGCTCGACGGGCGGGTGCGCTCGGTCCCCGGGGTGCTGCCGATGACGATGGCGGCGGCGAAGCGCGGCATGCGCACCGTCGTCGTCCCCGAGCCGCAGCTGGAGGAGGCCCGGCTGGTGCCGGGCGTCTCGGTGCTCGGCGTGCGCTCGTTGGCGCAGGTGGTCGCCGTCCTGCGCGGCGAGACGGTGCCCGAGGCACCAGAGGTCGAGCCGCTCTCGGCCCAGCGGCTGCTCAGCTGGCGCGGGGAGGAGCGGCTGGCCGAGGTCGACCTGCGGGACGTGGTCGGCATGGCCGACGCCCGCTACGCCCTCGAGGTCAGCGCCGCCGGCGGGCACCACCTGCTGCTCAGCGGCCCCAAGGGCGCGGGCAAGACGACGCTCGCCGAGCGGATCCCGGGGCTGATGCCGGACCTCGACCTCGACGAGGCGCTGGAGCTCACGGCCATCCACTCCCTGGCCGGGGCGTTCCCGGCGGGGGCACGGATGCTGCGCCGACCGCCGTTCAGCGCGCCCCACCACTCGGCCACCCGGGCCAGCCTGCTGGGCGGCGGGACCGGGCGGGTCCTGCCCGGTGCGGTGAGCAAGGCGCACCTCGGCGTGCTGTTCCTCGACGAGTTCCCGCTGTTCTCGGCCGACATCGTCGAGGCGCTGCGCGAGCCGCTGGAGAACGGCGACATCACCATCGCCCGCGGCCAGGAGACCGCGACGTTCCCCGCCCGTGCCGTCTTCGTGCTCGCCGCGAACCCGTGTCCCTGCGGCGACTTCCACCCGATGCGCCGGGACAACCGGTGCACGTGCACGGAGGTGCGCCGCCGCGACTACCGGCGCAAGCTCGCGGGGCCGGTCGCGGACCGCATCGACATCGTGCGCCACGTCGAGCCGCTGCACCCGCACGAGGCGGGCGACCGCCTGGCGCGCCCGGAGTCCACCGCGACGGTCCGCGCCCGGGTAGAGGCGGCCCGCGCCCGGGCCGCCGTCCGGTACGCCGGCACCGGCTGGCGGCTCAACGCCGACGTTCCCGGCCCGGTCCTGCGCGAGCGGTGGCCGCTGACCGAGGCCGCCGAGCGGCGCGTCGAGGACGAGGTCTACGCCGGGCGGCTCACCCGCCGCGGCGCGACCCGCGTCCACCGGCTGGCCTGGACGGTCGCCGACCTGCGGGGTGCGGACCACCCTGGCGGGGAGGACACCGACGTCGCGCTGCGGCTGCGCTCGGGCACCCCGCTGGAGTCGCGCACGACGCTCCCGCCGGAGCCGGCTGGTGCGGAGCCGGCCGGTGCGGAGGCGGTCGCGTGGTGAGCCCGGCGGAGACCGGCCCACGGGCCCCCGACGACGAGCGGCTCGCCCGTGCGGCCCTCGGCCGGCTCGCGGAGCCGGGCGACCCGCGCCTGGCGGGCCTGGTGCTGCAGCACGGGCCGGTCGAGGCGCTGGCGCGGCTGAGCGAGCGCCGCCGCCGGGCCGCGGCCGAGTCGGAGGACGCCGAGCGGCTCGTGGCCGACGTCGCGGCTCGGTTGGCCGCACTGGACCCGGCGGGCGACCTGGCCGAGCCGGACCGGCTGGGGATCCGGTTCGTCGTCCCTGGCGACGAGGAGTGGCCCGTGTCCCTCGATGACCTCGACCGCTGCGGGACGCACCTCAACCGCGGCGGCCGCCCGACCGGGCTGTGGGTGCGCGGACCGCTGCGCCTCGACGAGGCCGCCGAGCACGACCCCGTCGCCATCGTCGGCTCGCGCAGCTCCACCTCGTACGGCGACGCCGCTGCCGGTGAGATCGCCGCGACGCTGGCCGCGGCGGGGCACCCGGTGGTCTCCGGCGGCGCGTTCGGCATCGACAAGGCCGCCCACCGCGGCGCCCTGGCGGTCGACGGGCCGACCGTGGCCGTGCTCGCCTGCGGCGTCGACCGGGCCTACCCCGCCAGCCACGCGGCTCTGCTCGCGCACGTCGCCGAGACCGGGCTGGTCGTCTCCGAGATGCCGCCGGGCACGGCCCCGACCCGGCTGCGCTTCCTGGCCCGCAACCGGCTGATCGCGGCCCTCGGGACGGCGACGGTCGTCGCCGAGGCGGCCGTGCGCAGCGGGGCGCTGAACACCTCCACCTAAGCCGAGCTGCTCAACCGCGTCGTGATGGGCGTGCCTGGGCCGGTGACCAGCCCGACCTCCGAGGGGGTCCACGAGCTGATCCGCAGCCGCGGCGGGCTGCTGGTCACCAGCGGCGCGGAGGTGCTGGAGGCGGTGGCGCCGATGGGCTCCTCGACGCTGCCCGTGCCGCGCCAGCCGACGCGCGCCGAGGACCGCCTGAGCCTGCACGACCAGCAGGTGCGCGACGCGCTGCCCGCCTGGGAGCCGGCCACGGTCGAGAGCATCGCCCGGACCGCCGGACTGGCGGTGCAGTCGGTGGGGGAGGCGCTGGAGCGGCTGCTGGAGGCCGGGCTCAGCGAGCGGTGGGAGGGTCGCTACCGGCTCCGGCGCGCCTGAGCCGCTCCTCACGGGAGGCCCCGCCCCGGCGACCTATCGTGGCGCGGTGAGCGACCTCCCGGAGCCGATGGCGCAGGCCCTCGCCGCCTACGAGCGGCACCTCGTCTCCGAGCGCGACCTCACCCCGCACACGGTGCGGGCCTACGTGTCCGACGTGAGCTCGGCGCTCGAGCACGCGGCCGCCCTCGGCCACGACGACCTCCAGCGTCTCGACGTCCGCACGCTGCGCAGCTGGCTGGCCAAGCAGCAGACGACCGGCCGGGCGCGCACCACCCTGGCCCGGCGCTCGACCGCGGCGCGCGTGTTCACCGCCTGGGCGGCGCGCACCGGCCGGATCCCCACCGACCCCGGTGCCCGGCTGGTGTCGCCCCGGGCCCACCGCACGCTGCCGGCCGCGCTCGACCACGACGAAGCCAGGCGGCTGCTGGAGGAGGCGGCCCGGCTGTGCGAGGACGGCAGCCCGGTCGGGCTGCGCGACGCCGCCGTGCTCGAGCTGCTCTACGCCACGGGGATGCGGGTGGGGGAGCTCGTCGGCGCCGACGTGGACGACCTCGACCGGGAGCGGCGCCTGGTCCGGGTGCTCGGCAAGGGGCGCAAGGAGCGGGTGGTGCCCTTCGGCCGCCCGGCCGAGCAGGCGCTGGACCGCTGGCTGACCGGCGGCCGTCCGCGACTCGCCGTCCCTACCAGCGGGGCGGCGCTGTTCCTCGGCGCGCGCGGTGGACGGCTGGACCAGCGCGCCGTACGCACCCTGGTGCACCGCCGCCTCGAGGACGTGCCGGGGGCACCTGACCTCGGCCCGCACGGCCTGCGCCACAGCGCCGCCACCCACCTCCTCGAGGGCGGGGCGGACCTGCGCACCGTCCAGGAGCTGCTCGGTCACGCCTCGCTGGCGACGACGCAGATTTACACCCACGTCTCGGGCGACCGGCTGCGGGCGGCCTACCGGATGGCCCACCCGCGCGCCTGACCGGGCCGGGCCCGGTCGCACCCCGCTCGCGCCCCCGGTCGCACCCCGCTCGCGCCCCGATCGCACCTCGGTCGCACCTCGGTCGCGGCCCCGGTCGCACCTCGCTCGCACCTCGCTCGCACCTCGGGCGCACCTCAGTCGTCGGCGTCCGCCGGCAGCAGGTCCAGGACCGCGGCCAGCGGCGGCCACGCGCCGCGCCCTCGGCGCACGAGGGCGAAGCAGCGCAGGACGACGTCCGGCTCGTGCAGCGGCACGGCCACCACGCCGGGCCGCGGGGGGAGGGCCTCGGGCACCAGCCCGACCCCCAGCCCGGCCGCCACGAGGTCCCGCACGAGGTCGAGGCTGTCGGCGCGGTGGGTGACCCGGGGGGAGACGCCGGCCAGCGCCGCCACGGTCCGCAGCACGTCCTCGTCGGCGGTGTGCCGCGAGTTGACGATCCAGTCCCGGTCGGCGACCGCCCCCAGCACCTCGACCGCCGTGCCGGGCTCGGGTCCGAGGTCCCGGGCGACGGCGTCCGGCACCGCCAGGCACCACCGCGCCTGCCAGAGCGGGTACGAGTCGAGCACGTCGTCGCTCGCCGCGCGGGCCAGCGTGTAGTCGTAGGTCAGGGCGAGGTCGACCTCGTCGGCGGCGATGGCGGCGAGCGCCTCGGGCGGCTCGAGCTCGAGGACCTGCAGGTGCACGTCGGGGTGGGCGGAGGCGAGCGTCTCGATGACCGGCAGCAGGCTGCGGCGTACCGCCGTGGCGAAGGACGCGACCCGTACCGTGCCGCGCGGTTCCGCGGCGGGGTCGACGGCCGCCCGCGCCTCCTCCAGCGCGCCGAGCACGCCGACGGCGTGCTCGGCCAGCCGACGCCCGGGTGGTGTCAGACGGACGCGGCGACCGTCCGGCTCGACCACCGGCGTCCCCACGGCCCGGCCGAGTGCGGCGATCTGCTGCGAGACGGTCGACGTCGTCACCCCGAGGAGATCGGCGACCGCTCCCATCGAGCCGTGGCGCGACAGCTCGAGGAGCATCTCGAGCTGGCGCGGGTCGAGCACCGGTCAATGTTCATGCCTGCCGAACAGATTGTCCAGCACTGTCACGTGGACATGGACAGTCGTGGCGGAGTCCACTGGACGCATGGTCGCCGCCCTCCCCACCCGACCCTCGGCCCGCAGCGGCGCGCTGATGGCCCTCGCGTCGATGAGCCTGGTCCAGCTCGGGCTGGCCGCCTCGGTGTCGATGATCGACCGGATCGGTGCGGAGGGCGCCGCCGCGCTGCGTCTGGCCTTCGGCGGGCTGGTGCTGCTGCTCGTGCTGCGACCGTGGCGCCGCGCCGTCCGGCCCGACGCAGCCGGCCTGGCCGCGGGGTGCGCGCTGGGGCTGGTGACGGCGGGTTTGACCCTGCTCTTCATGGCTGCGGTCGCCCGGCTGCCGCTCGGCACCGCGAGCGCGCTGGAGTTCCTCGGCCCGCTCGGCGTCGCGGTGGCCCGTAGCCACGACCGTCGCGGACTGCTCTGGCCGGTGCTCGCCGGCGGGGGCGTCGTCGCCCTCACCGAGCCGTGGCGCGGCGAGGTCGACCTCCTGGGCGTCGGGTTCGCGCTGGCGGCGGCCGCCTGCTGGGCGGGCTACATCCTGCTCACCCAGGTCGTCGGCGACCGTCTCGACGGCGTCTCGGGGCTCGGGGTGTCGATCCCGGTCGCCGGGCTGGCCGCGACCCTGGCCTTCGGCTCCGGCCTGGCCGGGGTCTGGTCGTGGGACCTCGTGCCGATCGGGCTCGGCCTCGCGCTCCTGGTGCCCGTCGTGCCGTTCGCGCTGGAGATGCTCGCGCTGCGGCGCCTCACGACCGCGGCTTTCGGGACCCTGATGGCGCTGGAACCCGCGATCGCCGGCCTGCTCGGACTGGTCCTGCTCGGGCAGGGGCTCGGGGTCTGGCAGGTGGCCGGCACGCTGGCCGTCGTCGTCGCGGGGGCCGGTGCCGAGCGCGGCGGCTCGCGCACGGCGCCGGGGCCGGGTCAGCCGGCTCGGGCGAGCGCCGCCGCCAGCTGCGCGGCGTCGAGCGCGGTGGTGCGGGAGGCGGGGGAGAGGGCCGTCGACGCCGCGGACCCCGCCCGCCCCCTCGCGCTCGACCTCGCGGGCCCGGCGAGCGGCAGCAGCCGCACCGGGCCGCCGCTGACCAGCAGCAGCGGGTCGAGGTAGGTCCGGTCGCGGATCAGGCCCCAGTGCAGGCAGTGCGCCGGCCGGCAGTGCGACGGGCCGACGCGGAGCACGCCGATCGGCGTACCCGCGGCCACGGTGTCGCCGACGGCCACGGTGGCGGTGACCGGCTCGTACGTCGTGCGCAGGTCGCCGTGGCGCACGCTGACCACGCCCTTGCCGGCCAGGGGGCCGGCGAAGGACACCGTCCCGGCGAGCGCGCTGCGGACCGGCTGCCCGGGCCGGCCGCGGAGGTCGACGCCGCGGTGCCCGGCGCCGTAGGCCGAGTCCGGCGGGTCGAAGCGGCGGACCACCGCCGGGCGCGGCTGCAGCGGCCACTCGCCGCGGGGCAGCTCGCGACCCGGCCCGGGAGCAGGACCGGTGTCGGGCAGCGCCGCGGCGGGCGTGCCTACGGCGAGGTGGGCGAGCTCGAGCAGGAGCAGCCAGGTGCTCAGCACGCGGGCGGTGCGGCGTACGGGTGAGGTCCTCACCCCGGCACCGCACCACGTCGGGATGCTGCGCGTGGCAGCGTGACGACGAGCTGTGGACGAAGGGCCCGCCACGCCGGCCCGGGGACGCGCGACGGACTCCCGGGGAGGGCGCCGCTGCGATTCGTCGTCCCGGCCGCTCCTGACCTACGATTGGCCGCAGCAGCCCTCCGGGGCTGACTACGCATGCCCGTTCCCGCGCCTGCGTCGCGCACGACCAGCACCACCGGTCGCGCTGCACGCACCGCGGAGGCGCCGGCCCGATGGTCCCGATCGCAGCACGCGAGCGGGTGGGTCGCCCGCCAGGGCGTCAGGGCAGACGGCACCCGCCGGCTGCGACAACCACAGAACCGGCTCGCGTGCGTGCGCGGGCCACGACACGCAAAGGACGGATGCGCCCATGGCCGTCGTCACCATGCGCCAGCTCCTCGAGAGCGGCGTCCACTTCGGGCACCAGACCCGACGCTGGAACCCCAAGATGAAGCGGTTCATCCTCACCGACCGCAACGGCATCTACATCATCGACCTGCAGCAGTCGCTGTCCTACATCGACGCCAGCTACGCGTTCATCAAGGACACCGTCGCCAAGGGCGGGACGATCATGTTCGTCGGCACGAAGAAGCAGGCCCAGGAGGCCATCGCGGAGCAGGCGACCCGGGTCGGGATGCCGTACGTCAACCAGCGCTGGCTGGGCGGCATGCTCACCAACTTCCAGACCGTGCACCAGCGGATCAACCGCCTGCGCGAGCTCGACGAGGTCGACTTCGACAACGTCGCCGGCTCCGGTCGCACGAAGAAGGAGCTCCTGCAGATGAAGCGGGAGCGCGACAAGCTCGACAAGTCCCTCGGCGGCATCCGCGAGATGGGGCGCACCCCGTCTGCCGTGTGGGTCGTCGACACCAAGAAGGAGCACCTGGCGGTCGAGGAGGCGCGCAAGCTGCGCATCCCGATCATCGGCATCCTCGACACCAACTGCGACCCCGACGAGGTCGACTTCCCGATCCCGGGCAACGACGACGCGATCCGCGCCGTCAACCTGCTCACGCGGGTCGTCGCCGACGCCGTCGCCGAGGGCCTGATCGCCCGCTCCGGCGCCCGCGAGGGCAGCACGGAGTCGAACGGCTCGGGTGAGCCGCTGGCCGACTGGGAGCGCGAGCTGCTCTCCGGCGAGGCCGAGAAGTCGGCCGTCGAGGCCACCGGCTCCACGCCCGCCGCGACCGGCACGCCGGCCTCGGAGGCCACCGGTGCCAGCGCCGAGTCGGCAGACGCGGCCGCCACCGCGCAGGCCGTCACCGACGCCCCGGCGCCCGCCCCCGAGGCCGCCGCCGCGGTCGACGAGGCCGTCGCCGCGCCGTCGCCCGCCGCTCCGGCCGCCGGCGCCGAGGCCGCGCCGTACGCCGGTGCCGTCGTCGCCAACGAGGACGGCTCCGCGCCCGAGGCCGGCTACGAGGTCAAGGGCAACGCCGGGTCGATGAAGTTCCACGCGCCGAGCAGCCCGTGGTACGACCGCACGAAGGCCGAGTACTGGTTCAAGACCGCCGACGAGGCCGAGGCTGCCGGCTTCGTCAACGCCGAGAAGAAGGACTGATCACATGGCGAGCTTCACTGCTGCCGACGTGAAGAAGCTCCGGGAGAGCACCGGGGCCGGGATGATGGACTGCAAGAAGGCGCTCGACGAGTCCGACGGCGACTTCGACGCGGCCATCGACCTGCTGCGCACCAAGGGCGCCGCCAAGGCCGCCAAGCGCGGTGCGGAGCGCGAGGCCACCAACGGCCTCGTCGCCACCAGCGGCAACGCTCTGGTCGAGCTGAACTCCGAGACCGACTTCGTCGCGAAGAACGACGAGTTCGTCAAGGCCGCCCAGCAGATCGCGGACGCCGCCGACGCCGCCAAGGCCGCGGACTCCGCCGCCCTGGGCGAGGTGTCGCTGGGCGACAAGACCGTCGCCGAGACGGTGCAGGAGCTCGCGGTCACCATCGGCGAGAAGATCGAGCTGGGCCGCGTCGCGTACTTCGACGGCCCGGTCGTCACCTACATGCACAAGCGCGCCTCCGACCTGCCCCCGGCGGTCGGCGTGCTCGTGGAGTACGACGGTGACGCCGACGCCGCGCGCGGCGCCGCGATGCAGATCGCCGCGATGAAGCCGCAGTACCTCACCCGCGACGAGGTCCCCGAGGACGTCGTCGCCAAGGAGCGCGAGATCGCCGAGGCGACCTCCCGCGAGGAGGGCAAGCCCGAGCAGGCGATCGCCAAGATCACCGAGGGCCGGCTCAACGGCTTCTTCAAGGAGGTCGTCCTCCTCGACCAGCCGTCGGTCACCGACAACAAGAAGTCGGTCAAGGCCGTCCTCGACGAGGCCGGCTCCACTGTCAAGCGCTTCGCCCGCTTCGAGGTCGGTGCGTAACCGCGCGGACGCCGGAGCACGCTGACGCGCGTGCACCCGTGACGAGGGCGGGTCGACCTGGTCGGCCCGCCCTCGTCGCACGTCCGGGCCCCGTCTTGTTCCCGGTAGGGTCGGCCGGGGCCCGCGACGTGAGCCGTACCGGACCCCGTCCACGACCGACCCGCTCCCGTCCCCGCCCAGGAAGGCCCCGATGTCCGGTTACCAGCGTGTGCTGCTCAAGCTCTCCGGCGAGGTGTTCGGCGGCGGCCGGGTCGGCGTCGACCCCGACGTGGTGCAGAAGGTCGCGGCCGAGATCGCCGAGGTGCAGCGCGCCGGTGTCCAGGTCGCCGTCGTCACCGGCGGCGGCAACTTCTTCCGCGGCGCGGAGCTGCAGCAGCGCGGGATGGAGCGGGCCCGGGCCGACTACATGGGCATGCTCGGCATCGTCATGAACTGCCTCGCGCTGCAGGACTTCCTCGAGAAGGAGGGCGTCGAGACGCGGGTGCAGAGCGCGATCACGATGGGCCAGGTCGCCGAGCCGTACATCCCCCGCCGCGCGATCCGCCACCTCGAGAAGGGGCGCGTGGTGATCTTCGGGGCCGGCATGGGGCTGCCGTACTTCTCCACCGACACCGTCGCCGCCCAGCGCGCGCTGGAGTCCAAGTGCGAGGTGGTCCTCGTGGCCAAGAACGGCGTCGACGGCGTCTACACCGCCGACCCGCGGCTGGACCCGACGGCGGTCAAGCTCGACCACGTGACGTACGACGACGCCATCGCGCAGGGCCTGCGGATCATGGACCAGACGGCGTTCGCGCTGTGCGGGGAAAACCGCCTGCCGATGGTGGTGTTCGGCATGGAGCCTGAGGGCAGCATCCTGCGGGTCGTGCGGGGTGAGAGGATCGGGACGCTGGTCAGCGCCGACGAGGCCGACCAGCCGGAGGACGAGGAGAAGCGATGATCAACGACACGCTCAACGAGGCCGATCAGAAGATGGCGAAGGCCGTCGAGGTCACCCGCGAGGACTTCGCGGGCATCCGCGCCGGTCGCGCGCACCCGAGCATGTTCGCCCGGCTGACCGCGGACTACTACGGCACCCCGACACCGCTGCAGCAGCTGGCCGGGTTCACCTCGCCGGAGGCGCGGATCATCATCGTCCAGCCGTACGACGTCGGCGCGCTCGGCGCGATCGAGCGGTCCATCCGCGAGTCCGACCTCGGCGTGAACCCGTCCAACGACGGCCGGCAGATCCGCTGCGTGTTCCCGGAGCTGACCGAGGAGCGCCGCAAGGAGTACACCAAGGTCGCCCGCGCCAAGGCCGAGGACGGCCGCGTCTCGGTGCGCAACATCCGGCGTACCGCCAAGCAGGCGCTGGAGAAGCTCGGCTCGGACGGCGAGGTCGGCAAGGACGACGTGACGGGCGCGGAGAAGAAGCTCGACGCGACCACCAAGAAGCACACCGACGCGATCGACGACATGCTCAAGCACAAGGAAGCCGAGCTGCTCGAGGTCTGAGGACCTGCGAGCCGATGAGTCGATGAGCCAGCCCGAGCAGGCGGCCGCGCCCACGCCCGCGCCCAAGCAGAGCGGCCGGGCGGGTCGCGACCTGCCCGCCGCGATCGCCTCCGGCGTCGTGCTCGGGGCCGCCGTGATCGCCTCGCTGGTGTTCTACAAGCCGGCGTTCATGGTGATCGTGGCGATCGCCGTGGTCGTGGCGATCTGGGAGCTGCACCGCGCGTTCGGCGTCAAGGGCATCGACCTGCCGCAGGAGCCGCTGATGGTCGGCGGCGTGGTCATGGTCGTCGTCGCGTTCTACCTCGGCACCCCGTCGCTGGTCACCGCCACGGCGGTCACCGGCCTGGTGACGATGCTGTGGCTGCTGCGCCGCGGCATCGACGGCTTCGTGGCGAACTCGACCGCCTCGCTGTTCACCATCTTCTACGTGCCGTTCCTCGGCTCGTTCGTGTCGCTGCTGCTCGGCGAGGGCGGGGCCGAGGGCTCGGCCGGGGTGAAGGCGATCATCACCTACGTCGTGGTCACCATCGCCTCCGACATCGGCGGCTACGTCGCCGGCGTGCTGTTCGGCAGGCACAAGATGACCCCGGTGATCTCGCCGAAGAAGTCGTGGGAGGGCTTCGCCGGCTCCGCGGTGACCTGCGTGGTCGCCGGCGTGCTGCTGGTGACGCTGCTGCTCGACGGGCCGTGGTGGGTCGGCGTCGCCCTCGGCCTGATCGCGGTCGTGATGGCCACGCTGGGCGACCTCGTCGAGTCCGTCATCAAGCGCGACCTCGGGATCAAGGACATGAGCCAGGTCATCCCGGGCCACGGCGGCCTGATGGACCGGCTCGACTCGCTGCTGGCCACGATCGCCCCGATCTGGCTGCTGCTGCACTACGCCGTCTTCAGCTAGTGCCCGAGCGCTACGTCCACCTCGTGCGGCACGGGCGCCCGGTCGTCGACACCGACGTCGCGGCGTCCGCGTGGTCCCTGGACCCGGCCGGCCTGGACGCGGTGCGCGCGCTGCGCGCCAGCGGGCGGCTGCCGGACCGGGCGACGTGGTTCGTCTCCCCGGAGCCGAAGGCGCGCGAGACCGCGGCGATGCTGACCGACGGCCCGGTCGAGGTGGTCGACGGGCTGCGCGAGCAGGTACGCCTGCACGTCGGGTGGATCGACGACTTCGACGCGGTGGTGCGGACGGCGTACGAGACCCCCGGCACGCCCGCCCACGAGGGCTGGGAGCCGCTGGCGGCCACGCGCGAGCGCGCCCGGAGCGCCGTACGCCGCCTCCTGCGCGAGCACCCGCGCGGCGACCTCGTGCTCGTCGGTCACGCCACGAGCCTGTCGCTGGTGGCCGCCGAGCTGACCGGGACGGAGCCGAACCCGCACGTCCCCTCGGCCACCGGCTTCCCCGACGTCACCGCGATCCGGCTCAGCACGACCGGCGCCCCCGCCCCGCTCGCCCTGCGGCAGGTCCTGCTCGCCTCGGTCGTCCTCACCGCCGGCGACGTCGCGGTGTGGGAGGCGGTCGGCCGGGTGGGCCTCGTGCTCGCCCCGGCGGGCGTGGTGGCCGCGCTGGTCGCCTTCCCGCGCGGCAGCCGCGACCTCGGCGTCACGCTCCTGGCGTCGGTCCTGCTGGCCTTCGCGATGGTGACGTTCGTGCTGGTGTTCCTCGCCCGGATCGAGTGACGCTCTCAGACCCAGCGGCCGGTCTTCATCACCCCAGCGACGGCGAGGTCGTCGTCGAGCACGACGAGGTCGGCCGGCCAGCCCGGGCGGAGGTCGCCGACCCGGTCCAGCCCGAGCGCGCGGGCGGGGGTGAGGGTCGCGGCGCGCACGGCGTCCTGGAGGGGGAGGCCGGCGGCGGTGGCGGCGTACCGCAGCGCCGAGGCCAGCGTGAGCGTCGAGCCGGCGATGGTGCCGTCGGCCAGGCGCGCCTCGCCGTCGCGGACCTCGACCGGCAGGTCACCGAGGCGGTAGCTGCCGTCCGGTGCTGCGGCCGCCGCCATCGCGTCCGTGACCAGGCTGGTGTGCTGCGGCTTCGCGCTCGCGGCGAGCCGCAGCACCGCGGGGTGCAGGTGCAGGCCGTCGGCGACCAGCTCGACCACGGCGTCGGGGTGCTCGAGCAGCGCGGTCACCGGGCCGGGCTCGCGGTGGTGCAGACCCCGCATGGCGTTGAACAGGTGGGTGCCGACGCCGGCGCCGGCGTCGAGCGCGGCGCGCACGACGTCGTACGTCGCGTCGGTGTGGCCGACGGCGGCCACCACGCCGGCGCCGGTGAGGCGGCGTACGGCGTCGAGGCCGCCGGGCAGCTCGGGGGCCAGGGTGACCATGCGCAGGCGTCCGTCGGCGAGGTCGACCAGCTCCTCGAGGCGGCGCGGCGTCGGGTGCTCCAGCAGCGCGGGGTCGTGCGCGCCGCGGTGCTCGGGCGACAGCCACGGGCCCTCGAGGTGCAGCCCCGCGAGCAGGCCGTCGTCGACGAGGGGGACGAGGTCCTTCACCGCCCGCTCGGGGTCGGCGAGGGTCACCAGGCTCGCGAGCATCGTGGTCGTGCCCGCGGCGAGGTGGGCGGCGACGACCGTCGCGGCGGCCTCGGCGCCCTCGTCGAGGGACCGCCCGCCGCCGCCGTGGACGTGGGTGTCGACGAACCCCGGCGCCACCGTCCCGGTCACCTCGACGTCGGCCGGGCGCGGGGGAGGGCCCTCGCCGAGGTCGGCGACGAGGCCGTCCTCCACGGCCAGCCACCCCGGCGCGAGGTCGCGCGCCGGGGTGACCAGGCGGCGGGCCGAGAGGATCACGCGGTGGTGTCCGCGGTGGCCGGCTCCTCGACGTCGTCCTCGCGGCCGGGCGTCTTGAGGTTCCACCGGCGGATCACGAAGCGGAACGAGACGTAGTAGACGACCGCGAAGGCCAGCCCGATCGGGATGATCAGCAGCGGTTTGGTGGCGATGTTGAAGTTGATCGCGTAGTCGATGAATCCCGCCGAGAAGCTGAAGCCGTCCTTGATGCCGAGCGCGTTGACCAGGGCCATGGACACACCGGTGAACAGCGCGTGCATGACGTAGAGCGGCCACGCGACGAACATGAAGGCGAACTCCAGCGGCTCGGTGACGCCGGTGAGGAAGCTGGTCAGCGCGGAGGACAGCATGATGCCGCCGACGAGCTTCTTCTGCGACGGCTTGGCCTCGTGCCAGATCGCGAGCGCCGCGGCCGGGAGCGCGAACATCATGATCGGGAAGAAGCCGGTCATGAACGCGCCGGCCGAGGGGTCGCCGGACAGGAAGCGTGCGATGTCGCCGTGGACCGCACCGTCCGGTCCGTTGAACGTGCCGAGCTGGAACCAAGGCACGGAGTTCAGGATGTGGTGCAGGCCGAGCGGGATCAGCAGCCGGTTGAGCGTGCCGTAGACGAAGCCGCCGAGGACGTCGTTGCGGGCCACCCAGTCGCCGACGTTGGTCAGGCCGGCGTTGAAGACCGGGAACACCAGGCTGAGCAGCACCGAGAGCACGACGGCGGCGAAGGCCGTGATGATCGGGACGAAGCGGCGTCCGCCGAAGAACGCGAGGTACGGCGGCAGCTTGATGCGGTGGTACTTCTGCCACAAGAAGGCGGCGGTCAGCCCGATGAGCACCCCGCCGAGCACGCCGTAGTCGATCAGCTGCTGGGTGCCGTCGGGGGCCGGCAGCCCGATCAGCGGCGACATCGCGTCGCCGACGCCCTTGAACACCAGGTAGCCGACGACGGCGGCCAGCGCGGTCGAGCCGTCGGCCTTCTTGGCCATGCCGATCGCGACACCGAGGGCGAACAGCAACGGCAGGTTGGCGAAGATCCCGTTGCCCGCGGCGCCGAGCACGACGCCGGCGTTGGTCCACCAGTGGCCGGGCGCGCCGAGCAGGTCGGTCTGGCCGAGGCGCAGCAGCAGGCCGGCGACCGGCAGCGCGGCGATCGGCAGCATCAGGCTGCGGCCGAACTTCTGCAGGGGTGCGAGGTTGAGCCGCTTGCGGCCCTGGGGGGCGGTGGCGGCGGTGCCCGCCTCGTCGACGGTGGTCATGGTCGGTTCCCTTCGGTGGTGCTGGTGCTGGTGCTGGTGCTGGTGCTCGTGGTGCCGTCGGTCGGTCCCTGCAGGGACATGTGCAGCTGGTAGCGGTCGCCGCGGTAGCGCGAGACGACGTGCTCGACGGGGACGCCGGCGGCGGTGCTCGTACGCCGGAACACCAGCAGCGGGGTGTGCAGCGGGGCGTCGAGCCGCGACGCTGTGCGCTCGTCGGCCGCCTCGCCCCACAGGGTCTGCTCGGCGGCGTCGATGCCGAGGCCGTAGCGGTCGCGGAGGACCTCGTAGAGCGAGCCCGAGAGGTCGACGCGGTCCAGGTCGGGGAGGAGGTGGCGGGGGTGCCAGCCGGTCTCCAGGGCGATCGGCCGTCCGTCCGCGAGGCGCACCCGGTCCAGCCGCCAGGCCAGCGAGCCCGGGCCGCCGGGGGAGAGGCCGAGGGAGGCGATCGCGTCGGCGGGGGGCCGCTCGGCGACGATGCCGAGCAGCACCGTCGAGGGGGTGAGGCCGCGGCGGCGCATGTCCTGGCTGAACGAGGCGAGGTGCAGCCTGCTCTCCAGGCGCGGGCGGGCGACGAACGTGCCGCGGCCGTGGACGCGCTGGAGCAGCCCGTCGGCGACGAGGCTGTCGATCGCGCGGCGGACCGTGGCGCGCGAGACGTCGTACGTCGCCATCAGCGAGCGCTCGGAGGGGATCGCCTCGTCGGGCTGCAGCTCGCTCGCGGCCAGCGCGGCGAGGGCGTCGGAGAGCTGCGCGTGCTTCGGCACGGGGCCGTCGTCGGTCAGCGTCACTGCCGCGTTCGCCTCCCTCGACGTCGTGGTCCGCTGCTGGTACGTTCTGGTCCGTACCAGTGAGGATGATCCGCGTCACAGCGCGGTGGTGTCAAGCAGGGGAGTCCGCGTGACCACGCAGATGGCGAGCGAGATGGCCGAGCAGCCGGAGGCGTGCCGCCGCACGCTGGAGGCGCTGGTGCCGCTGCGCGCCGAGGTGGTCGCGAGGTACGCCGGCCGCCGCCGCGTCCTGTTCGCGGCCCGGGGCAGCAGCGACAACGCCGCGGTCTACGGCCGCTACCTCCTCGAGACGCACGCGGGCGTCCCCGGCGGGCTGCTCTCGCCGAGCGTCGCCACGCACTACCGCGCTCCGCTCGACCTCTCCGACGCCCTGGTGGTCAGCGTCTCGCAGTCCGGGGCGACGGAGGAGATCGTGGCGACCCAGGACTGGGCGCGCGGGTGCGGCGCGGCGACGGTCGCGGTCGCCAACGTCGCCGACTCCGCCCTCGTCGAGCAGGCCGACCTGGCGCTCGTCACGCAGGCCGGGCCCGAGGTCGCCGTTCCGGCCACGAAGACCTACCTCGCGCAGCTGGTCGCCATGGCGGTGCTCGCGACGGCGCTCGCCCCGGAGCCGGACGCGCTCGACGCCGACCTCCGCCGCGTCGCCGAGGAGGTGGAGCGGCTGCTCGCCGCCGACGTCGCGGCAGCGGTCGACGTGCTCGCCGAGGCGGCGTACACCGTCGTCTCGGGGCGCGGGCTGATGCTGGGCACCGCGCTGGAGACCGCCCTCAAGCTCGAGGAGACCTGCCTGCGACCCGTACGCGGCTACTCGTACGCCGACCTGCGCCACGGCCCGATCTCGGTCGTCGCCGAGGGGGCGGCGGCGGTGCTGGTCTCGGCCGCGGACGGGCCGATGGTGCAGCCGATGGCCGAGCTGGCCCGCGACCTGACCTCGCGGGGGGCCCGCGTGGTCGGCACCGGCGGCGACCAGGCCTTCGCCGGGGCCGTCGACGTCGCGCTGCCCGGCCCGGACCTGCCCGAGACGCTGGCGCCGCTGGGGAGCATCGTCACCTCGCAGGTGCTGGTCGAGCGGCTGGCGAACCGGCTCGGCCTCGACCCCGACAACCCGCGCGGCCTCGCCAAGGTCACCGCGACCGAACCACCCAAGGAGAAGTGATGGCAGACAAGGCAGCAGCGATCCTCGCCGGACTCGGCGGGGCCGACAACGTCGTCGAGATCGAGCCGTGCATCACCCGGCTGCGCACCGAGGTCGCCGACGGCTCGCTCGTCGACGAGAGGGCGCTCAAGGCCGCCGGCGCCCACGGCGTCGTGCTCTCGGGCAACGTCGTGCAGGTCGTCGTGGGCCCCGAGGCCGACACGCTGGCCGAGGACATCGAGGACCTGATGTGATCACCCCACGACGTTCTTCTCCTCCGCTTCGCTCCTCCGAACAACGCCGCGGGGACCCCGAGTGCTGAGGGTCCTGGCCCCCTGCCCCGGCTCCGTCGTGGCGATGGACCGGGTGCCCGACCCGGTGTTCGCCGGCGGGATGGTCGGCCCCGGCGCCGCGATCGAGCCCGACCCCGGCGAGACGACCGTGGTGTCCCCGGTCGCGGGCCGGCTGCTCAAGGTCCACCCGCACGCGTTCGTCGTCCTGACCGAGTCGGGCGCCGGCGTGCTGGTCCACCTCGGCATCGACACGGTCCGGCTCGAGGGCGAGGGGTTCGAGGTCCTCGCGACCGAGACGGCCGACGTCGCCGCCGGCGACCCGGTCGTGCGCTGGGACCCCTCGGCGGTCGCCGCGAAGGGCCTGTCCGCCGTCGTCCCCGTCGTGGTGATGGAGGTGGCGGCCGACGCCGTCCGCGTGGTCGCCGAGGGTGACGTCGCCCCTGGGGACCTGCTGCTCGAGGTCGGCTGAGGGCATCCTGGTGCGGTGAGCACGCCCGAGCCGAAGACCTGCGCCTCCTGCGGGCGCCGGATCGAGTGGCGCAAGAAGTGGGAGCGCGACTGGGACCAGGTGAAGTACTGCTCCACCGCCTGCCGCAAGCACGGTGTCACCGCCACCGACCGCGCGCTCGAGGACTCCATCCTCGCCCTGCTCGACCGGCGAGGCGCCGGGAAGACCATCTGCCCCTCCGACGCCGCCCGCGACGTCGCCGGGTCCAGCAGCGGCTCAGGCAGCGGCTCAGGCAGCGGCCCGGGCAGCGCCTCCGACGAGGCCTGGCGCGAGCTGATGGAGCCCGCCCGCCGCGCCGCCCGGCGCCTCGTCGCCGACGGGACGGTCGAGATCACCCAGAAGGGCTCGGTCGTCGACCCGTCCACCGCGAAGGGCGCCATCCGCATCCGCCGCACCCGCTGACCCGGCAGATCTGCACCGCGAACACCCGCTGACCCGGCAGATCTGCACGCTCTCGCCGGCGAACCGGTGCGGTTGCGCCGGGTCAGTGGGTCATGACGGTGCGGTTGCGCCGGGTCAGCGGAGGTTGCGGGCCGGTGGGAGACTGACCCGGTCATGAGCACCTCATCCGTCCTGCCCCCCGAGGGCCCGAACGACGAGCCGGTGCGCTCGCTGCCGCTCGTCTTCGACCCGCCGAAGGGCCGCGGCAAGCCGCCGATGCACCTCGCCGACCTGGACCTCGCCGAGCGCGTCGCGCTGCTCAGCGAGAGGGGGCTGCCGGGGTTCCGGGCCAAGCAGGTCTCGCACCACTACTTCGCGCGCCTGGTCGCGAGGCCCGAGGAGATGACCGACCTGCCGGCGGGCACCCGCGACGAGCTGGTCTCGGCGCTCCTGCCGGAGCTGATGTCGGTCGTACGCACCCAGGAGGCCGACGGCGGCACCACCCGCAAGACGCTGTGGCGGCTCTTCGACGGTGCGCTGGTCGAGTCGGTGCTGATGCGCTACCCCAGCCGTACGACGATGTGCGTGTCGTCGCAGGCCGGCTGCGGCATGGCCTGCCCGTTCTGCGCCACCGGCCAGGGCGGCCTGCAGCGCAACATGTCGACCGCCGAGATCGTCGAGCAGGTGCTGGCCGGCTCGCGCGCGCTGGCCGCCGGCGAGGTCCCGGGTGGTCCGGGGCGCGTGTCCAACGTCGTGTTCATGGGCATGGGCGAGCCGCTGGCCAACTACAAGGCCGTTGTGGGCGCCGTACGCCGCCTCACCTCTCCGGCCCCCGACGGCCTGGGCATGTCCGCGCGCGGCGTGACCGTCTCCACCGTCGGCCTGGTGCCACGGATCCGGCAGCTCACCGAGGAGGGCATCCCCGTCACCCTCGCGCTGAGCCTGCACGCCCCCGACGACGAGCTGCGCAACGAGCTGGTGCCGATCAACACCCGCTCGAGCGTGGCGGAGACCGTCGACGCGGCCTGGGACTACGCCCGCGTCACCAAGCGCCGCGTGTCGATCGAGTACGCCATGATGGCCGGCATCAACGACCAGGCCTGGCGCGCCGACCTGCTCGGCGACGTGCTGAACGCGCGCGGCGACTGGGGCTGGGTGCACGTCAACCTGATCCCGCTGAACCCGACGCCCGGCTCGCGCTGGACCGCCAGCGACCCGGCCGACGAGCGCGAGTTCGTCCGGCGCCTCGAGGCGAAGGGCATCCCCACCACGGTCCGCGACACGCGCGGCCGTGAGATCGACGGGGCGTGCGGGCAGCTGGCGGCCAGCGACGCCTGAGGCGCAGGACGCGACGCCTCGACCCGTCGGAGGGCGCAGGACGCGACGCTTCAGCGGGTCTTACCGCACAGGACGCGACGCCTCAGCGGGTCACCGCGCAGCGGGCAGCGTCGCCAGCAGCTCGACGTTGCGGTCGGCCGGGGTGCCCTCGTGGTCGGCGCGGTCGGTCTGCGGGTCGTTGGCGGCGAGCACCCGCGACAGCGACGCGAGCTCGAGCGGGGTCGTCGTACGTCCCGGCGAGACCGGGGCGGCGTGGTCGAGCACGGTGGTGAAGATCGACAGCGTGCCGTCGCCGTTCTCGGCCAGCTCGACGACCCGCGCCTGCTGGGGGTGGTCGATGTGCGAGGCGGTGTTGATCTCCCAGAACCCGCCACCGGAGGCTCGGGTGTGCGCCGTGACCCGATGGTGGTGGGTGTGGCCGTTGACCCAGGCGACGACCTGCGGCTGCGAGAGCAGGTAGGCGACCACCTCGGGCCCGAGGACCCGCGGCGAGACGTCGCCGCCGGTGGCGACCAGCGGGTTGGTCAGCGTCCCGCTCGTGTGGTGGCTGAACACCAGCACCGCACGGTCGGCCGACGCCCCCACGACGGCCTTGAGCCAGGCCAGCTGCGCGGCGTCGAGCGAGCCCTCCGCGTAGCCGTTCGGGTTGACCGTATCTAGCACGACGCAGCGTACCCGCGGGCTCGGGTCGAAGGTGTAGTACGCCGTGCCCGCCCGGCGGTTCTCCTCGGTGAAGCCGTGCCCGACCGGCAGCCCGGTGGTCGTGAAGTGCTCGGCCACGACCTCGCCGCGCGTGATGGTGCGCCGGTCCGGGTCGGGCGTGACCGGCCGGACGTACGGCGAGAGCGTCAGCAGGTCCGCGAGCCGCGCCGGGTCGCGCAGCACCTCCAGCGCGTTGGCCTGCGAGACGCCGGCCGGCGGCGAGACCACCTTCAGCGCGCCCGTGCCCAGCACCGACAGCGGCAGCGTGTGCGGGAAGTTGCCCTGGGTCAGGCCGTCGTGGTTGCCGAAGCAGGAGTACCACGGCAGCCGCAGCCCGACGGCATCGAACGGCGCGCGCGCCCGGTCGAGCAGGCCAGGCACGGTCGGGAAGCCCTGGCGCAGGTAGCGGTCCGGCGCCTTGCCCGCCGGCGGGCCGTCGGGGTGCCAGTACGACGCGTCGTAGTACACCGCGTCGAGCAGGCTCCGGGAGCCCATGACGCCCTCGTACGCCGCCCGCGAGCCGCTGTCGGGGACGATCCGGCCGCCGTCGAGGAGGTCGATGTTCCAGCGCACCTCGTTGTGCTGGCAGCTGTCGGAGTTGTCGCCGGTCTGGATCACGAACCCCACCGGGGCGTCGGTCGCGGGTCCGCGCGGCACCGCGTTGACCGCGCGCACCATCGCGTCGGCGACGTGCGCGCTCATCAGCTCCTGCGGCCGGTACGCCGAGGAGAACAGCCCCGGCGAGGGCAGGTCGCTCGGGTCGTCGAAGCGGTCGGTCCACTCCACGCGCCCCGGTGACTGGTGGTCGACGACGTGGACGTCGGACAGGTGCGCGAACGCCAGGAGCGTACGCCGACCTCGCTCGCGCCCGGCGGTGGCGGGCACCCCCAGGTCGGTGCGCACGACGTACGGCTCGCCGGGGCCGGTCACGAGCGCGGACCAGCCCGTCGGGCGGGAGCGGCGCACGGTCCGCGCGAGCGTCGCGGTGCGGGTCGCGGCGGCAGCGGCTGCACCGGCCGGGCCCACCCCGGTGACGGCGAGGGACAGCCCGGCGAGCACGCCGAGGCCTCCCGTGGTGCGCAGCAGCTGACGACGAGTGGGCCGGGTCACACCCCGCCCAACGACGAGACGCCCGTCGGCGTCACGGTGCGCCGGGTGAACGGCTCACGTCGGCTCGGTGTCGCGGCGCTCCGCGGCGGTGTCGTAGGTCCAGAACGAGCGGACGGCGACGCCCACCACGAGCACGACGAGCGCGCAGGCGACGCCGCCGCCGACCCACGACACGGTGACGCCGGTGGCAGCCGCGGTGGCGCCGGCGCGGACGTCGCCGAGGCGCGGGCCCCCGGCGACGACGGCGGTGAACACGCCCTGCATTCGCCCGCGCAGCTCGTCGGGGGCGTAGGTCTGCAGGATCGTCTGGCGGTAGACCGCGCTGACCAGGTCCGCCGCGCCGGCCACCGCGAGCAGGGCGACGGCCAGCCACAGCTGGTGGGCGAGGCCGGCCAGCGCGACGGCGACGCCCCACCCGACGATGGCGACCACCAGCGCGCGGCCCTGGCGGCGTACCTTGCCGATCCAGCCGCTGGAGAGCCCGGCGAGCACCGAGCCGATGGCGATGGCGGCGTACAGCGGGCCCACCTGGCCGCCGAAGCGCTCGTCGGCCACGGCGGGGAACAGCGCGCGCGGCATCGCCAGCACCATCGCCACGATGTCGACGACGAACGACATCACGAGGACGGGGTGGCGGCCGATGAAGGCCAGGCCCTCGAGGACCTCGCGCAGCCCCGGCCGGGTGGCGGGCCCGGTGCGGTCCGGCGGTACCGGCGGCAGCCGCAGCGCCGACCACAGTGCCGCGGTGAACAGCACGGCGTCGATCGCGTAGGCGTACGCGAAGCCGCTCACCGGCCCGGGCAGCGCGATCACCAGCCCGGCCAGCAGCGGCCCGAGCACCTGCCCGACGTTGCCGATCGTGAAGTTCAGCGTGTTCGCCGCGGGCACGAGGTCGAGCGGCACGATCCGCGGGATGATGGCGCCGCGCGCCGACGAGCTCGTCGCGAAGGCGGCGGACTGCACGACCACCAGGCCGAGGATCAGCCACACGCTGTCCACCCCGAGCAGCGTCTGCGCGAGCAGCGCGAGGGTGACGACCCAGGTGACCACCGAGGCGCCCAGGTAGAGCCGGCGCCGGTCCACGACGTCGGCGATCGCGCCGCCGTACAGCCCGAACACCACGATCGGCACCAGTCCGGCGAGCCCGACCAGGCCGACGTACAGCGAGGACCGGGTGATCGCGTAGACCTCCACCGGCACCGCGACCTGGGTGAGCATCGAGCCGATGAAGGAGGTGCCCTGCCCGACCAGCAGGCGGCGGTACGGCGCGATCGCCAGCGGCCGCGTGTCGAGGGCCTGGCCGCCGACCCGGCGCCGCAGGGCGCGCCACGTGCGCGCCTGCTCCGGGGCGTCCTCGGGCTGCGGGCTCGGGTCGGGCGCGGGGGAGTGGTCGCTCTGGTCGCTCTGGTTGTTCATGGCAACCGACATCGTCGCACCGGGGCTCAGCCCAGCAGCCCGGCGACCTCCGCCACGTCGTCGACGAGGTGCACGACCATCCGGCTCGCCGCGGCCTGCGCCTCGAGCAGCGGCCACGCGGGCAGCGTCCGCGTCCAGTGCTCGACGCCGACCAGGACCAGCGGGCGCACCGCGGGACCGGCGGCGTAGTAGCTCTCGCACGCGGCCTGGAAGACCTCCTGCACGGTCCCGGCCGCCCCGGGCAGGAACACGATCCCGGCGGTGCACACCCGCAGCAGGACGGCCTCGCGCACGGAGTTGGCGAAGTACTTCGCGACGGCGCTCGCGAACACGTTCGGCGGCTCGTGGCCGTAGAACCAGGTGGGCACGCCCAAGGAGTCGCGCCCCTCGTGCGCGCGGCGCACCAGCAGGCCGGCCCGCGCCCACGCCCCGACGTCGTCGAAGCCCGGGACCCGCGCCAGCTCGTCGACGACGGCGTCGAGGTCGGTCCCGGCGGGCAGGTACGCGCCGAGGTTGGCCGCCTCCATCGCCCCCGGCCCGCCGCCGGTCGCGACGGTGAAGCGGTCGGCGAGCACGTGCCCGAGCGCGCAGGCGGCCCGGTAGTCCGCGCTGCCGCGCACCGCTGCGTGCCCGCCCATCACCCCGACGACGTCTCGCCCCGCGACCCACTCCTCGAGCGCGTCGTCGATCGCGTGGTCGTGCAGCGACGAGGCGAGGGTGCGCGCGACCTCGCGCTCGCCGCGGTCCCAGGCGTACGCCCGGGCGTCGGGGGTGGCGGCGTACCCGTCCTCCAGGCCGGCGTAGAGCTCCTCGGCGGTGTAGAGCCGCGCCCGGTAGCAGTCGAACGGCACGTCCGGCACGACGGGGAACACCACCGCGCCCCGGCGGCGTACGTCGGCGTCGGCCGCGGGCTCGAGCCGGCAGCCCAGGAACACGGCCCCCGCGACGTCGAGGCGGGCCAGCGCCTCGGTGCGCCCGGTCAGGTCCACCGACTGCAGCCGCCAGCCCCGCGCGGAGGTCGCGCCGGAGGCGACCAGCGCGTCGAAGTGCTCGCGCGACTCGACCTCGACGACCTGCACGACGAGCAACCTAGTGCGCCCGGCGGCGCGGAGCCGTGCGCCGCTGCCTAGGCTCGAGCGGTGCCCGACGAGACCCCCGCGCCCCAGCCCCCCGTCGCCCGCCGCGTGCCCCACGAGCGGACGCACCACGGCGAGAGCGTCAGCGACGACTACGAGTGGCTGCGCGACAAGCAGGCGCCGGAGACGACGGCGTACCTCGAGGCCGAGAACGCGTGGACCGAGCACGCCACGGCGCACCTCGCCGACCTGCGGCAGCAGGTCTTCGACGACATCGCGGCGCGCACGAAGCAGACCGACCTCAGCGTCCCGACCCACGTGACGCACCGCGGGGCCGACGGCACGGTCAGCCGCTGGTGGTACTACGGCCGCACGGTCGAGGGCCAGCAGTACGGCATCTCCTGCCGCGTGCCCGCGACGCAGGGCACCACGCCGCCGGACCCGGAGAGCGGCCTGGCCGACGAGCAGGTGCTGCTCGACGGCAACGTCGAGGCCGGCGACCGGGCCTTCTTCAGCCTCGGCGGGCTCGACGTCAGCCGGCGCGGCGACGTGATGGCGTACGCCGTCGACGACTCCGGCGCCGAGCGCTACACCGTCCGCTTCCGCGACCTCGCGACCGGCGAGGAGCTGCCCGACGTGATCGAGGACGTCATGGGCGGCGTCACCTGGACGGCCGGCGACGACCACGTCCTCTACACCCGCGCCGACGACGCGTGGCGCCCGTACGTCGTCCTGCGACACGCGATGGGCACCGACCCGGCCGAGGATGTCGAGGTGTTTCGCGAGGACGACGAGCGCTACTGGGTCGGCGTCGGCGAGAGCCGCGACGGCGAGTGGCTGATGGTCGGCGTCGGGTCGAAGATCACCTCCGAGGCGTGGCTGCTGCGCGCCGACGACCCGACCGGAGAGCTGCGCTGCGTGGCCCCGCGCCGCGAGGGCGTCGAGTACGACGTCGAGCCCGCCGGCGACCGGCTGCTGGTGCTGCACAACGACGGCGCGGAGGACTTCGAGCTCGCCCAGGCGCCGCTGGACGCCACCTCCCACGAGCAGTGGGACCCCGTGCTCGCGCACACCCCGGGCGTGCGGCTGAGCGGGGTCGACGCCTACGAGGGCCACGTCGTCCTCGGGCTGCGCCGCGACGGGCTGACCGCCGTGCGGATCGTGCCGCGCGACGCGGCCGGCGACCTCGGCGAGGGAGCGGACCTCGCGTTCGACGAGCCGGTGCGCAGCGTGGGGGCGTACTCCTCGCCCGACTACGACGCCACGACGGTGCGGCTGTCGTACACCTCGCTGGTCACGCCGCCGCAGGTCCTCGACCACGACGTCGCCACCGGCGAGCGTCACCTGCGCAAGCAGCGCGAGGTGCTCGACCACCCGGTGCACGGCGCCTACGACCCGGCCGACTACGTCCAGAGCCGCGAGTGGGTCACCGCCCCCGACGGCGTGCGGGTGCCGGTGTCGCTGGTGCGGCACAAGGACGTCGCGCTGGACGGCACCGCGCCGTGCTTCCTCTACGGCTACGGCTCCTACGAGGCCTCGATGGATCCGTACTTCTCGGTGCCGCGGCTCTCGCTGCTCGACCGCGGTTTCGTCTACGCGATCGCGCACGTGCGCGGCGGCGGCGAGATGGGCCGGCGGTGGTACGAGGACGGCAAGACGCTGGCCAAGCGCAACACCTTCACCGACTTCGTCGCCGTCGCCCGGCACCTGGCCGCGGAGGGGTTCACGAGCGCCGACCGGCTGGTCGCGCGCGGCGGCAGCGCCGGCGGGCTGCTCATCGGTGCGGCGGTCAACCTCGCGCCCGACGCGTTCGCCGCCGTGCACGCCGACGTGCCCTTCGTCGACGCGCTCACCACGATCCTCGACCCGACGCTGCCGCTGACGGTCATCGAGTGGGACGAGTGGGGCGACCCGCTGCACGACCCCGAGGTGTACGCCTACATGCGCGGCTACTCGCCGTACGACAACGTCGAGGCCAAGCGGTACCCGGCGATCCTCGCGACCACCAGCCTCAACGACACCCGCGTCTACTACGTCGAGCCGGCGAAGTGGGTCGCGCGGCTGCGCGTCCTGGCGCAGAACGACCCGTCGGAGATCCTGCTGAAGACCGAGATGGTCGCGGGCCACGGCGGCGTGTCGGGTCGGTACGACGCCTGGCGCGACGAGGCCTTCGCGCTCGCCTGGCTCATCGACCGCGCCGGCGCGGCAGGCTGAGCACCAGCGACCTGCAGAAGTCGCGCCACAGGTCCCCAGGGAGGGGTCGAGCGCCACTTCTGCAGGTCGGTGGAGTTCCTCAGCAGACGGAGTCGGTCGGCTTCGGCCGCGTGAGCCCGAACAGCGGGCGCAGCCGGACGCCGACCACGGTGCCCAGCAGGGCCGTCACCGCCCACAGCCAGCCGTGCAGGCTGAACGAGGCGATGCCGCCGAAGTACGACCCGATGTTGCAGCCGAACGCGATCCGGGCGCCGTAGCCCATGAGCACGCCGCCCAGCACGGCGCCGGCGGCGACCCTCAGCGGGACGTGGCGGTGGACGATGAACCGCCCGGCCAGCGCGGAGGCGATCAGTGCGCCGAGGACGATGCCGAGGTCCATCACCGACGTCTTCTCGCCCAGCACGCCGGCCTGGTACATCGCGAGGTTGGCCGGGTCCTCCCAGTAGCGCCACGAGGTGACGTCCACCCCGACCAGGTCGAGCAGCTTCGAGCCCCACACGGCGAACGCGGTGGTGATGCCCCAGGCGCCGCCCGAGACGAGCAGCGTGAGCGCGTTCAGACCGGCGAGCAGCAGCGCACCCACCCACAGCGGCCACGAGCCGCGCACGACGCGCGCCGCGCCCCGGGCGGTCGGGACGGGCTCGGTCGGCGGCACCGTGCGGCTGCGGCCCACGGCGTACGACGCCACGACGACCGCGCCGAGCCCGGCCATCGTGATCAGCCACGCGCCGGGGTAGCCCCACGGGGTGTCGGCCAGCGAGACGGAGCCGAAGCTGGGCAGGTCGTCGGTCCACCACGGGAACTGCAGCGCCCCGAGCGTCGACCCGGCCACGAACCCGGCCAGCGTCAGCACGATCGCGGTCTTGCCGCTGCCGACGTCGAAGAGCGTGCCGGAGGCGCAGGAGCCCCCCAGCTGCATCCCGAGCCCGAACAGGAACGACCCGACGACGACGCCGAAGCCGATCGGGGCGAGGCTGGCGGTCGGCGCGGCCCCGGTCAGCGACGCCCCGCTGGCGAGGATCGGCGCGAACAGCGTCGCCCCCACGGCCAGCATCAGCGTGTGGGCGCGCAGCGCACGGCCCTGGCGCACGGAGACCAGCTGGCGCCACGCGCTGGTGAAGCCGAAGCGGGAGTGGAACAGCACCAGCCCCAGCGCGAGGCCGATGACGAACAGCCACGCGGGCGTGCTGCCGTTGGTCACCCAGATGGTGCCGCCGAGCGCGAGCGCGCCGAGGCCCCCGGCCACGACGACGCCCGCCTGGGGCGGGGTGTCGAGCGCGGGGGCCGGCGGCTGCGGTGAGCGGACCCGGTCGAGGACGCTCACCGGTGGCCGGCGATCGCGTGCGGGACGTAGCCCTCGCCCAGCTCGGTGAGCTCGTCGTCACTCAGCTCGAGGTCGACCGCGGCGACGGCGTCGTCGAGGTGCTCGCGCTTCGTCACGCCGACGATGGGCGAGGTCACGGCGGGCTGGTGCAGCAGCCAGGCCAGGGCGACCTGGGCGGGGGAGACGGCCTTGCGCTCCGCCACCGCGAGCACGCGGGCCACGACGTCGGCGTCCTCGTCGCGGTAGAGCGTCCCGCCGAACTCGTCGGTCTCGGTGCGCGAGGTCTCGGTGTCCCACGGCCGGGTCAGCCGGCCGCGCGCCAGCGGGCTCCACGGGATGACCCCGACGCCCTGGTCCTGGCACAGCGGGAGCATCTCCCGCTCCTCCTCGCGGTAGATGAGGTTGTAGTGGTCCTGCATCGACACGAACGGCGTCCAGCCGTTCTCGCGCGCGACCTGCTGGGCCTTGGCGAACTGCCAGGCGTACATGGAGGACGCGCCGAGGTAGCGGGCCTTGCCACTGACCACGACCTCGTGCAGCGCCTCCATCGTCTCCTCGATCGGCGTGTCGTAGTCCCACCGGTGGGTCTGGTAGAGGTCGACGTAGTCGGTGCCGAGACGCTCCAGGCTGGCGTCGATCTCGTGCAGCACCGCCTTGCGCGAGAGGCCGGCGCCGTTCGGGCCGGGGCGCATCCGCTGGAACACCTTCGTGGCGAGCACGACGTCCTCGCGGTCGGCGTGCGCCCACAGCGCCTTCCCGGTGAGCTCCTCGCTGGAGCCGCCGGAGTAGACGTTCGCGGTGTCGAAGAAGTTCACCCCCGCCTCGAGCGCGGCGGCGATCGTCTCGTCGGCGAAGGCGGCGTCCTTCACCCAGGGGTGGCCGCCGCGCGCCGGGTCGCCCCAGCTCATGCAGCCGAGGGTGATCCGGCTGACCTGGAGGCCGGTGGTGCCGAGTCGGGTGTAGCGCATCAGGCGCCCTCCTCCTCTGCCTTCCGGCCGGCCTGCTCGAGGGCGTCGTACTCCTCGTCGCTCAGCTCGATGCCGGCGGCGGCGGTGTTGTCGACGACGTGCTCGACCGACTTCGTGCCGGGGATCGGCAGCACGACCGGGGAGCGCTTGAGCAGCCACGCGAGCGCCAGCTGCGAGGGGGAGGCGTCGTGGTTCGCAGCGACCTCGGCCAGCGGGCCGGAGTCGCCCGACAGCTTCCCGGTGTTCAGCGGGAACCACGGGATGAAGCCGATGCCGTGCGCGGTGCAGTGGTCGAGGAGCTCCTCGGACTGGCGGTTGGCCAGGTTGTAGAGGTTCTGCACCGAGACGATCTCGGCGGTCTGCTCCGCCTCCTTGAGGTCCGCGACGGAGACCTCGGAGAGCCCGATGTGGCGGATCTTGCCCTCGTCCTGCAGGGCCTTGAGCTCGCCGACCTGGTCGGCGACGGGGTACGCCGGGTCGATGCGGTGCAGCTGGAACAGGTCGATGCGCTCCAGGCCGAGTCGGCGCAGGCTCATCTCGACCTCCTGGCGCAGGTACGCCGGCTGCCCGAGCGGGGTCCACACGCCCGGGCCCTGACGGGTCAGACCGGCCTTGGTCGCGATCACGACGTCGTCGGGGTAGGGGTGCCCCTGAGGAGCCAAGGCCTCGCGGATGAGCTCCTCGGAGACGTACGGGCCGTACGAGTCGGCCGTGTCGATGAGCGTCACGCCCACCTCGACGGCCTTGCGCAGCACGGCGAGCGCGGTGTCGTGGTCGGCCGGCGGACCCCACACGCCCTCGCCGGGCAGCTGCATCGCCCCGAAGCCGAGACGGTTGACGGGCAGGTCGCCGCCGAGACGGAAGGTCCCCGATGCGGCGGCGAGGTTCTGGTCGGTGCTCTGAGTGGTCACGCGAGGCGCAAGGCCCGCCCCGGGGCGAGTTGTTCCCGCCGACCGCCTCCCGTGGTGGTCTCGACGTCCTCGCTCGCTGCGCTCGCGTCGAGCTCGACCACCGGGTGGTCGAGCGGGTCGGGACGCGGCGGGGGAGCGCAGGTCGTCGAGCAGCGAGCGCCGGCGAGCGCGTCGAGACCCCGGTGACGTGCGCGTGTCGGGTGAGCACCGCGGGTCGAGCTTGTCGAGACCGGTGCCGGGGGTGGTGGTTTCGACGTCCTCTCTCGCTGGCGCTCGGTCGGGCTCAACCACCGGTGGTCGAGCGGGTCGGGACGCGGCGGGGGAGCGCGGGTGGTCGAGCAGCGAGCGCCGGCGAGCGCGTCGAGACCCAGCGAGGGCCGCGACCGGTCGAGCCTGGCGAGGCCGCTCGCGAGGGGCGACTTAGGGTTGCCTGCATGACACAGGCGTCGACCCAGCGGGGCCGCCGGGAGCGGCCCGTCACCACGTTCACGGTCACGGGGACCTCGCGGACGAGCCCGGCGCTGGTGCGCGTGGAGCTGGCGGCCGACGACCCGGCGGCGTTCGCCGAGCGCTTCGCGGGCAGCGCCTTCACCGACCGCTACGTCAAGCTGGCGCTGTCGCTGCCCGACGGCTCCGAGGTGGTCCGGACCTACACCGCGCTGGAGCCCGACACCGCCGCCGCGACGATGGCGATCGAGTTCGTCGTCCACGGCGACGAGGGGTACGCCGGACCCTGGGCCGCGGCCGCCCGTCGCGGCGACACGCTGGCGCTGCGAGGGCCCGGCGGGGCGTACTCACCCGACCCCGAGGCCGACTGGCACCTGCTCGTCGGCGACGAGGCCGCCCTGCCCGCGATCCGTGCGGCGCTGGCCTCCCTGCCCGCCACGGCGACGGCGCGCGTCGTGCTGCTGGCACCCGAGGAGAACCGCGTCGACCTGCCCACCACGCCCGGCACCGAGGTCGTCTGGGTGAGCGACGACCTGCCCGGCGCGGTGCGGGCGGTGGAGTGGCTGCCCGGCCGGGTCCAGGCGTTCGTCCACGGCGAGGCGGAGGTCGTCATGCACGGCGTGCGGCCGTACCTGTTCACCGAGCGGCGCCTGCCGCGCGCGGACGTCTCCGTCTCGGGCTACTGGCGCCGGGGCCGCAGCGAGGAGGGCTTCCGCAGCTGGAAGGCGGAGCTGCGTGCGAGCGAGGGGCCCGACGCGTGAGCCCGACCTGGTTCAAGAAGCCGGGGCCCGGCGAGCCCGGCACGCTCAACGCCGCCTACCAGCTGCTGGACCGGGCGGTCGTCGCCGGACGCTCGGAGACCGCGGCGCTGCCCGGTGTCAGCACCGCGACCCTGCTGGAGCGGGTCGGCGCGTTCGCCGGGGTGCTGCGCGGGTTCGCGCTGGTTCCCGGTGACCGGGTGCTGCTCGACCTCCCGGACGACGACGAGCTCGTGGTCGCGCTGCTGGCAGCCGTACGCCTCGGCGTGGTCGCCGTCGTGCTGCCGCCCGGGTCCGGCGACCTGGCCGCTGCGCTCGACAGCACCGAGCCCGGCGTCGTGGTGACCGCCGACGACGTGGCGGTCGGGCTCGCCCTGGCCGACGCCGAGCACGAGCCCGGCGCGGTCGTCGTCGTCGGCGAGAGCGCCGGCGAGGCGGTGCCGTGGGACGTCGTCATGCGCGCCGGGCGCACCGACCCCGCCGGGTGCGCCGACCTGCGCCCCGACGCGCCGGCCGTCGTCGTGTGGCCGGGCGGGGGCGAGGAGCGGGCGACCGTACGGCTCACCGGCGACCTCGCCGAGCGCCTGGCCGCGCTGGAGGCGCCGTACGACCTGGGCGCGCTGCTGGGTGCTTTCTGCGAGTCCTAGGTTGGACCCGTGACCGACCACGTATCGCCCAACCTCGTCGCCGGAGAGCCCGTCCACGGCGAGGAGACGCTCGAGGTGACCCACCCGTACGACGGCTCACCCGCGGGCCGCACGACGTGGGCCACCTCCGCCCAGGTCGAGCGCGCCGTCGCCCACGCAGCGGCGATCGCGCCCGAGGCCGCCCGGCTGCCGGTGCACGTGCGCGCCGACGCGCTGCGCGCGGTCTCCGAGGCCATCAAGGCGAACCTCGAGGAGCTGGCCGCGCTCGTCACCGCAGAGAACGGCAAGCCGCTGCAGTGGGCGCGCGGCGAGGTCGGGCGTGCCGTGTCGGTGTTCCGCTGGGCCGCCGAGGAGACGCGCCAGGAGTCCGGCGAGGTGATCCGGCTCGACTCCGACCCGGCGGGAGAGGGGCGCCTGGCGTACGTCCGCCGCGTGCCGCGCGGGCCGGTGCTGGCGATCAGCCCGTTCAACTTCCCGGTCAACCTCGTCGCGCACAAGCTCGCCCCAGCGATCGCGGTCGGTGCCCCGGTGGTGCTCAAGCCGGCACCGAAGACGCCGCTGTCCGGCATCCGCCTCGGCGAGCTGATCGCCGAGGCCGGCGCCGAGCACGGGCTCCCGGCCGGGATGGTGCAGGTCGTCAACGTCGAGAACGACGACGCCGGCTCGCTGGTCGAGGACCCGCGCCTGCCGACGCTGAGCTTCACCGGTTCCGGCCCGGTCGGGCACGCGATCCGCGCGCAGGTCCCGCGCAAGCACGTCACCCTCGAGCTCGGCGGCAACGCGGGCGTGTACGTGGCCGACGACGCCGACCTCGCGCACGCCGCGAGGCGGATCGCGATGTTCTCCAACTACCAGGCCGGCCAGTCCTGCATCGGCGTGCAGCGCGTGTTCGCCGACGCGAGCGTGTACGACGAGCTCAAGTCCGCGGTCGTCCGCGAGGTCGAGGCGCTGGTGACCGGCGACCCGCGCGACGAGGACGTCTTCGTCGGCCCGCTCATCGACGACGCCGCCGCCGACAAGGTCGAGCAGTGGGTCGAGGCCGCGAAGGAGGCCGGCGCGAGCGTGCTCACCGGCGGCACGCGCGAGGGCACGACGTACGCCCCGACCGTGCTCGAGGGCGTCCCGCACGACCAGAAGGCCTCGTGCGACGAGATCTTCGGCCCCGTCCTGCTGCTGGAGAGCGTGGACGGCCCGGACGCCGGGTTCGCGGCCATCAACGACTCGGCGTACGGCCTGCAGGCCGGCGTGTTCACCCGTGACGTCGCGACCGCGTTCCGCGCGCACCGCGAGCTCGAGGTCGGCGGCGTCGTCATCGGCGACGCGCCGTCGTACCGCGCCGACCAGATGCCGTACGGCGGCGTCAAGGACTCCGGCGTCGGCCGCGAGGGCATCCGGTACGCGATGGCCGACTTCACCTACGAGCGGGTGATGGTGCTGACCGGCCTGGACCTGTGAGCCGGCGCGACGTCGTCGTCCTCGGCTCGACCGGGTCGATCGGCACCCAGGCGCTCGACGTCTGCCGGCGCAACCCCGACCGGTTCCGCGTGGTCGGCCTCACCGCCGGCGGCGGGCACCCCGAGCTGTTCGAGCAGCAGGTCGCGGAGTTCTCCCCGGCGTACGCCGGACTCGGCGAGGGGGCCTCCGTCGAGGCCGCCGGCGCGGAGTGCCACACCGTCCTCAACGGCATCACGGGCGCCGTCGGCCTGCGGCCCACGCTGGCCGCGCTCGAGGCGGGCAACGTCCTCGCGCTGGCCAACAAGGAGTCGCTGATCATCGGCGGCCCGCTGGTCCTGGACGCTGCTGCCCCCGACCAGATCGTGCCGGTGGACTCCGAGCACAGCGCGCTGGCGCAGTGCCTGCGCGGCGGACGGCGCGAGGAGGTGCGCCGCCTGGTCCTCACCGCGTCCGGCGGGCCGTTCCGCGGCCGCACCCGCGAGGAGCTGGCCGGCGTGAGCGTCGACGAGGCGCTGGCCCACCCGACGTGGGACATGGGGCCCGTGGTCACCATCAACTCCGCCACCCTGGTCAACAAGGGCCTCGAGGTGATCGAGGCCCACCTGCTCTTCGGGGTGCCGATGGACGACATCGTCGTCGTCGTGCACCCGACCAGCGAGGTGCACTCGATGGTCGAGTTCCACGACGGCTCGACGCTCGCCCAGGCCGGGCCGCCGTCGATGCTCGTCCCGATCGCGCTCGGCCTGTCGTGGCCCGAGCGGACCCCCGACGCGGCACCGCCCGTCGACTGGTCGCGCCCGCAGCGCTGGGACTTCGCCCCGCTCGACGACGAGGCGTTCCCGGCGGTCGCGCTGGCCCGCCAGGTGGGTGCCGCGGGCGGCACCGCGCCCGCCGTCTACAACGCGGCCAACGAGGTCTGCGTCGGCGCGTTCCGCGAGGGCCGCCTGCCGTTCACCGGGATCGTCGACACGGTCGCCCGCGTCGTCGCGCGGCGCGTGGGGGAGGCCGACGTACCCTCCGAGGCTGAGGGCGCACACGGCCGACCGACCGGTCTGAGCGTGGACGACGTCCTCGCCGCCGACGCCTGGGCCCGTGCCGAGGCCACCCGCCTGCTGGAGGATGCCCGCCCATGACCGTCCTGGCCTACGTCCTCGGCGTGCTGCTGTTCGCCGTCGGGGTCGCGGTCTCGATCGCGCTGCACGAGTTCGGCCACCTCATCCCCGGCAAGCTGTTCAACGTCCGGGTCAGCGAGTACTTCGTCGGCTTCGGGCGCACCATCTGGTCGAAGAGGATCGGCGAGACCGAGTACGGCCTCAAGGCGATCCCGCTCGGCGGCTACTGCAAGCTCATCGGGATGCTGCCGCCCGACGAGCGGCGCGGCGCGGAGGACGAGGCCGACGCGCAGCAGGGCGAGCGGGTGCGCTCGCGCAGCACCGGGATGTTCAGCCAGCTGATGGACGACGCCCGCTCCGCGGAGTACGAGCTGGTCGAGCCCGGCGACGAGGACCGGATGTTCTACAAGCTGCCCGCCTGGAAGCGCGTCGTCATCATGGGCTCCGGCGTCGCGATCAACCTCGTGCTGGCCGTGATCCTGTTCGGGGTCGTCTTCATGGGCCACGGGGTGCTCGTCTCCAAGCCCGAGGTGCAGGCGGTCTCGCAGTGCGTCGTCGCCGTGCGCGACGGCGAGCGGGCGCGCGGCTGCACCGCCTCCGACCCGCAGTCCCCGGCGGCCCGCGCCGGCCTGCGCCCCGGCGACGAGATCACCACGTTCAACGGCACCCGCATCGACGACTACACCCAGCTGCAGGACCTCATCCGCGCCAACGGCGACGGGGCCGCGCGGCTCGGCGTCGTGCGCGACGGGAAGTCGCTCACGCTGACCACCGACACCACCGTCTCGGCGCGCCCCGACCCCGCCGACCCGGCGACGGTCTCGCGTGTCGGGTTCCTCGGCATCACCCCGGTCCGGGAGACCGAGCGGCAGGGTCCGGCGTACGTCGTGGACACGATGGCCTCCGCGACCTGGCAGACCCTGAAGACGCTGAGCCGCCTGCCCGTCGAGGTCTACCACGTCGGGCGTGCCGCGCTCGGGCTCGAGCAGCGCGACCCGGCCGGGCCGATGAGCGTCGTCGGCGCGGGCCGCGTCGCCGGCGAGATCACCTCGCAGGAGCAGACGCCGGTGGTGGACCGGTTCTTCTCGGTGATCCTCATCATCGCGGGGCTGAACCTCTTCCTCGGCCTGTTCAACCTCGTCCCGCTGCCGCCGATGGACGGCGGGCAGATCGCGCCGACGCTGTACGAGGCCGCGCGCCGCGGCTGGGCCCGCCTGCGCCGTCGCCCGGATCCCGGCTTCGTCGACGCCGCCAAGCTGCTGCCGCTGACGTACGTCATGGCGAGCCTGATCCTCGTCGGCTCCGTCATCCTCATCCTCGGCGACATCCTCGCCCCGGTGCGCCTGCAGTAGCCCGACCACCGCTGGTCGAGTCCGTGAGGATTCGGTGAGGTCGGAAGGTGGTGACCTTCTGTGGTGGCGGGCGTCGGTCGGGTGCGGGGGTCTCGACGTCCTCGCTCGCTGGCGCTCGCGTCGGGCTCGACCACCGTGGTGGTCGAGCAGCGAGCGCCAGCGAGCGCGTCGAGACCCGGTGAGGTGCGAGAGGACGGTGACCACCGGGCCGGCCCCGCTCGTGAGGCGCGGCACGAGAGCGCGGGCTCGCGGGTGCGGCGTCGTAGTCTCGGGACCATGACCGCTGTGTCCCTCGGCATGCCCGAAGCGCCCCCGCCCGTCCTCGCCCCGCGCCGGCCCACCCGGCAGATCAAGGTCGGGTCGGTCGGGGTCGGCAGCGAGTCGCCGATCTCGGTGCAGTCGATGACCACGACGCTCACCTCGGACGTGAACTCCACGCTGCAGCAGATCGCCGAGCTGACCGCCGCCGGGTGCGACATCGTGCGCGTGGCCTGCCCGAGCCAGGACGACGCGGAGGCGCTGCCGGCGATCGCGACCAAGTCGCAGATCCCCGTGATCGCCGACATCCACTTCCAGCCGAAGTACGTCTTCGCCGCGATCGAGGCGGGCTGCGCCGCCGTACGCGTGAACCCCGGCAACATCCGCAAGTTCGACGACCAGGTCAAGGAGATCGCCCAGGCGGCCCAGGACCACGGCACCTCGATCCGGATCGGCGTCAACGCGGGGTCGCTCGACAAGCGCCTGCTGGAGAAGTACGGCAAGGCCACGCCCGAGGCGCTCGTCGAGTCGGCGAAGTGGGAGGCGAGCCTGTTCGAGGAGCACGGCTTCCGCGACTTCAAGATCTCGGTGAAGCACAACGACCCGGTCGTCATGGTGCGCGCCTACGAGCTGCTCGCCGCCGAGGGGGACTGGCCGCTGCACCTCGGCGTGACCGAGGCGGGCCCGGCGTTCCAGGGCACCATCAAGTCCTCGGTCGCCTTCGGCCACCTGCTCAGCCAGGGGATCGGCGACACCATCCGGGTCTCGCTGTCCGCGCCCCCGGTGGAGGAGGTCAAGGTCGGCCTGCAGATCCTCGAGTCGCTGAACCTCAAGCCGCGCCGCCTGGAGATCGTCTCCTGCCCGTCGTGCGGGCGCGCGCAGGTCGACGTCTACAAGCTGGCCGAGGAGGTCACCGCCGGCCTCGACGGGCTCGAGGTCCCCCTGCGGGTCGCGGTGATGGGCTGCGTCGTCAACGGCCCGGGCGAGGCCCGCGAGGCCGACCTCGGCGTGGCGTCCGGCAACGGGAAGGGCCAGATCTTCGTCAAGGGCGAGGTCATCAAGACCGTCCCCGAGACGCAGATCGTCGAGACCCTCATCGAGGAGGCGATGCGCATCGCCGAGGGCATGGAGAGCGTCGACGGCGCCTCGGTCGAGGTCAGCGCCGGCAGCTGAGCGCGCGCGACGGCAGCCGTACGCAGCGGCGTCGTACCCACTAGGCTCCGGCGGGTGCCGAGGACTCAGCAGGGTGTGCGCGTCCTGGGCGCGCCCGACCTGCCCGAGGTACTCGCGCTGCTGGAGCAGGACCCGGTCACGAACGTCTTCGTCGACTACCGGGTCCGCCTGACCCGCCTCGAGCCGCGCTGGCTGGGCGGCGAGGTGTGGGGCTGGTACGACGGCGGCGAGCTCGGCGCCGTCTGCCACGCCGCGGCCAACCTCGTACCCGTCGCCGCCGGCCCGGAGGCCCTCGCGGCGTTCGCCGACCGCGCCGCCCGCGGGGCGCGCACCAGCTCGACCCTGGTCGGCCCGCGGCCGATGGTCGAGGGGCTGTGGCGCGTGCTCGGCCCCGCCTGGGGCACCCCGCGCGACGAGCGGTGGGACCAGCCGCACCTGGAGATCTCCGGGCCGCCGGCGGTCGAGCCGGACCCGCTGGTGCGGCGCTCGGAGACCAGCGACCTCGACGCGCTCTACCCGGCGTGCGTCGCGATGTACACCGAGGAGGTCGGCGTCTCGCCGGAGGCCGACGGCGGGCGCGACCTCTACCGCGCCCGGGTGACCCAGCTGGTCAACCGCGGCTGGTCGTTCGCGCGCTACGAGGACGACCGCGTGGTGTTCAAGGCGGAGGTGGCGGCCGCCTCGCCCCACGCCTGCCAGGTCCAGGGCGTGTACGTCGACCCCGACCGCCGCGGCGAGGGGCTCGCGGCCGCCGGCATGGCCGCCGTCGTCGAGATCGCGCGCCGCCAGATCGCGCCGACGGTCTCGCTCTACGTCAACGGGCACAACGTCGCGGCTCGACGCGCCTACGAGCGCGCCGGCTTCGAGCAGACGAGCACCTTCTCCACTCTGATGTTCTAGCGCGGTAGCGTCGCCGGCGTGACACGTCCCCGCGAGGTCTCCGTCCTGGCCGCGATCCTCGCCACGAGCGGGGTGGTGCACCTGGTACGACCGCGCACCTTCGCCCCGCTGATGCCGGCCTGGGTCCCGGCCCACCGCGAGGTCATCCTCGGCTCCGGCGTCGTCGAGCTGGCCTGCGCCGCCGGGCTCGTGAGCGAGCGGCACCGGCGTACGGCCGGGTGGGCGAGCCTGGCGGTGCTCCTCGGCGTCTACCCCGCCAACCTCCAGATGGCCGTCGACGCGGCACGTAGCGACAGTCGCGCGTTCCAGGCGGCGGCGTACGGGCGGCTGCCGCTGCAGCTGCCACTGCTGCGGACCGCCTGGCGCGCCGCGCACCGCTGAGGGGCGCCGGGCGGGGGAGAACCCGCTCGGTCCGGGGCCCGCGCCGCCACTAGCCTTCAGCCCATGATCTCCCGGATGTCGTCCCTGTTCCTGCGCACCCTGCGCGACGACCCGGCCGACGCCGAGGTGGCCAGCCACCGGCTGCTGGTGCGGGCGGGCTACGTGCGCCGCGCCGCGCCGGGGATCTACTCCTGGCTGCCCCTGGGCCTGCGGGTGCTGCGCAACGTCGAGACGATCATCCGCGACGAGATGGACGCGATGGGCGCCCAGGAGCTGCAGTTCCCGGCGCTGCTGCCCCGCGAGCCCTACGAGGCCAGCAACCGCTGGACCGACTACGGCGACGGCATCTTCCGCCTCAAGGACCGCAAGGGCGCCGACTACCTGCTCGGGCCCACGCACGAGGAGATGTTCACCCTCGCGGTGAAGGACCTCTACTCCTCCTACAAGGACCTGCCGGTCTGGCTCTACCAGGTCCAGACGAAGTACCGCGACGAGGCGCGCCCCCGCGCCGGCATCCTGCGCGGGCGCGAGTTCGTCATGAAGGACTCCTACTCCTTCGACACCAGCGACGAGGGCCTCGACGAGAGCTACCAGGCCCACCGCGACGCCTACGTCCGCATCTTCGACCGGCTCGGGTTCGAGTACGCCGTCGTCGCCGCCACCTCCGGCGCGATGGGCGGCTCGCGCTCGGAGGAGTTCCTCGCCAAGGCCGAGGCGGGGGAGGACACCTACGTCCGCTGCACCCGCTGCGACTACGCCGCCAACGTCGAGGCGGTGCAGGTCCGCGCGCCCGAGCCCGTGGCGTACGACGACGTCCCCGCCGCGCACGCCGAGCAGACGCCCGACACCCCCACCATCGCGACGCTCGTTGCCCACCTCGACGAGGCGTTCCCCCGCGAGGACCGCCCGTGGGCGGCCGGCGACACGCTGAAGAACGTGCTCGTGGTGCTCAAGCACCCCGACGGCACCCGCGAGCCGCTGGCGATCGGCCTGCCCGGCGACCGCGAGGTGGACCAGAAGCGTCTCGAGGGCCAGCTGGAGCCCATCGAGGTCGAGCCGATGGACGAGGCGGAGCTGCGAAAGCACCCCGCGCTGGTCAAGGGCTACATCGGCCCCGGCGTGCTCGGCGCGGACAACGCCTCGGGCATCCGCTACCTCGTCGACCCGCGCGTGTCCGAGGGCACCCGCTGGGTGACCGGCGCCGACGCCGCCGGCAGCCACGTGATCGACCTCGTGGCCGGGCGCGACTTCACCCCCGACGGCACCATCGAGGCCGCCGAGGTGCGCGACGGCGACCCCTGCCCCGTGTGCGACGACGGGGTCCTCGAGACCGCGCGCGGCATCGAGATGGGCCACATCTTCGCCCTCGGGCGGCTCTACGCCGAGGCGCTCGGCCTGCAGGTCCTCGACGAGAACGGCAAGCTCGTCACCGTCACCATGGGCTCGTACGGCATCGGCGTCTCGCGCGCCGTCGCCGCGGTCGCCGAGGGCAACCACGACGAGCTCGGGCTCGTCTGGCCGCGCGAGATCAGCCCGTACGACCTCCACGTCGTCGCCACCGGCAAGGACGAGGCGGTCTTCGAGGCTGCCGAGCAGCTCGTCCGCGAGCTGTCCGGCGGCGGGCTCGACGTGCTCTACGACGACCGCCGCAAGGTCAGCCCCGGGGTGAAGTTCAAGGACGCCGAGCTCGTCGGCGTGCCGAGCATCGTCACCGTCGGCCGCGGGCTGGCCGACGGGGTCGTCGAGCTCAAGGACCGCCGCTCCGGCGAGCGCACCGACGTCCCCCTCCGCGACGCCGTCGCGCGGCTCACCGAGGTCGTCGCGAAGCACTGAGAGGGCAGCTGCTGCACGCTCCGGCGCACTGAGTGGGCACTTGCTGCACGCTCTAGTGCGCTGAGTGGGCAGCTGCTGCACGCTCTGGTACGCCGAGCGGGCAGCTGCTGCACCTGTTGCTCGGGGCGCGCGTGTGGCGAGTGCCCGCTCGGCGGCCCTGCGTGTGCACGAAGTGCCCGGTGAGCGCTCCAGAGCGTGCGCCGAGTGCCCGGTGAGCGCTCCAGAGCGTGCGCCGAGTGCCCGGTCGGCGCGCCCGGGTGTGCAGGAAGTGCCCTGTGGGCGCGCCGGGGCGGGGCCTGCGGTTGACTGCGGGCGTGCCGAGCCCCCTCGACCTGCGCTTCACGGAGGTCCACCGTGAGCGGGTGGTCCGGCTGGTCGCCGACGAGCTCGTCGGGGCCGAGGACGCCCCACCCGCTGCGCCGTACGTCGGCGCCGCGAGCGCACGTGCGCGGGCCGGGGTGCTGCGCGCCGGGCTGGACCTCGCCGTCGCCGAGCACGACGGACGGTGGCTCCGCCTCATCGCCGGCGGCGAGGAGCTGGCCGCCCGCCGGGTGCGGCTGCCCGTGGGGGCAAGCCTCGGAGCGGTGCTCTGCGAGCGCCACCTCACCGCCTTCGTCGGGCGCGGCGGGCGCTGGCGCCCGGTGCTCACCGCCCGGCTCGACGGACCGGACCCGCGCGACCCTGCCGTGCTGGGCGCCACCCGCTGGTGCGACCCCGGGCCGGCGGCGGGGGAGGTGCGCCGGGGGCCGTTCGGGCAGGTCGGGGTCCGCGACCCGCACCTGGTCACCCACGCCGACGGCTCGGCGTACGTCCGCGACGGGCGGGTGTTCCTGACGATGACCTGCGCCGGGCCGGGCGGCTTCCGCCAGGCGCACTGGGGCGTGTTCTCCCTCGACCCGGCGCGGACGGGCTCGCTCGAGCGGGTCGCGGCGCTGTACTCCCGCCGCGACGGCCTGGTCCTCGGTGACCACGCCGGCCACCTGGTCCGCGACGGCGACCGCTGGCTGGTGGCGACGTCGTCGTGGGGCGACTTCGACCCCGACCCCGGTGGCGGGCTCGGGGTGCACGTGCGGTGGACGACCTCGACCGACGACCTGCTGCACGGCGTCCACGTCCTCGACACCGCCCCGGCGGCGCTGCCGGTGCCCGAGGGCACGGCCGGCACCTGGGACCCGGCCCTGCTGCGGACGGGCGACGGCTGGCTCGTCGCGCACGTCGAGGCCGAGTCGCTGCGCCCGATGCGGTTCCGGCCGGCGACCGCGAGCACCGGCGCCCGCGAGCCGTTCGACGCGCTGGGCCGCCTGGCCGCGGTCGGCGCCCCCGGGCAGGCCGAGGGCCCGCTGCTGCTCCCGGGGTCGTCGGGCCCGCTGCTGCTGGCCAGCGACGGGGACCGCCGGGCCTACGTCGTCGCCGACCCGTCGACGGGGACGCACCTGGGCGACCTGGACGCGCCGTACGGCAGCAACATCCCGCACCCGCAGCTCCTCGCCCGCGACGACGGGTCGTGGCTGATGGTGACCTTCGACGGCACCCCGCTCCAGCGCCGGCGCCACCGCCTCGGCCGAGCGCCGCTGCTCGGCTACGGCACCCACGGCGACCTGGTGGTGCTGGCCGCTACCCCGTAGTCCCCGGGAACGTGCCGGGCGACCCGCCGAGCACCAGCTCGCGCAGCGCCGCCTCGCGCAGCAGCGCCACCGCCCACGCCCGGTCGCCGCCGACCGTCTCCTGCACGAGGCGGCCGTACACCCCGGCGACCCGCCGCTCGGTGACCCGCGCCGCCGCGCCGACCTGGGCGGGCGTGGCCACCGCGTTCGGCAGCGAGTACGACGGCGCTGCAGCGACGGGTGCCTGGCCGCGGGCGGTCAGCGTCGCTACCAGCCGGTCCCGGCAGCCCCGGTGCCAGGTGTACGCGGTGACCAGCCGGTCGTAGAGGTCCGGCTCCGACGACGCCGAGGTCTGCGCGCCGAGCACGGAGAAGACGTAGACCGCCGCGTGCTCCCCGGCAAGGGCGTCCTGCAGCGGGCTGTCCTCGCCGTCGTCGCCCGAGGGGGAGGCCGCCGGCAGCTCCGGGACCCGCGTCTCCAGCGGGGCCGGCGCGAGCGGGCGCAGCCGCTGGGCGAGGGCGGCGGCCATCGAGGCGATCAGGCGGGCGAAGCGGCCGGAGAGTGCGCTCAGTGCGCTGCGCGCCAGCGAGTCGCGCAGCGAGGTGACCGAGCCGACGACCGCGCGCAGGGCGGCGTCCCGGTCGCCCGGGACCGCCCGGGGAGCGGTCGTCGACGGGGACGCTGGTGCGGACGCCCGACCGGCGTCGCGCAGCGTGGCGAGGTCGGTGCGCAGCACCTCCTCGAGCGGGGCCAGCCGGCCGCGCAGCGCCGGGTGGCGCGCCGTCGTACGACCCACGAGGGCGAGCACCGGGGACAGCTCGCCGACCAGCCGCGCGACGAGCCGCTCGTCGGAGCCGGTGTCGCCGGACCGGGCGGCCTCGCCGACGGCGGGGGACACCGCACCGGAAGGCGTGCCGGACCCCGACCCGGGCACCTGCACGCGCAGCCCGTCGAGCCCGCAGCCCGAGAGGCCGAGCGCGCCGCCCAGCCCCAGCAGACCGGCCAGCGCGGTGCGCCGGGTCAGCGGCTGCGGGGCGGGCTCCGGCGTCGGCACGCCGGTCACCCTACGCAGCGCCCGCGCGGCTAGGGTGGAGGGCGCACGGCGGCCCCTCGACGGCGGCCCCGGCGCACGAGGGACCACAACTGGACAGCAGGAGGAGCGATGGTGACCGGCTCGCAGCACCCCGCAGGACGCGGCCCCGGAGGACGCAGCGGGGACGCCACGACCGAGCTCAGCGACCTGCTGTCGGCGCCCGTCGAGGCGCTCGGCCTCGACCTCGAGGCCGTCGAGGTCACCAGCGCCGGCAAGCGTCGCCTGCTGCGCGTCGCGGTCGACAAGGACGGCGGCGTGTCGATGGACGACGTCGCCGACGCCACCCGCGCCGTGAACGAGGTGCTCGAGGCGCACGACTCCGTGCCGGGCCTGGGCACCGCGGCGTACACCCTCGAGGTCGGCTCTCCCGGCGTCGGCCGGCCGCTGACCCTGCCGCGCCACTGGCGGCGCAGCGCCGACCGGAAGGTCTCGGTGCGCCTGGTCGACGGCGAGTCGCTGACCGGGCGGGTGCGCGAGGCGGGGGAGGACTCGGTCCGCCTCGAGGTGGGCGGCGCCGACCGAGAGGTCGCGTACGCCGACGTCGCCAAGGCCACCGTGCAGGTCGAGTTCACCGCGAAGGAGAAGTGAGCCCATGGACATCGACATGACGATCCTGCGGATGATGGCCGCCGAGCGCGAGATCTCCGTGGACGTGCTGGTCGAGGCGATCGAGGCCTCGCTGCTCACCGCCTACCAGAAGACCAACGAGTCCGCGACGCGCGCTCGCGTGGTGCTCGACCGCAAGAGCGGGCGCGTGCAGGTGCTCGCCACGGAGACCGGCGAGGACGGCGAGCCGGTCGGGGAGTACGACGACACCCCCGCCGGCTTCGGCCGCATCGCCGCCACCACCGCGAAGCAGGTGATGCTGCAGCGGCTGCGCGACGTCGAGGACGAGCGCAAGTACGGCGAGTTCGCCGGCACGGTCGGCGACATCGTCTCCGGCGTGGTCCAGCAGGGCCGCAACCCTGCCGACGTCATGGTCGACCTCGGCCAGCTCGAGGCGGTGCTGCCCTCGGGCGAGCGCGTGCCGGGCGAGGACTACTCCCACGGCACCCGGCTGCGGTCGCTGGTGGTCAACGTCCGGCGCGGGATGCGCGGGCCGCAGGTGATGCTCTCGCGCACCCACCCCGACCTCGTCCGCAAGCTGTTCGCGATGGAGGTCCCCGAGATCGCCGACGGCAGCGTCGAGATCATGGCGGTGGCCCGCGAGGCCGGCCACCGGACCAAGATCGCCGTCCGCGCGACGGTCCCCGGGGTCAACCCCAAGGGCGCCTGCATCGGCCCGATGGGCCAGCGTGTGCGCTCGGTGATGAACGACCTCAACGGCGAGAAGATCGACATCGTGGACTGGGCGGAGGACCCCGCGACGTACGTCGGCAACGCCCTCAGCCCCGCGCGCGTCTCGTCGGTCACCGTCGTCGACGAGGCGGCGAAGGCCGCCCGTGTCGTCGTCCCCGACTTCCAGCTCTCGCTGGCCATCGGCAAGGAGGGCCAGAACGCCCGCCTCGCCGCGCGCCTCACCGGGTGGCGCATCGACATCCGCCCGGACGTTGAGACGCCCAGCGAGGGGTGAGGGACGAATCCGGCGCGTCGGGCGGCCAGGTCGACCCCGCCGGCGAGGAGACCCGGTGACGTGCGTGGCGAGGGCGACCACGTGGTCGGCTGCACCGGCGCCCGTTTCGGCGTGACGGGGACTCCCGCGTTAGAGTGACACCGGTGGTTGCGCGAGCGGTCGTCCGGACCTGTGTCGGGTGTCGCGAGCGGGCCGCCAAGCGTGAGCTGCTGCGCGTGGTCGCAGGAGTCGACGTGCACGGCCCCGCCGTCGTACCCGACCCCGACGCCACCGCGGCCGGTCGCGGGGCGCACCTGCACCCCACGTCCGAGTGCCTCGCGCTCGCCGTCCGACGGCGTGCGTTCCCCCGGGCCCTGAGGGTCCAGGGCGGGCTGAGCACGACGACCCTCGGTGAGCACCTGGCCGGCACCACGTCGACCGACGTAGCACCCCGACCCTGAGATGGAGCACCTGCTCATGAGCCTGCGATGAGTACCTCGCGATGAGCATCCACCCGCACTAGTCGGTCCGGCCTGCCTCCTGGCACCGGACCAGGAGGAACAGTGGCCCCCAGCAAGAAGCGAGTCTCCGAGCTCGCCAAGGAGTACGGCGTCAAGAGCGCCGACGTCATCGAGATGATGACGAAGATGGGCGAGTACGTGAAGGCGGCGTCCTCGAGCGTCGAGCCGCCCGTCGTGAAGAAGTTCGAGGACACCTACGGCGCGGACCTCACGGCCAAGAAGGAGGCCGCCGAGGCCAAGCGCGCGGCCCGCAAGGCGCCGGCCAAGAAGGCGACGCCGAAGCCGCCGTCGGCCGCGCCCGACGAGGCGCCGGTCGCGGGCTCCGCGAGCGAGGCGGCCGCCGAGGCTCCTGCCGAGCAGGCCCCCGCCGCCGAGCAGGCCCCCGCCGAGCAGCCGGCGCCCGAGACGCCCGCCGCGCGCACCCCGGGCCCCCGTCCCGGACCCCGCCCGGCCGCGCCGCAGCAGCCGGCCGCCGAGGAGGCGCCCGCTCCTGTCGAGCAGCCCGCCGCCCCGGAGGCCCCGGCTGCCCGCGAGGGCGGCGCACCGGTGCCCGGGCCCAAGGCGTCGCCGAAGCCGTCGTCGGCCCCGCGGCCCGTGGGCAAGCCCGGTGGCGCCAACCGTCCCGGCGCGCCGCGCCCGGGCAACAACCCGTTCTCCTCCACCCAGGGCATGGGCCGTCGTCCGTCGGCGCCCGCCCCGGGCGGTCCCGGCGCGCCCGGCGGCGCCACCGACCGCGACGACCAGCGCCCGCCGCGTCCCCCGCAGGGTCGCGACGGCGCGGCGCCCGGCGGTCGCCCCGGCATGCCCCGACCCAACCCGGCGATGATGCCGAAGTCGCCCGCCGCCTTCGGCGGTGGCCCCGGCGGTCGTCCCGGCCCCGGTCGCGGTGGTCCCGGCGGTCGTCCGGGTGCCCCCGGTCGCGGCGGCCCCGGCGGTGCGCCGGGTCGCGGTGGTCCCGGTGGCGGTCCCGGCGGCCCGCCCGGAGGCGGCTTCCGCGGACGTCCGGGCGGACGTCCCGGCGGTCGCGGGCAGACGCAGGGTGCCTTCGGGCGCCCCGGCGGCCCCTCGCGGCGCGGCCGGAAGTCGAAGCGGGCCCGTCGCCAGGAGTTCGAGGCGATGGAGGCCCCGACGATCGGCGGCGTGCGCGTCCGCAAGGGCAACGGCGAGACCGTCCGGCTGGCCCGTGGCGCCTCGCTGACCGACTTCGCCGAGAAGATCGGCGTCGACGCCGCCTCGCTGGTGCAGATGCTGTTCAGCCTCGGCGAGATGGTGACCGCGACCGAGTCGGTCAACGACGAGACCCTCGAGCTGCTCGGCGAGGAGCTCAACTACGACGTCCAGGTCGTCTCGCCCGAGGACGAGGACCGCGAGCTGCTGGAGTCCTTCGACCTCGAGTTCGGTGAGGACGAGGGCGGCGAGGACGACCTCGCGGTGCGCCCGCCGGTCGTCACCGTCATGGGTCACGTCGACCACGGCAAGACCAAGCTGCTCGACGCCCTGCGCGACGCCAACGTCGTCGACAAGGAGGCCGGCGGCATCACCCAGCACATCGGTGCCTACCAGGTCTCCACCGACGTCGACGGCGAGGACCGCCGGATCACCTTCATCGACACCCCGGGTCACGAGGCGTTCACCTCGATGCGTGCCCGTGGTGCCCAGGCCACCGACATCGCGATCCTCGTGGTCGCGGCGGACGACGGTGTCATGCCGCAGACGGTCGAGGCGCTCAACCACGCCAAGGCCGCCGACGTCCCGATCGTGGTCGCGGTGAACAAGATCGACAAGCCGGACGCCGACCCCTCGAAGGTCCGCGGCCAGCTCACCGAGTACGGCCTCGTGCCCGAGGAGTACGGCGGCGACGCGATGTTCGTCGACGTCTCGGCCAAGTCCGAGCTCAACCTCGACAAGCTGCTCGAGGCCGTCGTCCTCACCGCGGACGCCTCGCTGGACTTGCGGGCGAACCCGACCCAGGACGCGCAGGGCCTCGTGGTCGAGGCGCACCTGGACAAGGGCCGGGGCCCGACGGCGACCGTGCTCATCCAGCGCGGCACGCTGCACGTCGGCGACTCGATCGTCGTGGGCGCCGCTCACGGTCGCGTGCGGGCCATGCTCGACGAGTACGGCGAGACCATCGAGGAGGCGACCCCGTCGCGTCCCGCGATGGTGCTCGGTCTCTCTGCGGTCCCCGGCGCCGGTCAGAACCTGATCGTGGTCGAGGACGACCGGATGGCCCGCCAGATCGCCGAGAAGCGCGAGTCGCGCGAGCGGGCGGCCATGCAGGCCAAGCGCCGCGTGCGTCGTACGCTCGAGGACTTCATGGCCTCCATGGAGAAGGGCGCGAGCCAGGAGCTCAACCTCATCCTCAAGGGCGACGTGTCCGGCTCGGTCGAGGCGCTGGAGGACTCGCTGTCGAAGATCGACGTCGGCGACGAGGTCCACATCCGGATCATCGACCGCGGTGTCGGTGCGATCACCGAGACCAACGTCGACCTGGCCGCCGCCTCGGACGCGATCATCATCGGCTTCAACGTCCGCCCGCAGGGCAAGGCGACCGAGATGGCCGAGCGCGAGGGCGTCGAGATCCGCTACTACTCGGTGATCTACAACGCCATCGAGGAGATCGAGGCCGCGCTCAAGGGCATGCTCAAGCCGGAGTACGAGGAGAGCGTGCTCGGCCAGGCCGAGATCCGCGCGATCTTCCGCAGCTCCAAGGTCGGCAACATCGCCGGCTGCATGGTCACCAGCGGCGTCGTGCGGCGCAACGCGAAGGTCCGCCTGGTCCGCGACGGCTCCGTCGTGCTCGAGAGCGCCGACCTCGCGTCGCTGCGGCGCGAGAAGGACGACGCCTCCGAGGTCCGCGAGGGCTTCGAGTGCGGTCTGGTGATCCGGGGCTACAACGACATCAAGGAGGGCGACGTCGTGGAGTCGTTCGAGCTGACGGAGATCCCGAGGGGCTGAGGACGTGCCCAGTCCACGAGTGCGCAAGATCGCCGACCGGATCCAGGTGATCGTGGCGGAGATGCTGGAGCGCCGGGTCAAGGACCCGCGCCTCGGCTTCGTCACGGTCACCGACGTCCGGGTCACCGGTGACACCCAGCAGGCGACGGTGTTCTACACGGTCCTCGGCGAGGGCGGCGACGAGGACGCCGCCCTCGCCGGCACCGCCGCCGCGCTGGAGTCGGCCAAGGGGCTGATCCGCTCCGAGGTCGGCAAGCAGCTGGCCATGCGCCACGTGCCGAGCCTGGAGTTCGTCCACGACGCGCTGCCGGAGTCGGCGCGCGTCCTCGACGAGGCGCTGGCGCGGGCCCGCGAGCAGGACGAGCGGGTCACCGCGGCCTCGGCCGGGGCGGCGTACGCCGGCGAGAGCGACCCCTACCGCAAGCCGCGCGAGGTCGAGCCGGACGACACCGACGACCCCGAGGAGTGAGCGAGCCCGTCCCCGGTCTGGCCGTCGTCGACAAGCCGCCCGGGATGACCTCGCACGACGTGGTCTCCTGGGTGCGCCGGCTGGCCGGCACCCGCAAGGTCGGGCATGCCGGCACGCTCGACCCGATGGCGACCGGCGTGCTGGTTCTCGGCGTCGGGCGGGCGACCCGGCTGCTGGGTCACCTCACCCTCACCGAGAAGGCGTACGACGCCACCGTGCGCCTGGGCGCTGCGACCACCACCGACGACGCGGAGGGCGACGTCGTGGCGACGTACCCGACCGAGGCGCTGGTCGAGGACGAGGTCCGCTCGGCGTTGGCCGAGCAGGTCGGGGACCGCGACCAGGTCCCGTCGGCGGTCTCGGCGGTCAAGGTGGACGGCAAGCGGGCCTACGCCCGGGTCCGCGCCGGCGAGGAGGTGGTCCTCGAGCCGCGCCGCGTGCGGATCGACGCGCTCGACGTCCACGCGGTCCGGCGCGAGGGCGAGTGGCTCGACCTCGACGTCGGTGTGCGCTGCTCGTCGGGGACGTACGTCCGGGCGATCGCGCGCGACCTGGGCGAGCGGCTCGGCGTCGGCGGTCACCTGACGGCTCTGCGGCGCACCCGCGTGGGCCCGTTCGGCCTCGACGCCGCCCGCACGCTGGACGAGCTCTCCGAGCAGTGGCGCCCGCTGCCGATCGCCGACGCCGCCCGCCTGGCCTTCGCCCACCTCGAGGTCCCCGCCGAGGTCGCCGCCCGGGTGCGGGTCGGCGCCAAGCTGCCGCTCGAGCTGCCCGAGGCCGACGGCCCGGTCGCCCTGCTCGACCCCGACGGCGACTTCCTCGCGCTCTACGAGCAGCGCGGCAACCTCGCCGCGGCGGTCGCCGTCTTCTGCTGAGCCGGTCGAAGTATCGTCGCGCACGTGCAGATCTGGCGGTCCCTGGACGAGATCCCCGACGACCTCGAGCCGACGGTCGTGGTGGTCGGCAACTTCGACGGGGTCCACCTCGGCCACCGCGCGGTCGTGGAGCGTGCGCGCGAGCAGGCCGCCGAGCACGACGTGACGCGGGTGGTCGCGGTGACGTTCGCGCCGCACCCGATGGCGGTGCTGCGCCCCGAGCACGCCCCGCAGGTGCTCACCACGCTCGAGCAGCGGGCCGAGCTGCTGCGGGAGGCGGGCGTCGACGACGTCTTCGCCATCCCGTTCTCGCGCGAGGTGGCCGCCTGGTCGCCGGAGGAGTTCGTGCAGCGGGTGCTCGTCGACGCGCTGCACGCGCGGGTGGTCGTCGTCGGTGCGAACTTCCGCTTCGGCGCCAAGGCGGCCGGCGACGTCGGGCTGCTCGAGCGCACCGGGCCGGAGCACGGCTTCGCCACGGTCGCCGTCCCCCTCGACGGGGGGCCGCAGGTCTGGTCGTCGACGTACGTCCGGGCCTGCCTGGCCGCCGGCGACGTCGAGGGCGCCGCGCAGGCGCTCGGCCGGCCGTACGCCGTGACCGGCACCGTCGTGCGCGGCGACCAGCGAGGGCGCGAGCTGGGCTACCCGACGGCCAACGTGCCGGCGGGCGAGCAGGCCGTGCCCGCCGACGGGGTGTACGCCGGGCACCTGCGGGTGCTCGACGAGCCCGGTGAGGCGGCCCTCCCGGCGGCGATCTCGATCGGCACCAACCCGACCTTCGACGGCACCCGCGACCGGCGGGTCGAGGCCTACGTCCTCGATCGCGACGACCTGGACCTCTACTCCGCCGAGGTCGAGGTCGACTTCGTGGGCCGGGTGCGGGGGATGACCCGGTTCGACTCGGTCGAGGAGCTGCTCGTGCAGATGGCCGACGACGTACGCCGCTGCCGCGCGCTGCTCGGCGCGTGAGCGGGCCGGAGGCCGGCCGCCCGCCGGCGGCCACGCTCAGCGCGGCCAGCGAGCAGTGGTTCCTCGCCCACGGGCTGCCCTACTTCGTCGACGGGGTCCGCGAGCGGGTCCGGCGGCGGCTGCGCGGCGGCCGGCTGGCGTGGCTGGGGGCCGGCGCCGTGGCGGCGGCGTTCGCGGTCGGCGCCGGCGTCGGGCTGCTCCTCGGCGACCTGGTGCTCGGCGTCGCGCTCGCGCCCGTGCTCGCCGCGGGGCTCGCGGCGACGTACCTGCTGACGGCGCTGGAGGGGGCCGTCCTCGCCCGGTGGGCCTTCCGCCGCGCCTTCGACAGCCTCGGGCTGCTGCTGCCGCTGGCCACGCGGGCACTGCCGATGCTGCTGCTGTTCGTGACCTTCTTGTTCATCAACGCCGAGGTGTGGCAGCTCGCCTCCGCGCTCCCACGGGGCGTGCTGTGGTGGACGGTGGTGTTCTTCACCGGGTTCGCGATCTTCTTCCTCGTCACGCGGCTCGGGCAGGAGCTGGAGGAGTTCGACGACCGGATCGACGCCGAGGCGCTGCTCGCCGTGACGGCGGGGACCGAGTGGGAGGCCAGCGCCGCCGAGCTCGTCGACTCCGGGGCCGACGTGGTCGCCCGCGCGCAGGTGCGCGGGCTGGAGAAGGCCAACCTGCTGCTGGTGCTCCTGGTGTCGCAGGCGCTGCAGGTGCTGCTGCTCTCCGCGGCGGTGTTCGCCTTCTTCATGGTCTTCGGGATCCTGGCCGTCCAGGACTCCGTCGTGGAGGCCTGGATCGGGCAGCCGCCGACGTACCTCGGGAGCATCCGGGTCTTCAGCCTCGAGCTGACCCAGGTGGCGATCTTCCTCGCCGGCTTCAGCGGGCTCTACTTCACGGTCACCGTCGTCACCGACGAGGTGTACCGCAAGGAGTTCTTCACCCGTGTGCGCCGCGAGCTGGAGCAGGCGGTGGCCGTGCGGATCGTCTACCACCGCGCCCGGCGGCGCGAGGAGCCCGACGGGCCCTACTAGGGCAGCGCGACCCTCGTCTGCACCGCCGTGACGACGGCGTCGGCGTCGCGGGCCTCGCGCAGCGCGTGCGGGAACTCGCGGGTCACGAGCACCCGGGCCAGCTGGGTCAGCATCACCATGTGCAGCGACCCCTCGGCGGGGGCGGCGATGAGAAAGGCGAGGTCGGCCGGGCGGTCCTTGGCGCCGAAGTCGACGGCGGGGGAGAGCCGGGCGAAGGCGAGCGTGGGCTCGTCGACCGCCTGCGTGCGGCAGTGGGGGATGGCGATGCCGCCGGGCAGACCGGTGGGCGACTGCGCCTCGCGCGCGAGGGCGTCGGCCGCGAGGCGCTCCGGGTCGGTCGTACGGCCGGCGTCGCCGACGATCCCGGCCAGGGCGTGGATCACGGCGTCCTTGTCCGTGCCGAGGTCGGCGTCGAGCCGGACCAGGTCGGCGGTGATGAGATCGCTCATGGGCCCGACCGTATCGAGCGCGACGACGCCGCGCCGAGCGGATCGGTGAGATCCACCCGGCGCGGCGTCGTCAGCGGGTCCTGCTCAGGCGTCGAGGTCCTTCTCGACGAGGTCGGCGATGGTGTCCACCGCCGCCTGGTCGTCGCCGGAGACCTCGATGGTGTCGCCCGCGCCGGCGCCGAGCGTCATGATCAGCAGCGAGCTGCTGGCGTCGACGCCCTCCTCGCCGGGAGCGCCGAGGGTGACCTCGGAGTCCAGCTCGGCGGCGGCCTCCGCGATGATCGCGGCGGGGCGGGCGTGCAGGCCGACGGACGAGCCGACGGTCACGGTCCTGGTGGCCATAGTGTCCTCAGTTCCCTTCTACGACGTGGTGGGTGAAGCGTGTCACAGCCGCGGTCAGGCGACCGGGGCGACCTCGGACAGCTTCGTCCGGGCAGCGGTCTTCAGAGCGACCACGGACGCGGCGGCCACGAGGACACCAGCGACCAGGGCGATCAGGAAGCCTCCGATGTTGCCGACGGCGAAGAGCACGAAGATGCCGCCGTGCGGGGCGCGCAGCGTGACGTCGAGCGCCTCGGACAGACCGCCGGTGACCGCGCTGCCGAGCATGATCGAGGGGATCACGCGCAGCGGGTCGGCCGCGGCGAACGGGATGGCGCCCTCGGTGATGAAGGAGGCCCCCATCGCCCACGCCGCCTTGCCGTTCTCGCGCTCCTGCACCGTGAACAGACCCGGTCGCACCGCGGTGGCCAGCGCCAGCGCCAGCGGCGGCACCATGCCGGCGAGCATCACGGCCGCCATGACCTTCAGCTCGGGGGCGTCGGTCGCCGTCGCCGCGGCGCCGAGGCCGGTGGTGGCGAACGCGTAGGCGGTCTTGTTCAGCGGGCCGCCCATATCGAAGGCCATCATCAGGCCGAGCACGACGCCGAGCAGGATCGCCAGGCCGGGGTTGTCGCCGAGGCTGTTCAGGCCGTTGGTCAGCGCGGTGGTGAGCAGGTTCAGCGGCTTGCCGAGGACGACGACCACGATGAGCCCGGTGAGCAGCGTGGCCAGCAGCGGGATCACGAGGACCGGCATCAGGCCGCGGGCCCAGGCCGGGACCTTCCAGCGCGCGATCCAGGCGGCGATGATGCCGGCGAGGACACCGCCGATGATGCCGCCGATGAAGCCGGTGCCGGTGACGCCGGCGACCGCACCCATGACGAAGCCGGGCGCGATGCCGGGGCGGTCGGCGATCGCGTAGGCGATGTATCCGGCCAGCGCAGGCACGAGGAAGCTGAACGCCGCGCCGCCGAGCACGAAGAGCAGGGCGCCGATGTAGGTGAGGAACGGGCCGTGCGTGAGCATCGCGCCGTTCGGCAGGTCGGTGTACGCCGAGAGGTCCGGCAGGTTGAGGAAGCTGTTGTTGAGCACCATGTCCTGGGCGATGTTGACGCCCTCGACGCCGTCCTTGGTGCCGGTGAAGACGATCTCGTAGCCGCCGAACAGGAACGCCAGCGCGATGAGCAGACCGCCCGCCGCGACGAACGGGATCATGTACGACACGCCGGTCATCAGGACGCGGCGGACGGTGCCCCCGAAGGACTCCTTCGCGCCGCTGGAGGCGCCGGCCTCGGCGGCCTCGCCCTCGACCTTGGGCGCGGTGGCCGGGTCGGCGGCGTACGCCAGGGCCTGGGCGATCATCTCGTCGCCCTCGTCGATCGGGCGCTTGACCCCGGAGGAGACCAGCGGCTTGCCGGCGAAGCGGGCGCGGTCGCGGACCCCGACGTCGACGGAGAAGATCACGGCGCCGGCGGCGGCGATGGTCTCCGGCGACAGCGGCGTCGAGCCGGCCGAGCCCTGCGTCTCGACGTGGATCTCGACGCCGGCGCGCGCGGCGGCGGCCTCGAGGGCCTCGGCGGCCATGTAGGTGTGCGCGATCCCGGTCGGGCAGGCGGTGACCGCCACAAGGGAGGGCTTCGCGCCGGACGTGGGCGCTGCAGCGGGAGCCGCAGCAGGGGCCGCAGCAGGGGCCGCAGCCTTCGTCTCGTCGAGCCGGACCACGCCGGAGACCAGCTCGACGACCTGCTCGGGGGTCTGGGCTGCGCGCAGCGCGTCGGTGAAGTCCTTCTTCACCAGCGCCCGGGCGAGCTGCGTGAGCAGCGTCAGGTGGGTCGTGTCGCCACCGGCGGGGGCGGCGATGAGGAACGCCAGGTCGGCGGCGCCGTCCTTGGCACCGAAGTCGATGCCCGGCGAGAGGCGCGCGAACGCCAGCGTCGGCTCCGGCACGGCCTCGGTCCGGCAGTGCGGGATCGCGATGCCGCCGGGCAGGCCCGTCGACGACTGCGACTCGCGCGCCATGGCGTCGGCTACGAGCCGGTCCACGTCGCCGGTGCGGCCGGCGTCGCCGACCACGCCGGCCAAGGACCGGATCACGGCGTCCTTGTCTGCTCCGAGATCGGCATCGAGCCGCACCAGGTCGGCGGTGATGAGGTCGGTCATGCGGTGGTGCTCCCTTGTGTGTCGTCCAGCGGGGTGGTCCGCACCAGGTCGGGGGTGACGTGGTCGGGGGTCGGGATGGTGGTGCCGGGCAGCGACGCGGCCGCGCTGCCGTACGCGACCGCGAGGGCCAGCCGGTCGGTCGGCCCGCCTCCGCGAAGGTCGGACAGGAGGTAGCCGAACAGCGAGGAGTCGCCCGCCCCGACCGTGCTGACCACGGTGGTGGGCGGGGGAGTGGCGTGCCACGCGCCCTCGGCGGTGACGAGCACCGCGCCGTTGCCGCCGAGGGTGGCGAGGACGGCCCCGACCCCCCGTTCGAGCAGGGTGCGGGCGGCGCTCGCCGCCGCGCGCGGGTCGGCCTCGACCTCGGCGGCGTCGGCACCTGTCAGGGAGGCCAGCTCCTCGCCGTTGGGCTTCATCAGGTCGGGTGCGGCGTCCGGCAGCGCGGCGACGAGCTCGGCCAGGGGCCGGTCGCTGGTGTCGACCGCGACGCGGGCGCTGCCGCTCCGCAGGGCGGCGACCACGTCGGCGTACCAGTCGGCGGGGGCGCCGGGGGGCAGCGAGCCGGCGAGGACCACCCAGTCCGCGCGCTCGGCGCGGGCGACGAGGGCGTCGCGCAGCGCCGCGAGCGTGCGCGGCGTGGCCTCCGGGCCGGGGCTGTTGAGCTTGGTCGTCGTGCCGTCGGGCTCGGTGAGGGTGATGTTGCTGCGGATCGGTCCCGACGGGTGCTGCGGACGGGTGTCGATGCCGTCGGTGCGCAGGGCGTGCACGAACGGGTCGTTGTCGGTCGCCGGGATCACCGCGAGGGTGGGGACGCCGGCGCTGACCGCAGCGCGCGAGATGTTGATGCCCTTGCCGCCGCACTGCGAGACCTCCCCGGCGGTGCGCACGACGCCGCCGCGCTCGAGCGGCGAGGTGAGCGCGACGGTGACGTCGTAGCTCGGGTTGGGGGTCAGGGTCACGATCATGCGGTGCGCACCTCCACGCCGCGCCGCTCCAGCGCGCGTCGGTCGGCCGGGTCGATCCCGGTGTCGGTGACGAGGACGTCGACGTCGCCGAGCCCGGCGAAGCGGTGGGTGGACTCGATGCCGACCTTGGTGGAGTCCGCGAGGACCACCACCGTGCGGCCGCTGCGGACCATCGCCTGCTTGGTCGCGGCCTCGTCGTGGTCAGGGGTGCTCAGCCCGTGGCTCGCACTGACGCCGTTGCTGCCGACGACCGCGACGTCGGCGCGCAGCGCGGACAGCGCCGCCACCGTCTCGGCGCCGACCGCGGCCTGGGTCGTGCTGCGCACGCGGCCGGGCAGGAGGTGCAGCTCGACCTGGGGGAGGGCCAGCACGCGGGCCGCGACGGGCACGGCGTGGGTGATCAGCGTCAGCGGGCGGTCCACCGGCAGGCGCGCGGCCAGGCGGACGGTGGTGGTGCCCGCGTCGAGCAGCAGCGTGCCGTGCGCCTCGGGGAGCAGGTCGAGCGCGGCCTCGGCGATCCGGTCCTTCTGCGCGGAGTTGGCGCTGTCGCGGTCGGCCACGGCCGCCTCGATCATGCTCAGCGACCGGGCCGGCACGACGCCGCCGTGCACCCGGCGCACGAACCCCGCGCGCTCGAGCAGGGTGAGGTCGCGGCGCACCGTCTCGGTCGTCACGTCGTACGTCGTGGCGATCTCGGCCACCGACAGCCGACCGTGATCGGCGACGGCGGCCGCGATGGCCTGCTGCCGCTCTGCTGCGTACACCGGGTCTCCTGGTTCGCGCCGCGGCTGCTGCGAGCCGGGTCTGGTCGGCGCCCGGGTCGGTGCGGCACCATGTGTGGTGCCGGTCACGGGCATCTGTGTATGGGTTGTTTTACCTGTGAGCATGTTGACTGTCAAGGACTCGGCGTAGTTGACTGTGAGCATGGCCACAGACACCCTCGACCAGCTCGTCGGCACCCCCGTCGTCCCCGGGCTCGCGCTCGGCCCCGTCCTGCGGGCCCGGACCGAGGTCGACCCGGCGGCGGTGGCGGCGTACGTCGCCCCCGAGTCGGTCGACGACGCCCTCGCGGCGTACGACGACGCCGTGGCCGCGGTCTCCGGCACCTTCGCCCGCCGCGCCGACGCGGCGGCGGGAGAGGCCAAGCAGGTGCTCACCGCCAGCGCCGGCCTCGCCAAGGACAAGGGGCTGCGCAGCACCGTCCGCAAGAACCTGAACGCCGGGGGGTCGCTGCTCGACGCGCTCGAGGAGTCGGTGGAGTTCTTCGCCGGGCTGTTCGCCCAGCAGGGCGGCCTGATGGCCGAGCGGGTCACCGACCTGCGCGACATCCACAAGCGCCTGCTCGCCCACCTGGTCGGCGAGCCCGAGCCGGGCGTGCCCACCCCGGACGTGCCCTCGGTGCTGGTCGCCGAGGACCTCGCCCCCTCCGACACCTCCGGCCTGGACCCCGAGCTCGTCGTCGCGCTCGTGACCGAGAAGGGCGGCTCGACGAGCCACACCGCGATCATCGCCCGCCAGCTCGGCATCCCGTGCCTGGTCGGCGTGGACGGCGCGCTGGGTCTGGCCTCGCGCACCGTGGTGCTGGTCGACGGCACCACGGGCGTCGTGGAGGTCGGCCCCGACGAGGCCGCGGCGCGCGACCGGGTCGAGCAGGACCGCCTCGACCGCGAGGAGCTGGCCCGGTGGAGCGGGCCCGCGACCACCAGCGACGGGGGTACCGGTGAAGCTGCTGGCGAACGTCGCCGACGCGAAGTCGGCCGTCTCGGCGGCGCAGGCGCCGGTGGAGGGGGTGGGGCTGTTCCGCACCGAGCTGAGCTTCCTCGCCACCAAGACCGAGCCGACGCCGGAGGAGCAGGCCGACGTGTACGCCGGCGTCCTCACGCCGTTCGGGTCCGCCGACTCCGGGAGGTACGTCGTCGTACGCACCCTGGACGCGGGTTCGGACAAGCCGATCGCCTACGCCACCAAGGACCACGAGGAGAACCCCGCCCTCGGGGTGCGCGGCCTGCGCCTCGCCTTCGACAACCCCGGCTTGCTGGACCGCCAGCTCGACGGCATCGCGCTGGCGGCGGAGCGGACCGGCAGCGCGCCGTGGGTGATGGCGCCGATGGTCGCCACGGTCGCCGAGGCGGTCGACTTCGCGGCGAAGGTGCGCGAGCGCGGGCTCAAGCCGGGCGTGATGATCGAGATCCCGAGCGCGGCGATCCTCGCCCACCAGCTGCTCGAGGTCGTCGACTTCCTGTCCATCGGCACCAACGACCTGACGCAGTACACGATGGCGGCCGACCGGATGGCCACCGACCTCACGCACCTCACCGACCCCTGGCAGCCGGCGGTGCTGCACCTGATCGCGATCACCGCCGAGGCCGGCAAGCGCAGCGGCAAGCCCGTGGGGGTGTGCGGCGAGGCCGCGGCCGATCCGGTGCTCGCCCCCGCCCTGGTCGGGATGGGCATCACCTCGCTGTCGATGGCGCCGGCCGCCGTCCGCGCCGTCGGGGCTGGTCTCGGCCGGGTGACGATGGACGCCTGCGAGGACGCCGCCGAGGCCGCCCTCGCCGCCAGCGACCCGCAGGCCGCCCGCACCGCGGTGCGCGAGGTCCTCGGGCTGTAGCGGCGCCCGCTCACCGGCGGGTCGAACGTGTCGGGGCCCAGGCAGCTGGGCCGCCGACGGGTGACCCCCGGTGGTCGAGCCGGTCGGGAGCGGTCAGGGTGGTGGTGGTCTCGACGTCCTCCCTCGCTGGGGCTCGGTCGTGCTCGACAACCCGCGGCCGCACGGCGGTGGTGGCCACCGGGGGTCGAGCTGGTCGGGGCCGCGCGGGGTGGTGGTTTCGACGTCTTCCCTCGCTGGGGCTCGGTCGGGTTCGACCACCCGTGGCTGCGCGGCGGCGGTGGCCACCGGAGGTCGAGCTTGTCGAGACCACGCTCAGCTGCGGTAGCGCCCCCGGACGTGCGTGAGGACGTCGCCGTCGTCGGGGCCGCCGAGGTCGACGTGCTCGACGACCGCCTCGACCAGCAGGCCCCAGCCGGCGTGGCGCGGCTCCTCGTCGGTGCGGCGCACGCCGAGCCAGCCGGCGGTGCGCGCCGGCACCGGGCCCCACCCGCTCTGCTCCCACGAGCCCTGGCGGAACGGCCCGCCCGGCGACGGCGCGAGTCCGGCGAAGACGTCGGCGAGGTACTCCTGGCCCGGGGCGAGCAGCGCCACCACCAGCGTGCGCGGCCGGGCGTCCCACAGCTCGGAGTCCTCGTCGACCAGCCCGAGGACCCGGGCGGGGTCGCCGTCGGCGACGAGGAACGACGACACCGTCAGCCCGGCGCGGGCCCCGTCCTCGCCGGTGGTCCACAGGCTCACCGGGGCGGGCACGCGACCGCGGAACCGGCGCAGCGGGTCGCGCTCGCCGTCCGGCGTCGCGAACGGGTGGCTGTCGTGGATGGTCACCCCGTGAGCCTGACACGGCCCCGCCGCCGCCTCCCGGGATCAGGTCGTCCGCAGCCTTAGGGTCGGGCCCATGAACCCGTTCCGCAGCCGCCGCGGCTGGCTCCCGGCCGTTCTCGCCGCCGTGGTGCTCGTGGGCGGCACCCTTGCGCTGCAGGTCCTCTCCGACCGCGTGTACGACGGTCGTGCCCGGCCTCGCGGGGACGCCGCCAGCCTGTGGGACTGGCTCGGCTCGACGTACCTCGGGCTGTTCGGGCCCTACTCGCGCACCGCGCAGAGCTTCAACGACAAGACCGCGCTGGTGGCCTACGGGCTCGTCGCGTTCCTCGTCGCGGTCCTGTTCTCCTGGCGCGCGCTGCGGGCCCTGGCGCCCGGCTCCGGTGCTCTGCCGGCGTGGCTGTCGATGTGGACCGCGATGGTCCTGGGGACCGTGTTCGGCAACCTCGCGCACTGGGTGGTCGCCGACTACGACGTCGTGACCGGCGGTGCCGCGGCCGCGCCGCTGCTCGACACGCTTGCCGAGGGCTGCGCCTTCGGGGTGAAGTGGGGCTGGGTCCCGGCGCTGGTCGCGACGATCTTCTGGGTCGTGGTGCGCCCGCGCCCGGACCGCGGCGACATCGACAACGACATCGTCTTCGACCCCGACGGGACCGGCTACCGCGACCCCGACGGCACCTCCGACAGCGACCGCACCCGGGCCATCCCGCAGGTGCGGCGTCCCGAGGAGCCGCACCCGGACGCTCCGTACCGCTGAGCCGGTCGGGCCCGCGACCCCGACCTCAGCGCGGGCGGCTGCGCTCCCGCCGGGCCGTCACTGGGGCGTGCCCGAGCTGGCGATCCCGACGGCGATGACGAAGCCGAGCAGCGCCACCCCGGCGCCGACCCAGGGCCAGCCGGCCTTGCCGCTCCTCGCCCGGATCATGCCGACCACGGCGACCACGAAGCCGACCACGATGCTGCCCAGCGCCACGCCGATGGAGCTGACGACCAGGGCTTGGTTCTCGTTCACCGCGAAGAACGCGGAGACCAGCGCGAAGAAGCTGCTCTCGACGAGCAGGACGGCGAATCCCAGCAGGGCGACGGCCAGGCTGCCGCCGGACATCGTGGGGTTCTGCTCGGCCGAGGTGTCCGGCCCGGCTGGTGGGGGGACGGAGGGCCCGGGGTCCGAGGGCGTCGACATCGCGCCATTATGCGGCCCGCGGCGCCGCTGGTAGCGTGACGCCGTCGCAGCCGGGCGTGGTGCGTCGCACCCGACGCCCCGGCAGGACACCACTCACCGCCGTGCAACGGCCGCGGAACCAGAGTGCCCGGGTGAACAGGCCCCGGCGCGCCGCGCAGCGAAACAGGAAGCAGGAGGAACCGCATGTCGATCGGTACCGACGCGGAGACCAAGAAGAAGATCATCGCCGAGTACGCCACCGTCGAGGGCGACACCGGATCCCCCGAGGTCCAGATCGCGCTGCTCAGCCACCGGATCAGCCACCTGACCGAGCACCTCAAGCAGCACCGCCACGACCACCACAGCCGGCGCGGCCTGCTGCTGCTGGTCGGTCAGCGCCGCCGGCTGCTGAACTACCTCAACAAGTCCGACATCGAGCGCTACCGCTCGATCGTGCAGCGCCTCGGCCTGCGCCGCTGAACCACTGCGACCCCGACCGTTATGGTCGGGGTCGAGTGCTCTGCACACCGTGTGCGGAGCACTGAGCACGACCACCACCACCGGAGCGGGCGGCTGCGTCCCGGCCCGGTCCTCGGTAGTGGCCACCGGATCCGGGACATCCCGGCTCCGTGGGCCTCGATCGAAGACCGGCCTCACCTGCAGCGGACGTCGCCCGCCGGCTCCCACCAACAGTGAGGAGACCTCGTGAGCGAGGCACCTGAGATCGTCGCGGTCGAGACCGTTCTCGACAACGGCACGTTCGGCACCCGCACCGTCAAGTTCGAGACCGGCCTGCTGGCCCGTCAGGCGGCGGGCTCGGTGACGGCCTACCTGGACGACGAGACGATGCTGCTCTCGGCGACCACCGCCGGCAAGCAGCCCAAGGACCACTTCGACTTCTTCCCCTTGACGATCGACGTCGAGGAGCGGATGTACGCGATCGGGCAGATCCCCGGCTCGTTCTTCCGCAGCGAGGGCCGCCCGGGTGAGGACGCGATCCTCACCTGCCGGCTGATCGACCGCCCGCTGCGCCCGACGTTCACCAAGGGCCTGCGCAACGAGGTCCAGGTGGTCATCACCGTCCTCGCGCTCGACCCCGACAAGCCGTACGACGTGCTCGCGATCAACGCCGCGTCCGCCTCCACCCAGCTCTCCGGCCTGCCGTTCTCCGGCCCGGTCGGCGGCACCCGGATGGCGCTCATCGACGGCCAGTGGGTCGCCTTCCCGACGCACTCCCAGCTCGAGCGCGCGGTCTTCGACATGGTCGTGGCCGGCCGCGTCACCGAGACCGGCGACGTCGCGATCATGATGGTCGAGGCCGAGGCGACCGAGCAGACCTGGGACCTCGTCCAGGGCGGCGCCCAGGCGCCGACCGAGGAGATCGTGGCCACCGGCCTCGACGCCGCGAAGCCGTTCATCAAGCAGCTGTGCGACGCGCAGGCCGAGCTGGCCAAGCAGGCCGCGAAGCCGGTCCAGGAGTTCCCGATCTTCCTGGACTACCAGGACGACGTGTACGCCGCCGTCGAGCAGGCCGTCTCCGACGACCTCTCCCAGGCGCTGACCATCGCGGGCAAGCTCGAGCGCGAGGACCGCACCGACGAGATCAAGGCCGGCGTCCTCGACCGGCTCGCCGGCGACTTCGAGGGCCGCGAGAAGGAGATCGGCGCGGCCTTCCGCGCGGTCAACAAGAAGCTGGTCCGCGAGCGCGTGCTGCGCGACAAGGTCCGCATCGACGGGCGCGGCCTGACCGACATCCGGACCCTGTCCGCCGAGGTCGAGGTCATCCCGCGGGTGCACGGCTCGGCGCTGTTCGAGCGCGGCGAGACCCAGATCCTGGGCGTCACCACCCTCGACATGCTCAAGATGGAGCAGCAGCTCGACACGCTGTCGCCGGAGAAGCACCGCCGCTACATGCACAAGTACGTCTTCCCGCCGTTCTCCACCGGCGAGACCGGCCGCGTCGGCTCGCCGAAGCGGCGCGAGGTCGGCCACGGCGCCCTCGCGCGCCGTGCGGTGCTGCCGGTGCTGCCGACCCGCGAGGAGTTCCCGTACGCCATCCGCCAGCTCTCCGAGGCGATGGGCTCCAACGGTTCGACCTCGATGGGCTCGGTCTGCGCCTCGACCATGTCGCTGCTGCAGGCCGGCGTCCCGCTGCGGGCGCCCGTGGCCGGCATCGCGATGGGCCTGATCTCCGGTGAGGTCGACGGGTCGCAGCAGTACGTCGCGATCACCGACATCCTCGGCGCCGAGGACGCTTTCGGCGACATGGACTTCAAGGTCGCCGGCACCCGCGAGTTCGTCACCGCGCTGCAGCTCGACACCAAGCTCGACGGCATTCCCGCCGACGTGCTGGCCGGTGCGCTGACCCAGGCCCGCGACGCCCGCCTGACCATCCTCGACGTGATGGCCGAGGCCATCGCCGGTCCCGAGGAGATGTCGAAGCACGCCCCGCGGATCTTCACCATCCACATCCCGGTGGACAAGATCGGCGAGGTGATCGGGCCCAAGGGCAAGGTCATCAACCAGATCCAGGACGACACCGGGGCCTCGATCACCATCGAGGACGACGGCACGATCTACATCGGTGCCACCTCGGGCGAGGCGGCCGACGCCGCCCGCTCGGCCGTCAACGCGATCGCGAACCCGACGATGCCCGAGGTCGGCGAGCGCTACCTCGGCACGGTCGTCAAGACGACCAACTTCGGCGCGTTCGTGTCGCTGATGCCGGGCAAGGACGGCCTGCTGCACATCTCCAAGCTGCGGGCGCTGGCCGGCGGCCGGCGCGTCGACTCGGTCGAGGACGTCGTCTCGGTCGGGCAGAAGCTCCAGGTCGAGATCGCCGAGATCCAGGACCGCGGCAAGCTGTCGCTGGTCCCGGTCGTCGAGGGCGACGAGGACGCTGAGGGCGCCGAGGGCGCCGTCGAGGACGAGGCCTGAGCACCAGGTCCTCCGAGAGCTCCGTGCGGCACCGTCGTACCGAGGACGCCGTGGGCCCCGCCCACGAGCAGGTCCCCGGGACGACGGTGTCGCTGCTCCCGGACGTGCGCCGCACGGTCCTGCCCGGGGGCCTGCGGGTGGTCACCGAGCACGTGCCGGGCGTGCGCTCGGCCGCGATCGGCGTCTTCGTCGGCGTCGGGTCGCGCGACGAGCAGGCCGCGCTGTCGGGGGCGTCGCACTTCCTCGAGCACCTGCTGTTCAAGGGCACGCCCGAGCGCTCCGCGCTGGAGATCTCGGCCGAGCTCGACGGCGTGGGCGGCGAGCTGAACGCCTACACCTCGCGGGAGTACACCTGCTACCACGCCCGCGTGCTCGACGAGGACCTGCCGCTGGCCGTCGACGTGCTCGGCGACATGCTCACCGCCTCGCGGATCCTTCCCGCGGACGTCGAGGCCGAGCGCGAGGTGATCCTCGACGAGATCGCCATGCACGACGACGACCCCGACGACGTCGTGCACGAGCTGGTCCACGAGCACGCCTGGTCCGGCACCCCGATGGGGCGCCCGGTGGCCGGTCGGCCGGAGACGGTCGCACAGCTGACCCGCGCACAGGTGCACCGCTACTACCGCTCGCACTACACCGCGCCCGCGACCACCGTCGCCGTGGCCGGCAGCCTCGACCACGACGACGTCGTCGCCCGGGTGGCGCGGTCGTTCTCGCGCCACGGCTTCCTCGACGGCACCGCCGGGCCGGCGACCCCGCGCCCGGGGCGTCGTACGCGTCCGGTGCGCGGCGGGACGGTGCGCACCACCCGGCCCAGCGAGCAGGTCAACCTCGTGCTCGCCGTGCCGGGCATCGTGCGGTCCGACCCGCGCCGGTACGCCGTCGCCGCCCTCAACGCCGCCCTCGGGGGCGGGCCCTCGTCGCGGCTGTTCCAGCAGGTGCGCGAGGAGCGCGGGCTGGCCTACAGCGTGTACTCGTTCGCGACGTCGTACTCCGACGCCGGCCTGCTCGCCGTCGCCGCCGGCTGCCTGCCCGGCAAGGTCGACGACGTGCTCGAGGTGGTGCGCGCCGAGCTGGCCGGCGTCGCGCGCGACGGCCTCGGCAACGACGAGCTCGCTCGCGCCAAGGGCCAGCTGCGCGGCGGCATGGTGATGGGTCTCGAGGACACCGCGTCGCGGATGTCGCGCCTGGGCGAGGCCGAGCTGTTCCACGAGCGGCTGCTCGGGCTCGACGACGTGCTGGAGCGCATCGAGTCGGTGGGCCTCGACGACGTCGCCACGGTCGCCCGCGACCTGCTCACCGGGCGGCAGCTGCTGGCGAGCGTCGGGCCCGACCCGGCCTAGAGGCGGACGGCGAGGACGCCGCAGGCACCGGCCCACAGCAGGCTGGCCAGGGTGCCGGCGATGAACCGCTCCGCCGCGCCCTTGCCCCGCGCGCTGCTCAGCTCGGGGTAGCGCCCGAGGCCCTTGACCGCGACGACGACGGCGACCGCCTCGGGGAGCCCCGTCGCGACGGAGAGGAACACCGCCGCACGCTCCAGCACGCCGATCCAGGCCCCGCCGCGCAGCACAGCCTCGGGGTGCTCGTCGGGGTCGCGCATCAGCTCCAGCAGCACGGCGATCGGCGGGCCGCCGCCGGCGACGGCGACCGCGCCCAGCACGACGCCGTGGGCGCCGAAGCCTCCCGGCACGGGTGCGGCGACCAGCACCGCGAGCACGAGGGCGACGAGGACCGCTGCCGCGAGCGCGACGCACCCCGAGAGCAGGCGCGGCGACCGCGTGGGCAGCACCGGCCACCAGAACGGCGTGGTCAGGCCGAGCACGACCAGGCCCGCCACGCCGGCGAGGAGGGTCATCGGCTCACCTCGGTCCGGTCGCGAGCAGGGTCTCCAGCATCTCGACGCAGAGGCTACGAGCGCGCTCCGACAGGGCGAGCCCGGCCGTGGTGGCCCGCTGGCCGACGGCGGACACGGTGACGTCGAGGCGCCGGGCCACCTCCTCGCGCCCCAGGCCCTCGGCGAGCAGGTCGGCGACCTCCCAGCCGCCGCGCGTGCGTCGGTCGAGCAGGTCCGACCACAGCATGAGCACCGTCTCGAACGCCCGGCCGGCGGTCTCGTCGTCGGCGACCACGCAGACCCGCCCGGGGGCGTTCTTGGCCCGCTCGACGGCCGCGCGCGCGGCGACGTACGCCGCTCCCCGACCGGCGCGGGTGCTGCGGGGCAGGGGCTGCTCGACCTCGCCGACCCCGATCCCGATGCTCCACCGCCCGTCGCGCAGCAGGTCGTGGACGACGCCGACCGCGTCCGCCGCGTCGCCGAGGACGCCTTGGACCTCGTCGCCGGCGGTGCGCTCGAAGGGGCGGTGGGGGGAGCGGCGGCGCGGTGCGTTAAGGGCCTCGAGGGTCGGCGGCACGAGGTCGGCGCCCTTGCGGCTGGCGCGCTGGTCGGCGGTGACGACGACGAGCACGGCGGCCTCCTCGGGCAGGACCTTGTTCCGACGTACACAAGAGTATTGCCTTGTCACAAGAAAAACCAGGTCGTGACCTTGTCTGATGGGGTCCGGTGGGTCGAGCCGGGCCGCGCCCGGTGACCTAGTCTCGGGGCGTGAGCAACGTGCGCGTAGGGGTCCTCGGAGCGCTGGGCAAGGTCGGGCGCGCGGTCTGCGAGGCCGTCGAGGCCGCGGAGGACTGCGACCTCGTGGCCCGGGTCGACGCGGGCGACCCCCTGGAGACGCTGAGCCGGTCCGGGGCGGAGGTGGTCGTCGACTTCACCCACCCCGACGCGGTGATGGACAACCTGCGCTTCTGCGCCGAGCACGGCATCCACGCGGTCGTCGGGACGACGGGCTTCGACGACGAGCGGCTGCAGACGCTGCAGGGCTGGCTCGAGGGCACCGGGGTCGGGGTCCTCGTGGCCCCCAACTTCTCGATCGGGGCGGTGCTGATGATGCGCTTCGCCGTCGAGGCCGCGCGGTACTACGAGTCGGTCGAGATCCTCGAGCAGCACCACCCGACCAAGGCCGACGCGCCGTCGGGCACCGCGCGGCGCACCGCGCAGCTGGTCGCGGCCGCCCGCCGCGAGGCCGGGCTGGAGGCGCCCCCCGACGCCACGACCACCGCCCTGGAGGGTGCCCGTGGAGCCGACGTCGACGGCGTGCGCGTGCACGGCATGCGGATCCGGGGGATGGTCGCCCATCAGGAGGTCGTCCTCGGGGCGCCGGGGGAGACCCTCACCATCCGCCACGACTCGCTGGACCGGGTGTCGTTCACGCCGGGCGTGCTGCTCGCGGTGCGCGCGGTCGCCGCCCACCCGGGCCTCACCGTCGGGCTCGAGCAGTACCTGGAGGACCATCCGGCGCGCGATTGAGTGCACATCTGTGCAACCGCGAAACCTGCACCGGTGATTGCGTTTTCATGCAACGCGATCCAGGGGAGGCTCAAGGCGTCCACTCCACCGGCGCCTGCCGGACCTGCCCACAGGAGCACGTGTTGACCCGACTGCCCCGCACCACCCGTTCCACGCGTCGTCTCGCGGCCACCGCAGCGGCCACCGCGCTGACCGCCTCGGTCGTCGGGCTCCAGGCCCACGCCGACGCCGCGCCCACCACGTCCCCGGCCGCGGACGGCGACTCGTCCCTCGTGACCTCCTCGCGCCACGTGGCTCCCGACTCCGCGGTCGCCACCTCGGCGGTCGCGCTGCTGAGGACGACCGGTCAGGCGCTGCTCGGCACCTCGCAGGCGCTGAAGGTCAAGGACGCGATCGTCGACAGCACCGGCGCCTCGCACGTGCGGATGACCCGGACGTACGACGGCCTGCGCGTCCTGGGCGGCGACCTCGTCCTGCACCGCAGCGCCGCCGGCAAGGTCACCGGCGTCTCCGAGACGCTCGCCTCCGCGCCGACCATGTCGGCCACGCCAAAGCTCGGCGCCGGCGCGCTGCTGTCCCGGCTGGGGCTGAAGACGCAGGGCACCCCCGAGCTCGTCGTCGACGCGGTCAGCGGGGCCCCCAGGCTCGCGTGGCTCTTCACGACCGGCGGCACCCAGGCCGACGGCACCCCGGGCCGGCTCGAGCACGTCGTCGACGCCACGACCGGCCGCACCATCCGCACCGAGCAGCAGATCGAGACCGTCGACGGCGACGGCGACTCGCTCTACCTCGGCAACGTCCCGCTGGACCTCACCGCGTCCGGCTCGCGCTACCTGATGAAGAGCGGCTCGCGCGGTGGCACCTACACCACCGACGTCGCCAACAAGACCGACGGCACGCTGTGCCAGGTGCTCGGCAACTGCCCGACGGGGGCGATCTTCAGCTCTTCGACCACCCACTTCGGCAACGGCACGACCTCGGACCGCGCGACCGCCGGGGTCGACGCGCAGCGCGGCTCGGACCTGACCTGGGACTACTACAAGCAGAACTTCGGCCGCAACGGCATCTTCGGCACCGGCAAGGGCTCCTACAACCGCGTCCACTACGGCAAGAACTACGTCAACGCCTTCTGGGACGGCGAGAAGATGACGTACGGCGACGGCGACGGCCAGCAGTACGGCCCCCTGGTTTCCGTCGACGTCACCGGCCACGAGATGTCGCACGGCGTCACCGAGAACACCGCCGGCCTGACCTACTCCGGGGAGTCCGGCGGGCTCAACGAGGCCACCAGCGACATCTTCGGCACGATGGTCGAGTTCTACGCCAACGACGCCAAGGACCCGGGCGACTACCTGATCGGCGAGCAGTTCGACAAGACCAAGAAGGGTCTGCGCCGGATGGACAACCCGGCGTCGGACGGCAAGTCGCTCAACTGCTACTCCGCCAACGCCAAGAACGTCGACGTTCACTACTCGTCGGGCATCGGCAACCACTTCTACTACCTGCTGGCCGAGGGCTCCGGCGCCAAGACGATCAACGGCGTCGCGCACAGCTCCCCGACCTGCAACGGCTCGAGCGTGGCCGGCATCGGCCGCGACGCCGCCCAGCGCATCTGGTACCGCGCGCTGACGACGTACTTCACCTCGAGCACCACCTACGCCCAGGCCCGCACGGGCACGCTGAACGCCGCCCGGGACCTCTACGGCTCCGGCAGCAGCCAGTACGCCGCCGTCGCGAAGGCCTGGAGCGCGGTCAGCGTCGGCTGACCCCACGAGTCATCTGCGCTCTGTCACGCAGATGCCGGGTGTGGGGCCCGTGCTGGGCACACGGGTCCCACACCCTCCCTTCCTGACAGCTCCCCGACCGGGGCGTGTGCGGTTCATCTCGGGTCCGCACAACCCCCAGCACGAAGCGCGGAGGGCCCGCACCCCCAGGGTGCGGGCCCTCCGTCGTACGTCCGCCCGGAGCCATGACCACCGGGCGGTCGTACGGATCAAGGCCTGATGAGGTGACCGCCGGTGGTGGAGCGTGTCGTGACCTGTACGGGTCCGGGCGGGCGCTTCCTCGCCGGCGCTCGAGCAGCGAGCGCTGGCGAGCGCGTCGAGACCCCTTGGTATACGCGCCGGGGGTGACCGCCGGTGGTCGAGCAGCGAGCGCCAGCGAGCGCGTCGAGACCCCGTGAGGTGCGCGCTGCAGTGAGCAACGGTGGTCGAGCGTGTCGAGACCACGGGTGGACGCTACTCGTCGAGGGGGTCTCGACTCGCGTCGCTGCCTGCCTTGCTCCGCGGCGGCAGCCAGCCGACGCGGCTCGACCTCCCCGTCCTGAGCCCTGGGCCGGACTCCGTCCGGCTCAGGGCTCGACGGTGACCTTGATGGCCTCGCCGCGCTGGACGATGCCGAAGGCGTCGAGGGCGCGCTCGAGCGGGATGTGCTCGGTGATGAGGTCCTTGACGGGCACCTGGCCGGTCGAGATGTACTCCAGCGCCCGCTTGTTGTGCTCGGGGGCGGAGCCGTTCGCACCGTGGATGTGCAGCTGGCGGTAGTGCACGACGTTCGAGTCGCAGGTGATCGTCGGGTCGGTCTTCGGCAGGCCGCCGAAGAAGCTGATCCGGCCGTTGCGCGCGGCCATGGCGATGGCCTGCTCCTGGGTGACGTTCGCGGCCGTCGCGGTGATGACGACGTCCGCGCCGCGCCCGCCGGTCAGCTCCATGACCCGCTCGACGACGTCGACCTCGGCACCGTTGATGGTCTCGTCGGGGCCGACGGCGTCGGCGGACATCTTCAGCCGCTCCGCGTTGACGTCGACGAGGTAGACCGCTCCGGCCTTGTGGACGCCGCGGGCGATGCGGATGTGCATGCAGCCGATCGGGCCGGCGCCGAAGACGACGACGGTGTCGCCCTCCTCGATGCCGAGCAGCTCCTGGGCGTTGATCGCGCAGGCGAACGGCTCGGCGGCCGACGCCTCGTCGAACCCGACGTTGTCCGGGATCCTGTTCAGGCCGTCGACCTTGAGCACCTGCTTCGGCACCACCATGTACTCCGCGAAGCCGCCGTCGTACTGGTAGCCGACCGAGGTCTGGTTCTGGCAGACCGCCATCCAGCCCTTGCGGCACTCGTGGCACTCCCCGCAGGGGACCGCGGCGATGACCTGGGCGCGGTCGCCGACCTGCCACTGCGAGCCGTACGTCTCGTTGACGTCGGCGCCGACCTCGACGACCTCGCCGGCGATCTCGTGGCCGATGGTGCGCGGGGGAGTGAGGTTCTGGTGGCCGTTGTGCAGGATCTTGACGTCGGTGCCGCAGGTCGAGCAGTTGCGGACCCGCAGCTTGACCTCGTCGGGGCCGCAGACGGGCTCCTCGACGTCCTCCAGGCGGACGTCCTCGGGGGCGTAGAAGCGCAGGGCCTTCATCTGGTTCCTCCTGGTCGCGGGATGCGTGTGTCCGCCGTCACTCTAACGAGGAGGCGGGATGCCCAAGTGTACGCGATTCACTCCCGATCTTCTGTGAACGTGTGGGGTTGAAACGCTTGACGTGGGGTGAAACCGGTCGTATAAAGATGAACACAGATCAGGTGATCGGTGTCACACGACCGTAGCGCCGTTCCCTGCGGACCCCCGGCCTCGGCCCACGGACAAGGAAGACCTCATGGCCACGACCACAACCAGTCCCTCTCGGGGCTCCGCGCGGCTGCAGGTGCAGCGGTTCGGCACGTTCCTCTCCAACATGATCCTGCCCAACATCGGCGCCTTCATCGCCTGGGGCCTCATCACCGCACTGTTCATCCAGACCGGGTGGATCGCGCTGATCGGCGAGAAGGTCTTCGGCGCCGACCCGAGCACCGACGGCTTCGGCTTCGTCTCCGTGCTGGGCGCGTGGACCGGGGCCGACGGCAACCCCATGCACGACAGCGCGGGGATCGTCGGCCCGATGATCACCTACCTGCTGCCGCTGCTGATCGGCTACACCGGCGGCCGGATGATGTACGACGACCAGCTGCGCGGCGGCGTCGTCGGCGCCATCGCCACGATGGGTGCGGTCACCGGCGCCTCGGTGCCGATGTTCCTCGGCGCGATGATCATGGGCCCGCTCGGCGGCTACACGATGAAGAAGCTCGACGCGCTGTGGGCGCACAAGATCAAGCCCGGCCTGGAGATGCTGGTCAACAACTTCTCCGCCGGCATCTGGGGCGGGTTCCTGGCCGTGATCGGCTTCCTGGGCGCCGGGCCGATCGTCGAGTGGTTCTCCGCTCGCGCCGCGGACCTCGTGCAGTTCCTCGTCGACACCAACCTGCTCCCGCTGACCTCGATCTTCATCGAGCCCGCCAAGGTGCTGTTCCTCAACAACGCCATCGGCAACGGCATCCTGGTCCCGCTGGGCACCAACGAGGCCTCCGGCTCCGCTGGCCAGTCGATCCTGTTCCTGCTCGAGGCGAACCCCGGTCCGGGCCTCGGCCTGCTGATCGCCTTCGCGATCTTCGGCAAGGGCATCAGCAAGTCCTCCGCCCCCGGCGCGATCCTCATCGAGTTCATCGGCGGCATCCACGAGATCTACTTCCCGTACGTCCTCATGAAGCCCAAGCTGATCCTCGCCGTCATCCTCGGTGGCATGACCGGTGTGGCCACCAACCTGGTCTTCGGCTCCGGCCTGCGCTCGCCGGCCTCGCCCGGCTCGATCATCGCCGTGTGGATCGCGGCCCCTCCCGGCAGCCTGGTCGGCGTCACGCTGTCCGTGGTCTTCTCCGCGGCCGTGTCCTGCGCTGTCGCCTCGGTCCTGCTGAGGTTCGACAAGGCCGAGGAGCCGGGCGACCTCGCCTCGGCCACCGCGAGCATGGAGGCGATGAAGGGCAAGAAGTCCTCCGTCGCCGGCGCCCTGACGGGCCGCACCGGCGCCATCCGCTCGATCGTCTTCGCCTGCGACGCCGGTATGGGGTCCTCCGCGATGGGCGCCTCGGTGCTGCGCAAGAAGATCCAGGCCGCCGGCTTCGGTGACGTCACGGTCGTCAACAAGGCGATCTCCAACCTGACCGACACCTTCGACCTCGTCGTGTCGCACCAGGACCTCACCGACCGGGCCAAGCAGAAGACCGGCTCCGCGATCCACGTCTCGGTCGACAACTTCATGGGCAGCCCGAAGTACGACGAGATCGTCGAGCTGCTCCAGCAGAGCAACGGCGACGGCGGCGGTGCGGTCGCGACCGACACGGGGGCCGACGGCGTCGACGCGGGGCTGCTGACCCGCGAGTCGATCGTCCTGGAGTCCTCGGCCGCCAGCCGCGACGAGGCGATCACCCGGGCCGGCGAGCTGCTGGTCGCCGCCGGCGCGGTCGAGGCGTCGTACGTCGGGGCCATGCACGAGCGCGAGACCTCGGTCTCGACGTACATGGGCAACCTGCTGGCTATCCCGCACGGGACCAACGAGGCGAAGTCGGCGATCCGCCGCACCGCGATCTCGTTCGTCCGCTACGACGGCGGGGTCGACTGGAACGGCAAGGAGGTGCAGTTCGTCGTCGGCATCGCCGGCGCCGGCAAGGACCACCTCAAGCTCCTCGGCCAGATCGCGCAGGTGTTCCTCGACGAGGCGCAGGTGGAGCGGCTGAAGGCGGCCTCGTCGCCCGACGACGTCCTCGCCGTCCTCGGCGCGGTGCAGCCCGCCTGACCGACCCGCACGACCCGTCCGCCTGCACCCCGGCGCGGCCGGCCCTCCGGGGTCAGCCGATGCCGGTGTGCAGGCGGACCTGCTTCACCCGGATCTCGCCGTCGCCGCGCAGGTCCAGCTCGCGGTGCGCGCCGTCGGGCGCCCAGCCCGCGCTGGTCAGCAGCGCACGCGCCGCGTCGTCGGCGGCGTTGACCCAGGTGACCGCCCGGGTGAACCGGTCGGCGGCCAGCGTGTCCACGCAGGCCTGCATGAGCCGCGAGCCGTGCCCGGAGCGACGCTGCTGCGGGTCGACCGTCAGGTCGCTCATCTCGCCGTCCGCGACCGGGTCGAGGTCGGGGTCGCCCGCCGGGCCGGTGACCGCGAACCCGGTGACCGTGCTGCGCTCGAGCGCGACCAGCACCCGGCGCCGGGCGTCGTCGGGGCGGGCCATCGACTCCCGCCAGCCCTCGGCCACCTCGTCGGGGTCGAGCGCGTCGAGCAGGGTGTCGGGCAGGACGCCGACGTACGACGAGCGCCACGCGCGCGCCTGCACCCGGGCGATGGCGCCGGCGTCGTCGCTCCAGGCGACCCGGCAGGACACGTCGGCGCTGGGGCTCATCCGCTCATGAAACCAGTGCGCTGCTCGAGCAGGGACAGCCGGAGGGTCCCCGCCACCGCGAGCGCGAGCCCGCCGAGGAGCAGCGCCGGCGGGGGAGCGCCGTCGCCGAGGGCAACGATGCCGACCAGGGTGGGCAGCCCGGTCTGCACCAGCACCAGCGGCGCCGTCGCGCCGGTGGCGGCCGAGCGGCGCAGCGCGAGCGTGTAGGTGACGAAGCCGAGGGCGCCGTACGCCCCGAGCACGAGCAGCGCGTCGGCGCTCGCCCAGGACAGGTCCGGGGTGCCGAGCAGGCGCGCGGCCAGCGTGGTGCCGGAGTAGCCGACCCCGCCGACCACGCCCAGGACAGGGCCCGCCCACGGGTCGGGCAGCGCGGCGGCGCCGAGTGCGAGCCCGGCGAGGACGAGCACGCCGAGGTGCAGCACCAGCCGGAACCCGTCGGGCACGTCGGTCCCGGCCGCGCCCGCGCCGACGGCAAGCAGGGTGATCCCGAGGACGGTCGCGGCGATCGCCACCCAGTCCGAGGCGCGCAGCCGCTCGTGGAGCACCCGGACCGCCGCGACCGCCGTGACCAGCAGCGACGCCGAGGTGGCCGCCTGGGCGAGGTAGAGGGGGGTGAGGGCGATCGCCACCAGGTGCAGCACCGCACCGAGCAGGTACGCCGCCACGACCCCCAGCAGCAGCGCGTCGTGCGCCCAGGCCACCGCCGCCCGCCACCACCCCTCGGCCGGGTCCGGCAGGCGGCGCGCGGCCCGAGCCTGCGCGACGGCGGCCAGCCCGAACAGCACGGCGCCGCCCAGACCGGCGACCAGACCGACGAGGAGGGTGCTCACGCCCCGATCATCGCCGCCCCGGCGAGCCCGCGTCCGGCGACCCTGCGAGCATGGACGGCTGTGAGCAGCTCGACGACCGCCGGCGACCCCCGTCCCGGCGGTCGTTCGCTGCCGCTGGCGGCCGGCCCGGGGTCGGCGGTGCGGTGGCTGCGCGACTCCGAGGGCGGGCTGCTGGTCCTGGCCCTGCTGGTCGGCGCCGGCGCGGGGCTGGGCGCGGTCGCCTTCCGCTACCTCATCGAGGGCGTCACCCGGGTGCTCACCGGCTACGACGACTACGCCGGCCGCGGTCACGCCCCGCACGGGTTCCTGCCCGGGCTCGGCCCCTGGTTCGTGCTGCTCACCCCGGTGGTGGCGGGCCTGCTCTACGGCCCGCTGGTCTACTTCTTCGCCCGTGAGGCACGAGGCCACGGCGTGCCGGAGGTCATGGTCGCCGTCGCCAGGCGCGGCGGGCGCATCAAGCCGCAGGTCGCGCTGGTCAAGGCGCTCGCCTCGGCGCTGACGATCGGCGGCGGCGGGTCGGTGGGCCGCGAGGGCCCGATCGTGCAGATCGGCTCCGCGCTCGGCTCGACCCTGGGCCGGGTCGTGCGGGCGCCCGAGTCGCGGATGCGGGTGCTGGTCGCGTGCGGCGCAGCCGGCGGCATCGCGGCGACGTTCAACGCCCCGCTGGCGGGGGTCTTCTTCGCGATGGAGCTGATCCTGGTCGACTTCGCGGCCCGCTCCTTCGGCATGGTCGTGCTGTCGTCGGTGGTGGCCAGCGTGATCGGGCGCAGCGTGCTGGGCGACGACCCGTTCCTCGTGCTGCCGACGTTCCGCGTCGAGCACCTCGCGGACTACGGCCTGTTCGCGGTGCTCGGGGTGCTGGCCGGCGTCGTCGGCGTCGTGTTCACCAAGGTCCTCTACGCGATCGAGGACGCCTGCGACTGGGCCTGGCGCGGTCCCGAGTGGGCCCGTCCGGCCGTCGGCGGGCTGCTGCTGGGCGTCGTGCTCCTCGTCCTGCCGCAGATGTACGGGGTCGGCTACCCGGTCCTCGGCAAGGGCGTGGCCGGCGACTACGCGGTCGGGTTCCTGCTGGTGCTGATGGTCGGCAAGATGGTCGCCACCTCGCTGACCATCGGGATCGGCGGCTCGGGCGGGGTGTTCGCGCCGAGCCTGTTCATCGGCGCGATGCTCGGGGCGGCGTACGGCCAGGTGCTCGCGCAGGTCGCGCCCGGCGTCGCGGGACCGGTCGGCGCCTACGCTCTCATCGGCATGGGCGCGACCTTCGCCGGGTCGGCCCGGGCGCCGATCACCGCGGTCGTCATCCTCTTCGAGCTGACGGGCGAGTACTCGATCATCCTGCCGCTGATGGCCGCCATCGTGCTGGCCACCGGCGTCTCCCAGGTGCTGTCGAAGGACACCATCTACACCCTCAAGCTGCGCCGCCGCGGCATCGACCTCACCGCCGGGCAGGAGGCGCTGGACCGGCCGGCCGCCACCCTGATGCGGCCGGTGCCCGCGCCCGTGCCCGAGACCGCGAGCGTCGCGGAGGCCGCGGCGCTGCTCGAGGCCTCGCCCGACGCGGTGCTGCCCGTCGTCGACGCCGGCGGCTCGTTCCTCGGGGTCCTCTCCACCCGGGCGCTGACCGAGCTCGCGGACACCGGGGAGGGCGCGAGCAGCGTCGCCGACGCCGTCGTGCGCGCCCCGACGGTCCGCGCCGGCGACCCCGCCCGCGCCGCGGTGGAGCTGCTCGAGGACCCGGCCACCGAGGTGGTGCCCGTCCTCGGCGACGAGGGCGAGGAGCTCGTCGGCTGGCTGACCGGGCGCGCCGTCCTCGCCGGGCTGCGGCAGGGCACCGCCGCGGGCTGAGGCGACGTACGTCCGGGCGTCGCGCCGGGGCTAGGGTCGGCGCATGCAGGCGTACCTCGACCTCCTCCGCCGGATCCTGGACGAGGGCGTCGAGAAGGGCGACCGGACGGGCACCGGGACGCTGAGCGTCTTCGGCCACCAGATGCGCTTCGACCTGTCCGAGGGCTTCCCGCTGGTGACCACCAAGAAGGTGCACACGCGCTCGGTGTTCGCCGAGCTGCTGTGGTTCCTGCGCGGCGACACCAACGTGCGGTGGCTGCAGGAGCGCGGCGTCAGCATCTGGGACGAGTGGGCCGACGAGAACGGCGACCTCGGGCCGGTCTACGGCTACCAGTGGCGCTCCTGGCCGACCCCCGACGGCCGCCACGTCGACCAGGTCGCGCAGGTCGTCGAGCAGATCCGCCGCGCCCCCGACTCGCGGCGCCACGTCGTCTCGGCGTGGAACGTCGCCGACGTCCCCGACATGGCGCTGCCGCCGTGCCACACGATGTTCCAGTTCTACGTCGCCCCGCAGGACGACGGGCCGGGGAAGCTCAGCTGCCAGCTCTACCAGCGCTCGGCCGACGTGTTCCTCGGCGTGCCGTTCAACATCGCGTCGTACGCCCTGCTCACGCACATGGTCGCGCAGGTCACCGGGCTGCAGGTCGGCGACTTCGTGCACACGCTCGGCGACGCCCACCTCTACCTCAACCACCTCGACCAGGCGCGGCTGCAGCTGACCCGCGAGCCGCGCGCGCTGCCGACGCTGCACCTCGACGAGTCGGTCACCGCGCTGGACGCCTTCGACCTCGAGCACGTCGTGCTCGAGGGCTACGACCCGCACCCGGGGATCAAGGCGCCGATCGCCGTATGAGCCCGCACGGCCCCCGCGTGACCCTCGTCGCCGCCGTCGCGCGCAACGGCGTCATCGGCCGCTCCGGCGAGCGGCCCGACATCCCGTGGCGCATCCCGGGGGAGCAGCGGCGTTTCAAGGAGCTGACCCTGGGGCACACGCTGGTCATGGGACGCACGACGTACGACTCCATCGGCCGGCCGCTGCCCGGTCGCACCACGGTGGTGCTCACCCGGGACCCGGGGTGGTCGGCGCCCGGCGTGCTCGTGGCCCACGACCTCGACGACGCGCTCGGGCTCGCCGCCGACCTGCCCGGCGAGGTCATGGTCGTCGGCGGGGCGCAGGTGTACGCCGCCGCGCTCCCGCTCGCCGACGCCCAGGTGATCTCCGAGGTCGACCTCGAGCCCGAGGGCGACGTGCGCTACCCCGACGTCGACCGCGCGGCGTGGGCCGAGACCGCGCGCGAGCACGTGCCCGGCGAGATCAGCTACGACGTGGTGCGCTGGGAGCGGCGGTGAGCGCGCGCGTCGTCGTCATGGGCGTCTCCGGCTCCGGCAAGACCACCGTCGCCGAGCTCCTCGCCGAGCGGCTGCACGGCACGCTCGTCGAGGGCGACGACCTGCACCCGCAGGCCAACCGCGAGAAGATGCGCTCCGGCGAGCCGCTGACCGACGACGACCGGTGGCCGTGGCTGGACCGCGTCGCACAGGCCGTGGCCGCCACCGACGGCCCGGTCGTCGCCACCTGCTCGGCGCTCAAGCGGTCCTACCGCGACCGCCTGCGCGAGGGCGCGCCCGGCACGTTCTTCGTCCACCTCGACGGTGAGTCGCAGCTGCTCAAGGACCGCCAGGCCTCGCGCGAGGGCCACTTCATGCCGCCGTCGCTGATGGACTCCCAGCTCGAGACCCTCGAGCAGCTCGCCGCGGACGAGGCCGGCGTACGCCTCGACGTGGCGGCGCCGCCGGAGGAGCTCGCCGACCTGGCGGCGCGAGCGGTCGAGGATTCCGCGTAGCCGGGAATTCGTCGGTGTCGTGACCTAACGTTCTCGCCGTGACCCAGGCACCCGCGGGCTGGTACCCGCAGCAGGACGGATCCCAGCGCTACTGGGACGGGGCGGAGTGGACCGCGCACCACCCCGCCGCTCCGCCGACCGGCCCGGCGACGCCGTTCGCCACGGCCCCCTACCCGGTCGCGCCGTACTCCGCCGCGCCGCACGGGGCCCCGCCGTACGGGATCGCGCCGTACGCCGTCGCCCCGAAGAACCCCGGGCTGGCCCTGGTCGCGTCCTTCTTCATCCCCGGGCTGGGGACGATCATCAACGGCGAGGTCGGGAAGGGCGTCGGCATCCTCGTCGGTTACGTCGTGTCGCTGTTCCTGATCTTCGCGCTGATCGGGGTCCCGCTGGTCATCGGGCTGTGGATCTGGGGCATGGTCGACGCCTACCAGGGCGCGCAGCGGTGGAACGCCGCCCACGGCATCCGCAGCTGAGGGTCCTCTGGCTACGCTCACCACCACCGACCCGTCCCGACCAGCCCAGTCGCAGGAGCCGGCATGAGCGAGAGCACCCGGCGCGAGGTGAGCATCCGCGTCGACCCGGCCTGTGACGAGCCGCGTGAGGCCATCGTCCGCGACTGGCTGGTGGCACTGGCCCACGGTGACGTGGACGCCGGGTGCGCCGCCCTCGCCGACGACGTGGTCTTCGAGACCTCCGGAGGAGCGACCCTGCACGGGGTCGACCAGGTCCGCCCGGCGATCGAGGGGATGGCGAGGCTGCACGTCACGCGGCTGCACGTGCGCCACCTCGTCGGCCACGGCGACGTGGTGGCCGCCGAGGGCGTGCGGCGCAGCGACGAGGGACGGGCGCAGTTCGCCGCCTTCGCTACCTTCGCCGCGGGCGACGGGGCGATCGCCCGCGTCGTAGCGATGCGCCAGGTCTGAGCGCGCCGCCCGGATCGCGCCGGCGCGCCGAGGAGTCGATAGCCTGTCGGGCATGGCCACCTCGCTCCTGCCCCCCGCCCCGTTCGGTCGGGTGCTGACCGCGATGGTGACGCCGTTCGCGCCGGACGGCTCGCTGGACCTCGACGGCGCCGCGGCCGTCGCGTCGTACCTCGCCGACCACGGGCACGACGGGCTGGTCCTCTCCGGCACGACCGGCGAGTCGCCCACCACGACGGTCGCCGAGGACGGCGAGCTGCTGCGGGCGGTGGTCGACGCCGTCGGCGAGCGCGTGCAGGTCGTCGCGGGGGTCGGCACGAACGCCACCGCGCACTCCCTGGAGCTCACCGAGCAGGCCGCCAAGCTCGGCGCCGCCGGCGTGATGGTGGTGACGCCGTACTACTCCAAGCCCTCGCAGGGCGGCGTGCTCGCCCACTTCCGCGCCGTGGCGCAGGCGACCGAGCTCCCCGTGATGCTCTACGACGTCCCCGGGCGCACCGGGCTGCGCATCGGCTGGGAGACGTACGCCGCCGCCGCCGAGATCGACAACGTGGTCGCGGTCAAGGAGGCCGTCGGCGACGTGCCGCAGGGCGTGCGGCTGGTGCGCGAGCTCGGCTACGCCCTCTACTCCGGTGACGACGTCTCCAACCTCACCTGGCTCGCGCACGGCGCGGCCGGGCTGATCTCCGTGGTCGGCCACGTCGCCGGCGACCAGCACCGCGCCCTGGTCGACGCCGTCGACGCCGGCGACCTCGGCACCGCGCAGCGCGTCTACCACTCGCTGCTGCCCGCTATCGACGCGATCATGGGCGCCGCCAACTACGGCGCCACCACCGCCAAGGCCGCTCTCGAGCTGGCCGGCGTCCTCGACAACCGGCGGGTGCGACTCCCGCTCATGGAGCTCGACGACCACGAGGTCGCCGTGCTCCGCACCTCACTGGAGAAGGCCGCACTGCTGTGAGCCACGCACACCCCGAGCTGTCCGCCCCACCGCCGCTCGCCTCCGGAGGCCTGCGCGTCATCCCGCTCGGCGGGCTGGGCGAGGTCGGCCGCAACATGACCGTCTTCGAGTACGACGGCCGCCTGCTCGTCGTCGACTGCGGCGTGCTGTTTCCCGAGGACCACCACCCCGGCGTCGACCTGATCCTCCCGGACTTCGACGCGATCCGGGACCGGCTCGACGCCGTCGAGGCGCTGGTGCTGACCCACGGCCACGAGGACCACATCGGCGCGGTGCCGTACCTGCTGCGCGAGCGTCGCGACATCCCGCTCGTCGGCTCGCAGCTCACCCTGGCGCTGCTGGGGTCGAAGCTGCGCGAGCACCGCATCGAGAAGCCGATGCAGGCCATCGTCTCGGAGGGCGACCGGGTCTCGTTCGGGCCCTTCGACCTCGAGTTCGTCGCCGTCAACCACTCGATCCCCGACGCGCTCGCGGTCGCGATCCGCACCCCGGCGGGCATGGTGCTGCACACCGGGGACTTCAAGATGGACCAGCTGCCGCTGGACCGCCGGATCACCGACCTGCGCGCCTTCGCCCGGCTGGGGGAGGAGGGCGTCGACCTGTTCCTCACCGACTCCACCAACGCCGAGGTCCCCGGCTTCACCACCGCCGAGAAGGACATCGCGCCGGTGCTGGACCGGGTCTTCCACGCCAGCGACCAGCGGATCATCGTGGCCTGCTTCGCCTCGCACGTGCACCGCGTGCAGCAGGTGCTGGACGCGGCGGTCACGCACGGCCGCAAGGTCGCGTACGTCGGCCGCTCGATGGTCCGCAACATGGGCATCGCCCGCGACCTCGGTTACCTGCACGTCCCGCCGGGCACGCTGGTCGACGCCAAGGAGCTCGGCAACCTCCCGCCCGAGCGCACCGTGATGATCTCCACCGGCTCGCAGGGCGAGCCGATGTCGGCGCTGTCGCGGATCGCGCAGCGCACCCACAACTTCGTGAGCATCGTGCCGGGCGACACCGTGGTCCTCGCCTCGTCGCTGATCCCGGGCAACGAGAACTCGGTGTTCCGGGTGATCAACGGGCTGACCCGGCTCGGCGCCGAGGTGGTGCACAAGTCGAACGCGCTGGTCCACGTCAGCGGCCACGCCAGCGCCGGCGAGCTGCTCTACTGCTACAACATCGTCCGGCCGCGCAACGTGATGCCGGTCCACGGCGAGATCCGGCACATGGTCGCCAACGCCGACCTGGCGCGAGCGGCCGGCGTACCCGACGAGAACGTCGTCATCGCCGAGGACGGCGTCGTCGTCGACCTCGTCGAGGGTCGCGCGCAGGTGACCGGCAAGGTGGACTGCGGCTACGTCTTCGTCGACGGCGCCTCGATCGGCGACGTCTCGGAGACGTCGCTGAAGGACCGCCGCATCCTCGGCGAGGAGGGGTTCGTCTCGGTGATCGTGGTCGTGGACTCGACCTCCGGCAAGGTCATCAGCGGCCCCGAGATCCAGGCCCGGGGCTTCGCCGAGGACGAGGCCCGCTTCGACGACATCCGGCCCGGCATCGTCGACGCGCTGACGAAGGCGGTCAGCGAGGGCACGACCGACAACTACCAGCTCCAGCAGGTGATCCGGCGCGTCGTCGGGCGCTGGGTCGGCAACCGGCTGCGCCGTCGCCCGATGATCGTCCCGGTGGTCCTCGAGGCCTGACGGCCCGGGCGATGAGTCCGGCAGGCCGGGGGAGTCGGTCCCTCACATGATCGACCTCACCGCCGCCACCGCCGAGCTCGCCCGCGTCGTCGCGGCCGTCCGCGAGGACCAGCTCCCGCTGCCGACGCCCTGCGAGGGGTGGTCGGTCGCAGACCTCCTCGACCACGTCGGCGGTCTCGCCGTCGGCTTCGCCGGCGCCGCGGGCAAGGACCGCTCCGTCGCCGACGAGGCGCCCGAGCCGGACGGCGCGAACCTCGCCGACGGGTGGCGCACCAAGGTCGGGTCGCGGCTCGATCTCCTCGCGGAGGCCTGGCGCGATCCGGCGGCGTGGGAGGGGCACACGTCGATCGCCGGCGTCGAGACCACTGCCGCGGAGAACGCCGCGACCGCGCTCGACGAGGTCGTCGTCCACACCTGGGACCTCGCCCGCGCGACCGGCCAGGAGTGCGCCCTCGACCCGACGGCGGTCGAGGCCGCGCTCGGGTTCGCGCGTGGTGAGCGAGCAGGCGCCCGACGGGGTGCCGGGTCTCGTCGGACCCGCGGGCGACGTGCCGCCGGGCGCGGACCGGCTGACCGAGCTGCTGGTGCGTACCGGGCGGGACCCGCGGTGGGCGGCTACCGCAGGCTGAGCCACAGGCCGACGAGGCCCGGCAGCAGCCCGAGCGGGAGCCACAGCAGCGTGCGCGGGTGCAGCCGGACCCGGAAGATCAGCAGGACCGACAGCACCGCCAGGACGCCGGTCAGTGTGGCCACCACCTGCAGCCCGACCTCCGCCGCTCTGGCGTCGGCGACCAGGCCCGCCAGGACGAGCCCGCCGGTGAGGTGGACCAGCGTGGTGACGACGAGGGCGGCGACCACGGTGCGGCGTACGGTCTCGAGCGTCATGCCGGGCCGCCCCGACGGCATCCGGTCGGTGACGTACACCGTCTCGCCGCGCGTGCTCACCGGCCGGCCCTCGCGCCGCGCCCGGTCGCGCGCCCGCTCGGCCCGCTCGTAGTTCGCCCGCAGGACGGCAGGGTCCATCAGGTGGCGGTCGCGAGGAGCAGGGCTCACGTCGATGATCCTCCCACCCGACCGGGCACCCGGCGTACGCCCTGGCGCGCTGAGAGGGCAGTCCCTGCACGCTCTGGTGCGCTGACCGGGCAGTTCCTGCAGAAACTGCCCGGTCGGCGGTGGTGACATCTGGGGTTGTTGTTCGGCGTGTGACACGTGGTGCAGAAGTGGTGCTGACGTAGGTTGCGTGGCATGGCGACCCGTACGTCTTCCCCCGCGGCGTCGCGCTCCCGGACCACCTCCAGCACGAGCAGGAGCGGTGCGGGCTCGCGCGGCAAGGCGACGGCGAAGAAGAAGACCGGAGCGGCGAGCAAGCGCCGTCCCGCCCCGCGGGCTGTCCGCAACGGACCCAGCCCGGTGGCGCGGCTGTTCGGTCTGCTGGGCAGCGGCGTGGGCTCGGTGTGGCTGAGCACCGCGCACGCGTTCGGGTCCGGGGTGCGCAAGGTCGGTGCGTCCGCGGGTGAGCTCGAGCCGGAGCACCGTCGCGACGGCGTGGGCCTGTTCCTCGTCGGTCTCGCCGTGGTGGTCGCGGGCAGCACCTGGTTCGGTCTGGCCGGCAGCCTCGGCGGCGCGGTCCGCGGGCTGGTCGAGGGGGCCGTGGGCGTGCTCGCCTGGACGGTCCCACTCGTCCTCGGCGTGGTGGCCTGGCGCAACCTTCGCGACCCGGAGCACAACGGGCCGGCCGGACGCCAGCTGATCGGCTGGAGCGCGCTGAGCCTCGGCGTCCTCGGCATCGTGCAGTCCGCGAAGGGTGCTCCGCAGCCCGCCGACGGCGACCTGTCGCCGCTGCGCGAGGGCGGTGGCGTGGTCGGCTTCCTCGTCGAGAAGGTGCTCACCGACCTGCTGGGCAGCGACGTGGTCGCGGTCTGCCTGCTCACGCTCGTCGCCGCCTTCGGCGTGCTCGTGGTGACCGCGACGCCGGTGTACCGCATCCCCGACCGTCTGCGGGAGGGCCGCGACCGCCTGCTCGGCCGCACGGCGTACGACGACGAGCCCGAGGCCGAGGAGGCCCCCGCACCGCGCCCGCGCAAGCGTCGCTCGTCTTCCGACGAGGTCTTCGACCCCGACATGGGCGACCCGGCCTACGACACGCCGGTGCTCGAGGAGCCCGCTCGCCCCAAGCGCAAGAAGCCCGCGCCGTCGCCCGAGCCGGAGCCCGTCGTCGCCGAGACCCACGCGCCGGTCGTCGAGCCGGCGCCGACCCCGGAGCTCGCGCCGCCGCCGCACGAGGCGCTGCCGGCGCGCGCCGAGCAGCTCACCCTGTCCGGCGACATCACCTACACCCTGCCGACCAGCACAGCGCTGAAGGCGGGCACGGCCCACAAGACGCGTACGTCGGCCTCCGACGCGGTCGTCGACCGGCTGACGCAGGTGCTCGAGGAGTTCGGCGTCGACGCCAAGGTCTCGGGCTACACCCGCGGCCCGACGGTCACGCGCTACGAGGTCGAGCTCGGGGCGGGCGTGAAGGTCGAGAAGATCACCGCGCTGAGCAAGAACATCGCCTACGCGGTCGCCTCGGCCGACGTCCGCATCCTCAGCCCGATCCCCGGCAAGTCCGCGATCGGCGTCGAGATCCCGAACACCGACAAGGAGATCGTGTCGCTGGGCGACGTGCTGCGCTCGAGCACGGCGCGCAACGACCACCACCCGATGGTGGTCGGGCTCGGCAAGGACGTCGAGGGCGGTTTCGTGTGCGCCAACCTCGCGAAGATGCCGCACCTGCTGGTCGCCGGCGCCACTGGCTCGGGCAAGTCGTCGTTCATCAACTCGATGATCACCTCCATCCTCATGCGGTCGACGCCCGACGAGGTGCGGATGATCATGGTCGACCCCAAGCGGGTCGAGCTGAACGCCTACGAGGGCGTCCCGCACCTGATCACCCCGATCATCACCAACCCCAAGAAGGCCGCCGAGGCGCTGCAGTGGGTCGTGCGCGAGATGGACATGCGCTACGACGACCTCGCCGCCTTCGGGTTCCGCCACATCGACGACTTCAACAAGGCGGTCCGCGCCGGGACCGTGACGGTGCCGCCCGGCAGCGAGCGCACGCTGGCGCCGTACCCGTACCTGCTGGTCATCGTGGACGAGCTCGCCGACCTGATGATGGTCTCCCCGCGCGACGTGGAGGACTCGGTCGTGCGGATCACCCAGCTGGCGCGCGCCGCGGGCATCCACCTGGTGCTGGCCACCCAGCGCCCGAGCGTCGACGTCGTCACCGGGCTGATCAAGGCCAACGTGCCCTCGCGCCTGGCCTTCGCGACCTCCAGCCTCGGCGACAGCCGCGTCATCCTCGACCAGCCCGGTGCGGAGAAGCTGGTCGGCCAGGGCGACGGGCTGTTCCTGCCGATGGGTGCGAGCAAGCCGGTGCGCGTGCAGGGCTCGTGGGTCGGCGAGGGCGAGATCGCCGGCGTCGTCAAGCACTGCACCGACCAGCTGAAGCCGACCTACCGCGAGGACGTCACCGTCCCGCAGACCTCCGACAGGGTCCTCGACGACGACATCGGTGACGACCTCGAGCTCGTCGTGCAGGCGGTCGAGCTGGTCGTCTCCACCCAGTTCGGGTCCACCTCGATGCTGCAGCGCAAGCTCCGGGTCGGCTTCGCCAAGGCCGGCCGACTCATGGACATCCTCGAGAGCCGCGGCATCGTCGGCCCGAGCGAGGGGTCCAAGGCCCGTGACGTCCTCATCAAGCCCGACGATCTCGACGACGTGATCGCGACCCTCCAGGGGGAACAGTGAACCCGGACACCGACCACCGCACCGACGTCCTCGACGCCGGCCCCTCCGACCCCCGGGACGAGGTGCACCTCGAGACCGGGGGCCCGGGTCCCGCCCCCGAGGTCACCGTGCGCCGCAACGCCCGCCTGGCGCTCGCGGTGCTCGTGGTCTCGCTGCTGCTCGCCGTGGGCTACCTCGTCCGCGGGCTCGGCGGTGGCGGCCTCGGCGCCTGGGTGCCGGCGGTGCTGCTGCTCGCCCTGTCGGCCCAGCAGGCGCTCACCCTGCGCGACGCCCGGACGCCGCTGCTGGTCGCCGACGACCTGGGCATCCGCGTCCGCCTCGGCGGCACCTGGCGCGGGCTGCCGTGGCACGAGGTGCGCGAGATCGTCGTCGAGCCGCGCACGTCGCTGCTGCACGACGGCCGCCTGCTGGTCGAGCCGGTGGACCCGGAGGCGGCGTTCGCCGACCTCAACCCCCGCGCCGTGCGCGACCTGCGCCTGAGCCGCCAGGTCTACGGCGGCCCGCTCGTCGTCCCGCTCGGCATGACCACGACGATCACCCCGGGCCGCGTCCCGCTGGTCGCCGACCTCACCGACCTCGCCGCGGGCCGCGCCCGTGTGGTCGAGGTGGCCGGGCTGATCCAGCGCGGGCCGGACCGCCGCCCCGACGCGGGCGAGAGCCACGACGCCGGCCCGGTCGGCCGCGAGCACGAGGACCAGCAGGGGAGCGGCGTCGCGGAGGACCGCCGGGCCCCCGAGACCGGCCCCGTCGACGACACCGCGCGCCGCGGCCCCGCCGAGGACGAGCCCTTCGACCAGGAGGCGTACGACGAGCCGTCCACGCCCGGCGCGCGGCTCGCGACGACGCGCAGCACCCTCGGCGCCGTCCGCGTGCGCCTGGCCGCGGCCACCCGCATCGGGGCCGAGCGCGAGGCCGACGACGCGGTGCTCGAGGACTTCGAGCCCGAGGTCGTCGCGCTGATCGGGCCCCGGCTGCGCGAGGCCCGCGAGCGGGTCGGGCTGACGGTCGCCGGGGTGAGCGACCGGACCCGCATCCGGGCCCACGTCGTCGAGGCCATGGAGAACGAGGACTTCGCCCCCTGTGGCGGGGACTTCTACGCCCGCGGCCACCTGCGCACGGTCGCCGGCGTGCTGGGCCTGGACCCGGCGCCGCTGGTGGCCGACTTCGACGCGGCGTACGCCCACGAGCCGGTCAGTGCCAGCACTGTCCTCCACGCCCGAGGCGGCGCGGCGACCGGGTTCGTCGCGCGGCTGCGCGAGTCGGTCCGGGCGACCCTGCAGGGCCCGCGCTGGTCGGTCGTGGCCGCCGTGGCGCTGTGCCTCGTCCTGGCGTGGAGCGTCGCCCGCTTCGCGACCGCCGGCACCGAGGAGGCCCAGGCGCCGGCTCCTCAGGACAGCGCCCAGCTCGCCGCCGAGGCGGGCAGCACCACCCGGCTGCTGGTCCGCGCGCCGGAGCAGGCCACCCGCGTCACCGTCCGCGACGCCGAGGGCACCGTCGTCCACCGCGGCCGGGTCACCCCGGGCCACCCCGAGCGCGTGACGGGCAGCGGACCGCTCACCGTCACGGCGGAGATCGCGGGCGCGGCACGCGTCAGCACCCGCGACGCGCAGTGGCAGCGCACCGGCGCCGAGCGCACCGTCGAGGCCCTGGCCACTACCCTCGGCTGAGCGGGGCTCTGCCCGGGCCCGGCGCCCGCGGGTGGAGCACCGCCCAGCGGTGAGGGATGATCGGCACAGTCATGAGTGAGCAGACCGCCCTGAGCCCCGCACCCGCCCCCACCGGCGAGGCGCCGCCGCGGACCGTCGCCGTGGTGACCCTCGGCTGCGCCCGCAACGAGGTCGACTCCGAGGAGCTGGCCGGCCGTCTGGAGGCCGACGGCTTCACGCTGGTCGAGGAGCCGGCCGACGCCGAGACGGTGCTCGTCAACACCTGCGGCTTCGTCGAGCAGGCCAAGAAGGACTCCGTCGACACCCTCCTCGCCGCCGCCGACCTCAAGGACGAGGGCTCGACCCGGTCGGTCGTCGCGGTCGGCTGCCTGGCCGAGCGGTACGGCGCCGAGCTGGCGGACTCGCTGCCGGAGGCCGACGCGGTGCTGGGCTTCGACGACTACCCCGACATCGGCGCCCGGCTGCGCGCGATCGTGGCGGGGGAGACCCACCAGGCGCACACGCCGGGCGACCGGCGCGCGCTGCTGCCGATCTCCCCGGTCGAGCGGGCCTCGGCCGGCGACGTCGTGCTGCCGGGCCACGGCGACGGCAGCGCTCGCGGCACCGACCCCGCGACCGTCGGCCTCGGCGGCCCGGCGACCGGCCCGCGCGTCGTGCGCCGGCGCCTCGAGGGCGGGCCGATGGCCCCGCTCAAGCTGGCCTCGGGTTGCGACCGACGCTGCGCCTTCTGCGCGATCCCGCGCTTCCGCGGCTCCTTCGTCTCCCGACGACCGTCGGACGTGCTCGACGAGGCGCGCTGGCTCGTCGAGCACGGTGCGCGCGAGCTCTTCCTGGTCAGCGAGAACTCCACGTCGTACGGCAAGGACCTCGGCGACCTGCGGCTGCTGGAGCGCCTGCTGCCCGAGCTGGCCGCGGTCGACGGCGTCGAGCGGGTGCGGGTGTCGTACCTGCAACCCGCCGAGACCCGGCCCGAGCTGCTCGCGGCGATCGCGGGCACCGAGGGCGTGGCGCCGTACTTCGACCTGTCCTTCCAGCACGCGTCGGGCCCGCTGCTGCGCCGGATGCGCCGGTTCGGCGACCACGAGTCGTTCCTCGGCCTGCTCGAGCAGGTGCGCGTGCTGGCCCCCGAGGCGGGCGTGCGCGCCAACGTCATCGTCGGCTTCCCGGGTGAGAGCGAGGACGACGTCGCCACGCTGTGCGACTTCCTCACCGAGGCGCGCCTCGACGTGTGCGGGGTGTTCGGCTACTCCGACGAGGACGGTACGGAGGCCGCGTCGTACGACGCCAAGGTCGACCCCGACGAGGTGGCCGAGCGCGTCGCCCACGTGACCGACCTGGTCGAGCAGCTGACCTCCCAGCGCGCCGAGGAGCGCATCGGCGAGGATGTGGAGGTGCTGGTCGAGAGCGTGCAGGACGGCGTCGAGGGCCGCGCCGCGCACCAGGGCCCGGAGGTCGACGGCACCACCCTGCTCACCGACCTCGTCGACCCCCTCGAGGTCGGCGCGCTGGTGCCGGCCCGGGTGGTCGCCGCCGAGGGCGTCGACCTGGTCGCCGTCCCGACGGGGACGCCACGGTGAGCGGGCCCGCCGCGACGGGCGCGCAGGGCCAGCCCGGCGAGCGCCCGGAGGAGCCGGAGCGCAAGCCGAGCAACTGGAACGTCCCCAACGCGCTGACCACCCTGCGCATCGTCATGGTGCCGTTCTTCGGCTGGGTACTGCTGCACGACGGCGGGCAGGACCTGCTGTGGCGCTGGGTCGCGTGGGTGCTCTTCGCGCTGGCCATGCTCACCGACAAGATCGACGGCGATTTGGCCCGCAAGCACGGACTGGTCACCGACTTCGGCAAGATCGCGGACCCGATCGCGGACAAGGCGATCACCGGCATGGCGTTCATCGGCCTGGCGATCGTGCACCCCGTCCTGCCGGCGTGGCTGTGGTGGGTGATCGCCGTCGTCGTGCTGCTGCGCGAGTGGGCGGTGACGCTGGCACGGCTCTCGGTGGCCAAGCACGTCGTCATCGCCGCCCGGCAGAGCGGCAAGCTCAAGACCGTCGCGCAGTCGCTTGCCCTGGGCATGTTCATCGCGCCGTTCGCCGAGCTCGACGGCGTCCTGCGCGTGCCCGGGCTCGTCGTCTCGGGCGTCGCCGTCGTACTCATGGCGGTGGCGGTGGTCCTCACGATCACCTCGGGCTACGAGTTCGCCCGCGACGCCGCCGCGCAGACCCGGGACCGGCGCGCGGCCGCCGCAGCGCAGTCACAAGAGTCCCAATAGTCACAACAGTCACAGCGCGCCTCGACGGGATCGGTACCGTCGCGGGCTAGTTTCGCTGCCCGTGAGCACCCGTCCCGGACGTCTTCTCGCCTGCCTCGTGGTCGTCGTGTGCCTGCTGGGCGGCGAGCTCTCGCTCGCCGGCACGGCCGCCGCCGCCCCGGCGACCGCCCCGGCGGTCGCGCCCGCGGCCCCCGCCAGCCTCATCGGCGCCGACCGGCCCGGACCGGCGAAGCGTGCCCGCGCGGCCCGCGTGAAGGCCGCGAAGCTCGCCCGGGCGAGGGCCGCGAAGGCGGCGAGGGCCGCACGGGTCGCCGCCGCGCGCCGGGCGGCGCTGGCCCGCGAGCGGGCATGGACGCCGCGCGACGCGACGTACTTCAACTACCCCCTGGCCAAGCGCGCGGCGGACCGGTTCCGCATCCGCGACCAGATCCTCGCCGCGGTCAAGGCGTCGCCGGCGGGATCCGAGATCCGGCTCAGCACCTTCACCTTCATCGACCGCTCGATCACGCGCGCGCTGGTCTCCGCCCACCGCCGCGGCGTCTCGGTGCAGGTGGTCGTCAACCGGCGCCAGGCGCGCCAGTCCAAGCCGTTCCGCACGCTGGCCAAGGCCCTGAACACGCGCCCGAAGGGCACCGTGGTGAACCCCGACACCAGCTTCGTCAGCACGTGCTCGGGCTCGTGCCGGGGGACAGCGGGCAACCAGCACACGAAGATCTACCTCTTCAGCCAGGTCGGCCACGCCGGCTTCGTGTCGATGATCGCCTCGGCCAACCTGACCCGCTTCGCGGCGATCGGTCAGTGGAACCACCTCGACGTGACGCTCGGGAGGGCGACCTACACCCGGCTGCGCGGCGTCTTCGACCAGATGACCCTCGACTCGCCCTCGCCGTTCGTCAGCTTCGTGACCAAGAAGCTGCAGGCCTGGGTCTTCCCGCGCCCCGGGACGACGACCGCCACCGACCCGGTCGCCGCCTCCCTGAGCCGGATCTCCTGCGTGGGCCCCGCGCCGAGGGTGACGAAGGCGAAGGCGCGCAGGCTCGCCGCCATGCGGCCGGCCCGGCGCGCGGCGTACGACCGGGCCGTCCAGGCGCGGCGCCGCTCGCAGCACACCAGCATCCGCATCGCGATGTACGCCTGGCACAGCAAGCGCGGACTCGCCCTGGCCAAGCTGGTCCGCCAGCGGGCCGACCAGGGCTGCGACGTGCGGGTCATCTACTCCTTCGCCAGCCCGCAGGTGATGCGGGTGCTGCGCGCGAAGGGCGGAGGGCACCGCCCGATCCCGATGCGCCGCTCCATCACCAAGCGCGGGGGAGCGGTCGCCGACTACAACCACAGCAAGTACGTCGCCGTCTCCGGCACCTGGAACAACACCCGCGGGCACCAGGTGTGGACGGGGTCGATGAACTTCACCCCGCTGGGGTTCGTCAGCGACGACATCGTGGCGCGGTTCCCCGGCGCACGGACCTACTCGGCCTACCTCGCGAACTTCAACCGCGTCTGGGCGGCCAAGTCCTCGACCCGGCCGGGCCGTGCCTGACGGGCTGCTCGAGCAGGCCAGGGGGCTGTACGCCGTCGTCCCCGGCGAGTTCACCGCCGCGCGCAACGCCGCGGCGAAGCAGGCCAGGGCCGAGAAGGACTCGGAGCGCGCGACCACCCTCGGCGCGCTGCGCCGCCCCGCGACCGCGGCGTGGGCGGTCAACCTCCTCGTCCGCAGGGAGGCCGAGCAGATCGACCAGGCGCTGGGGATGGCCGACTCGCTGCGCGCCGCGACCGAGGCGCTCGACGGCGACGAGCTCAGGGCGCTGACCCGGCAGCGCCGCCAGCTCACCGGCGCGCTCGCCACGCAGGCGCGCCGGCTCGCCCAGGAGTCGGGTGTGCGGATCAGCGGGTCGGTCGCCGAGCAGGTCGAGGCCACGCTCACCGCCGCCATGCTCGACGCCGACGCGGCGGCGGCCGTGCGCACCGGCCTGCTCACCGCCCCGCTCAGCGTGCCGCCGGAGTCGTCGTACGACCTCGTGGTGGCGCTGCCCGAGGCGCTCGGCACCCGGGCCGACCCCGAGGACGCGCCGGGCCTGCGGGTGGTCCCGACCGACGACCGCGTACGCCGCGACGCCGCGCACGAGGCGCTCGAGCAGGCCCAGGGGGAGCTCGACGAGGCGCAGGAGGCGGCCGAGGCGCGCGACCGCGACGTCGAGGAGCTCCAGGGCCGGGCCCTGCAGCTGCGCAGCGAGATCGACGAGCTCCAGCGCCGCGTCGGCGAGCTCGAGGAGAGCGCCGATGCCGTCGCCGAGGAGGTCGAGCAGGCCGAGGGCGCGCGGGACGAGGCACGCGCCGCGCTCGACGAGGCGGTGGCCGCCCGGGACGAGGCCCGGTCCGCCCTCGACGCCCTCGGTGGCTGAGCCGGGCCCGCCGCGCGCTGCGGTGCTCGCGCTGCGCGAGGCCGTGGCCGTCGACCTCGGCCCCGACCACCCGGTGCCCGACGGCACGACGGCCCTCGCCGGTGCGACCGTCCGGGCGCTGCTGCGCCACCGGGCCGGGTCGGACGACCTGCCCGCCGCGGTGCGCGCCGCGGCCGAGCGGGTGCCCGCGACGGCCGACCTGGGGGCGGCGTACGAGCTGCTGCTCGGCGAGGAGCGCGCCGGGCGCGGCACGTTCTACACCCCGCCGTGGCTGGTCGAGCACCTGCTCGACGTGGCGCTCGAGCCGGCGCTGGACGAGGCCGAGCGGTGTGGCGACCCGGTCGCCGGGCTGCTCGCCCTGCGGGTCTGCGACCCGACCTGCGGGTCGGGGCGCTTCCTCGCCGGCGCCGTACGCCGCCTCGCCGCGCGGTTGAGCCGGGCCGGGCACGCGGACCCGCAGGCAGCGGCCGCCGGGTGCGTCCACGGCGTCGACGTCGACCCCGTCGCGCTCGACCTGGCCCGCGCGGCGGTGCCCGGGGTACGGCTGCACGCGGGCGACGCGCTCGACGCGCTGCCCGGCCTGGACGGGGCGTGCGACGTGGTCGTGGGCAACCCGCCGTTCCGCAGCCGGCTGCGCCGTGGCGGCGAGACGGTGCCGGGAGCGGTCGACGGGGTCGCACTGGGCCCGTACACCGACCTCAGCGCCGCGCTGCTGCTGCGCGGCACCACCCTGCTGGCGCCGGGCGGGCGGCTCGCGCTCGTGCAGCCGCAGTCGGTCCTCTCGGCCCGCGACGCGGGCCCGGTGCGCCGTGCGGTGCTGGAGCGGGCCGCGCTGGTCGGCCTGTGGGCGGGCCCGCGCGCCGTGTTCCCCGGGACGCCGGTGCTGACCTGTGCGCCGGTGCTGCGACGCGGAGCACCTCACGGACCCGTGCGCGTCGTGGCGGACCCGTCGGACGGCAGCCGGACCCGTGCGGCACCGGCGCCCGAGGGCAGCGGTTGGGGCGGCCTGCTGGCCGAGCACCCGGACGCGGTGCCCCGCCTCGCCGAGCGGCGGGTGCTGACCTCGGCGGGCAGCGTGCGGGCCGACTTCCGCGACCAGTACTACGGGCTGGTCGGCCACCTCGTCGAGGGTGTCGCCACGGCGGCGACCCCGGGCCTGCTGACCAGCGGCACCATCGACCCGGCGCTCGTCGCGTGGGGCGGGCGACCCACCCGCTTCGCCCGCCAGGACTGGACCGCGCCGGTCGTCGTGCGCGACGCGCTGGACCCCGCGATGGCGCGGTGGGCGGCGTCGCGCGCGGTGCCCAAGCTGCTCGTCGCGACCCAGGGCCGCGTCGTCGAGGCGGTCGCCGACCCGGCCGGCACCTGGCTCCCGGGCGTCCCGGTGCTCAGTGTGCTCGCGCCGCCCGACCGGCTGTGGCACCTCCTGGCCGCGCTGCTGTCCCCGGTGCTCACCGCCCACGCCGCCGCGCAGAGCGCCGGCACGGCGCTGGCGTCCTCGGCGATCAAGCTCAGCGCCGCGCAGCTGGCCGCGCTGCCGCTGCCGGACGAGGGTGCGTCGTGGGACGCCGCCGCCGAGGCCGTACGACGCGCCCAGCACGAGCCCGAGCGGCGCGCGGCGCACCTGGTGCAGGCTGCGCGCCTCAGCACCGAGGCGTACGCCGCCGACCCGGCCCTGGTGGCGTGGTGGGCGGCCCGGGCCGAGCGCAGCGTGCCCGGAGCGACCGGGGCGCTCGAGGCGCTCAGCCGCCGCGGATGACCGCCAGGACGCGCCGGTCGACCCACGCCGGCGGGGTCGCGGCGTCCACGCGCATCTCGTAGTTCTCGCACCCGACCCACGCCGCGAAGCCCGGCTGGCCGAGGTCGCGCGCCCGCTGCTCCAGCTCGGCGGCCAGCTCGGCGTCGACCGGCACCTTCTCCTCCTCGGTGGAGGCAGTGAGGTAGAGGTCGTTGAGGTCCAGCAGCCGGGCCAGCTCGGGCACCGGGGCCTCGTGGTCGTCGACGCGCAGGTCGACGGCCAGGTCGTCGCGCCCGCCGTACCCGGCCCCGTCGCGCACCACGAGCAGCGCCGCCGACTGCCGGCCGCGGCGGTCGCCACCGGCCTCGTCACCGGCGCGCAGGGCGGCGAGCAGCCGCCGGGCGAGGTCCGGCTCGTCGGCGCCGGCGTCCCACGCGGCCCGCATCGCCTCGACGACCTCGGGCCCGGTCAGGACGTTGCCCTGGACGGCGACGTCCGGGCCCGCCCAGCCGCCCGCCCAGTCCAGGCACTGTGACCCGGTGTGGGAGACGGCGCCGCCCTCGACGTCGACGATGCCGACCTGGCGGTCCTCGCGGCCGGGGTCGTCGTCGAGCAGCCGGTCCAGCGCGACCCGGGCGGTCGCGCCGTCGGCCAGCATCGCCAGGCCCTCGCCCTTGAAGCCCACGTGGGCGTCGGCCTGGGTCGCCAGCGCACCGATCCCGGCCACCGCGGCGGGCACCGCGGACCCGACCGCCAGGAACTTCGAGGCGACCGCGACGCCCCAGGACTCGCCGTCCGCCGAGCGCGCGACGATGGAGAAGGTCATGGCCCCACCCTAGGGACCCGCGGGTGTGCGCCCGACCTGGCCGGAAGGTCCCTCGCGCACAGAACCGCAGTGCACGAACCTGCACCGAGGATCGCCGCGAACCGATTGAGGACGTGCGGACCAGCGCGAAACAATCGTGGGGTGCTGCGTCGACTCGGGTTCCCCGCCGTGGGGTCCCACCGACGCTTCGTGACCGCGGTCGGCATCGACGCGCTCGGCAGCGGCGTGTGGCTGCCGCTGTCGGTGCTGTACTTCCTCGGCACCACCGACGTCTCGATCGGTCACGTCGGGCTCGCCCTGTCGGGTGCGGCTGTGCTCGCGCTGCCGTTCGCGCTCGTCGCCGGCCAGCTCGTCGACCGCTTCGGCGCCCGGAGGACGCTGCAGACGGGCAACCTGCTGCAGCTCGTCGGGTTCGCGTCGTACCTCCTGGCCAGGGACCCGGTCGCCATCTGCGCCGTCGCCACCCTGACCGGCGTCGGTCGCTGCATGTTCTGGGGCGCCTACTCGCCCATGGTCGCGAGCGTCTCCGCGCCGGGCGAGCGCGAGAGCTGGTTCGGGCTGCTCAGCGCGCTGCGCAACACCGGCTTCGCCGTGGGCGGTCTGGCCGCCTCGGTCGCACTGACCATCCGCAGCGAGAACGCGCTCCACGCCGTCGTGCTGCTCAACGCCGCCAGCTACCTGCTCTCCTTCGTGCTCATGTCCGGCGTCCGGGTGGGCCGCGTCGAGCGCGCGCCCGAGCAGGCGCCTCGGGCGGGTCGCTGGCGCGACGTCCTCGCCGACCCCGGCTACCGCTGGCTGGTCGGCGCGAACCTCTGCTACGCGCTGACCGCGATGGTGCTCAACGTCGTCGTCCCGGCGTACGTCGTCGACCGTCTCGGGCTGCCCGGCTGGGTCTCCGGCGCCGTGTACGTCGTCAACACCGTCATGGTCGGCCTCGGCCAGGGTCTGGCCGTGCGGGCGATGACCGGGCTGGTGCGCTGGCGGGCGGTGGCCCTCTCGGCCGCCTTCTCCGCGGTGGCGTTCGGTGCCTTCTTCCTCGCCGGCGGCGTGGCCTCGACCGCCGTGGCGATCGCGGTGGTGCTGGGCGCGCTGGTGGTCTACACGCTCGGGGAGATGACCGGCGGACCGGTGCTGGCCACGCTCGCCGCCGAGGCGCCGCCGGCGCACCTGCGCGGTCGCTACCAGGCCGCGTTCCAGCTGTCGTGGAACGCCGCCGCCGCCATCGCCCCCGCGCTCTACCTCGGCCTGCTCGGCGCCGGGCGGTGGCAGGTCTGGGCCGTCCTCGGTGCGGTCGCGGTGCTCGGGGTCGCCTGCTGCGTCCCGCTCGGACGCCGGATGCCGCTCGCCGCCGCGCGGATCACGAACTGCGCCGAGGACGAGGCCGGCGGGCCGGCCGACGCCGCGCCGTCCGCCGCGGCCGAGGACGCCGCCGGGGCCCCGGCCGGCTCCCCGGCGGAGGTCGCGCACTAGCCCGGCGGCGGCTCCCGCGGCCGGGGCGGCCCGCAGCCGGCCCGAGGACGACTAGGGTGCGGTGCTGTTGGCTGGACCAGACGTCGAGAGGGAGGCGCCGTGCGCGTCGGAGTGCTGACCGGCGGGGGCGACTGCCCCGGCCTGAACGCGGTGATCAGGGCCGTCGTCCGCCGGGGCGTGGGGGAGTACGGCTTCGACCTGGTCGGCTTCCGCGACGGCTGGCGCGGGCCTCTCGAGGGCCTCACGACGCCTCTCGGCCTGGCCGAGGTGGAGGACGTCCTGGGCCGCGGGGGCACGATCCTGGGCTCGTCGCGGACCAACCCGTACGCCGTCGAGGGCGGGGTCGAGCGGATCCGGGCGACGTTCGCCGACCTGGGCGTCGACGCGCTGGTCGCGATCGGCGGCGAGGACACGCTCGGCGTCGCCACGCGACTGACCGAGGACGGCGTCCCGGTCGTGGGTGTGCCCAAGACGATCGACAACGACCTGTCCTCGACCGACTTCACCTTCGGCTTCGACACCGCGGTCAACATCGCGACCGAGGCGATCGACCGCCTGCACACCACCGCCGACTCCCACCACCGTGCGCTGGTGGTGGAGGTGATGGGCCGCCACGCCGGCTGGATCGCGCTGCACGCCGGCCTCGCCGGCGGGGCCGCGGCCACCCTGGTGCCCGAGCAGCCCTTCGACGTCGAGGAGGTCTGCGCGCACGTGCGCTCCGCGGCCGGGCGCGGCGTCGGCCCGATCGTGGTGGCCTCCGAGGGCGCCGTGCCGCGCGAGGGTGGGGACATGACGCTGCTCAGCGGCGAGAAGGACGCCTTCGGCCACGTCCGCCTCGGCGGCGTGGGCGAGGCGCTGGCCGCGGAGATCGAGCAGCGCACCGGCATCGAGACCCGCGCGGTGGTCCTCGGGCACGTCCAGCGCGGCGGCGCACCCAGCGCGTTCGACCGGTGGCTGGCCACCCGCCTGGGCCTCGAGGCGGTCAAGGCCGTGCACGAGGGGGACTTCGGGGGTGATGACCGCCCTGCGCGGCACCGACGTCGTCCGGGTCCCGCTGGCGGACGCCACCGGCGAGCTGAAGCTGGTCAGCGACGCGGAGTACGCCGAGGCGGCGGCCTTCTTCGGCTGAGCCGGCCGCGCAGCGCTCCCGGTGCGGCTCAGCCGCCGTGCAGCGTCTGCATCGCGTTGATCACGGCGGGCGCGAGCAGCACGATGAAGAGCACCGGCAAGATGCACAGCATCAGCGGGAAGATCACCTTGACCGGCACCTGCATCGCCTTCTCCTCGGCGCGCTGACGGCGCTTGAGGCGCATCTCGCCGGCCTGGGTGCGCAGCACGTCGGCGACCGCGACGCCGTACACGTCGGCGCGGATGATCGCGCGGATGAAGTTGCGCAGGTCGGCGACCGTGGTGCGCTCGGCCATCGCCTCGTACGCCGCGCGCCGCGACCGGCCCACCTGCATGTCCTGCAGCGTGCGCACCAGCTCCTGGGCGAGCGGGCCGGTGCCGTTGTGGGCGACGCGGGCCATCGCGCCCTCGAAGCCGAGACCGGCCTCCACGGCGATGGTCATCTGGTCGAGGGGTGTCGGCCAGCTCCTCGGTGATCTTCTGCTGGCGCTCCTGGCCGCGGCTGTGCAGCAGCAGCTCCGGCACGAAGTAGGCCACGACCGCGATGGCGAGCGCGAGGAGCACCCGGCCGCCGCTGACCCCGCCGAGCAGGAACAGCACGGCGAAGCCGGCGCCGACCGCGCCGAGGACCAGCTTGGCCGCGAGCAGCCGGGCGAGCGGCCACGCCGGCGGGTGGCCGGCCCGGACCAGCAGGCGCTCGAGGCGGGCGGCCGTCCCCGGGGTGGACAGGCGCTGCGCGAGCGACGGGCGGTCGTCCGTGCTCGAGCCGGGCCCCGCCGAGGTCGAACGGGTAGCGCTCGAGGTTGGCCAGCGCCGCGGCCCGGGCGGGGTCGCGCCCGGCGAGCAGCGACCAGCCGAGCAGCGGGAGCGCCGCGGCGAGGGCGAATGCCCCGAGGACGACGATCATGGGCACGACGGCACCTCCCTAGAACTTGACCGTGACGGTGCTGCGCAGCCAGAAGCCGCCGATCGTCAGCAGGACCACCGACAGCCCGACCAGCCCCCAGCCGGGCAGGCTGTGGAACAGGGGGGCGACGTACCCGGGCCGGGTGAGCATGAGGAAGCCGCCGACGCCGAGCGGCAGGGCCATCAGCACGTACGCCGACAGCTTGCCCTCGGCGGCGAGGGCCTTGACCTGGCGCCGGATCTGGTTGCGCTCGCGGATGGTGTGCCCGACCTGGTCGAGCACCTCGGCCAGGTCGCCGCCCACCTCGCGGTGCACCCCGATGGCCTGGGCGACCCAGAGGAAGTCCTGGCTCTCCATACGAGCGGCGGTCTGCTCCAGGGCGGTGCCCATGTCGCGACCGATGCGCGTCTCGTTGATGATCCGGGCGAACTCCTCGCGGGTCGGCGACTCGGCCTCCTTCGCGACGGCGTCGACGGCGCGCAGCAGGCTGTGCCCCGCGCGCAGGCTCCCCGCCAGCATCTGCAGGGAGTCGTCGAGCTGGTCGGCGAAGGCCGAGCGGCGCCGCGAGGTGCCGACCGCGAGGTACGCCTTGGCGCCGAGGGGGCCGAGCAGCGCCACGAGGACGGCGAGCACGATGCCGCCCAGCAGCAGGCCCAGGACCGCCCCGACGAGGGTGGCGGCCGCCACCAGGATGATGAAGTCGGTGACGCCCACCCGGAGCCCGGCCTGCTCCAGGGTCGCCGGACGCACGGGGCTCCACCCCCGCTGCAGCAGCCGGTCGAGGGCGCGGGCGGTCCGGTTGGTCATCCGGGTCAGCGGGGTCACCTCGGTGACACCGATCCGGCGCCGCTCGAGCGGCACCTGCGGGCCGCGGGGGGCGACCACGGCGAGGACGGTCACGGCGAGGGCGGCGTAGCACAGCCCCAGCCCGACGACGAGGACGAGCGGGCTCACCGGACCCCCACCGCCTCGTCGCGCGCACCGAACACGCTCGGCGACAGCTCGATCCCGAGCTCGCGGAAGCGGTCGGTGAACCTCGGCCGCACGCCGGTGGGCACCGGCTTGCCGAGGAACCTGCCGTCGTCGCCGATGCCGGCGGCGTAGTCGAAGACGAAGGCGTCCTGGAGGGTGACGACGTCGCCCTCCATGCCCTGCACCTCGGTGACGTGGGTGACGCGGCGCGTGCCGTCGCGCAGCCGGGTCAGCTGCACGATCACGTCGACCGCGGAGGCGATCTGCTCGCGGATGGCCCGCAGCGGGAGGTCCATGCCGGCCATCAGCACCAGGGTCTCGAGCCGCGCGACCGCGTCGCGGGGTGAGTTGGCGTGCACGGTCGACAGCGAGCCGTCGTGGCCGGTGTTCATCGCCTGCAGCATGTCCAGCGACTCGCCGCCGCGGCACTCGCCGACGACGATGCGGTCGGGCCGCATGCGGAGCGAGTTGCGGACGAGGTCGCGGATCGCGATGGCGCCCTTGCCCTCGATGTTCGGCGGCCGGCTCTCCAGGCGGACGACGTGGTCCTGCTGCAGCTGCAGCTCGACGGCGTCCTCGATGGTGACGATGCGCTCCCCGTGGGGGATGAACGACGACAGCACGTTGAGCAGCGTCGTCTTGCCGGTGCCGGTGCCGCCCGAGACGATGACGTTGAGCCGGCCCTTCACGCAGGCCGCGAGCAGCTCGGCCATCTCCGGCGACAGGGTGCCGAAGGAGACGAGGTCGTCGGCGTCGAAGGGGTCGGTGGCGAACTTCCGGATCGTCAGCGACGAGCCGCTGACGGCCAGCGGCGCGATGATGGCGTTGACGCGGGAGCCGTCGGCGAGCCGCGCGTCCACCATCGGCGAGGACTCGTCGATGCGTCGACCCACGCGCGAGACGATGCGCTCGATGACGCGGCGCAGGTGGTCCTCCGACGAGAACTGCCCGCTGCTGCGGGCGAGGCGACCCGAGCGCTCGACGTAGATGCGCTCGTGGCCGTTGACCATGATCTCGGTGATCTCGGGGTCCTCGAGCAGCGGCTGCAGCGGGCCGTAGCCGAGGACGTCGTCGCCGATCTCGCGGACCAGCCGCTGGCGCTCCTCGGTGCTCAGCGGCACCTTCTCCTCGTCGACGACGTGCGCGAGCTCCTCACGGACGTAGCTGTGCAGCTGCTTCTCGTCGAGCGTCGGGTCGTTGAGGCGGGCGCCGAGCCGCTCGAACAGGGCGGCACCGGCGCGGGCCTTGAGCGGCTCGAGCGCGTCGACGACGGGGACCTCGTCGACCGGGTCCGCGGGGGCGGGCGCGGCCGGGACCTCGGGGGCCGCGGGCGCGGCCGGGACGTCGGGCGTCGTACGGGAGGGGGCCTCGCCCCGCGCGAGGGCGAGGCGGTCGCTGAGCCTCACTTCACGACCGTCCTGCGGTGCGCCCGACGGCCGTTGCTGCCGACGAGGGCGGGGTCGAAGCGGGCGACGAGCTCGCCCAGGCCCTTGGCCACCGGGTCGCGCGAGCCGGCCTGCAGCATGGGCACGCCCTGGTTGGTCGACAGCGGCACCGCGCGCGAGGGCGGCAGCACGAGGTCGACGGGGACGCCGATCGAGGCCTCCACGTCGGCGACGGAGAGCCCTCCGCGGCGGTCGGCCATGTTGAGCACGACGTGGCGCGTCGGCGGGACCATCTGGAGCTCGCCGAGCACCGCGAGCTCCTTGCGTACCCCGAGCAGGCCCGGGACGTCCATCCCGGACATGACCACGGCGTCGGTCGCGTGCTCGATCGCGGCGAGGGCGTGCTCGCCCAGCCCGGGGGCGGTGTCGAGGACGACGTAGCGGAACTCGGCGGCCAGCTGGTCCAGCAGCTCGCCCACCTGCTCGCCGGTGATCCGGTCGCCCTCGGAGGGCGTCCGCGGCCCGCAGACGACGTAGCAGCCGCTCGGGTGGGTGGTGAGGTAGCTCTTCAGGACCAGCGTGTCCTTCGCGGCCGCGCCGTGCACGACGTCGCTCAGGGTGCGCTCGGGGGCCAGCTGCATCGCGCTGGCGACGTCGCCGAACTGCACGTCGAGGTCGACCAGGACCGTGTCCAGCGGCGCCATCCGCGCCAGGCCGACGGCGAGGTTGGTCGCCACGGTGGTCTTGCCCACCCCGCCCTTCGGCGAGACGACCGCCACGACGCGGCCCGTCGTGGCGCCGGCCGCGGGGAGGGCGGCGCCGGCGGGCGTGGCGGCGTAGCGCCGCGTCGCGGAGACCTGGCGGGCGCGGTCGACCGCGCGGCGCACCTCCGCGGGCTCCGCCGTGGGCGTGATGATCTCGCGGACCCCGGCCCGCATGGCGTCGGGCCACAGGTCCGGGGCCGAGTCGGCCACCAGCACGATGCTGACCCAGGGGAAGTCCGCGTCGACGCGGGCCGCGAAGGCCAGGGTGTCGGCGACCGCGACCTCCGGGCCGAGGATCAGTGCCTCGGGCGGGTCCTGCGCCAGGCGCTGGACCAGCGTGGCCGGCTCGACGACGAGCATCGCGCCGTTCACGGCCCCGAGGGCCGTCCGCAGGCGCTGCTCGAGCTCGGGGCTCGCGGCGCTCAGCATCAGCCGGCTCATCGGACGGCCTCCTTGACGGTGGTCACGCGGCTGCCCGCGTCGGTGGCGTCCTGGGGCTCCAGCGTCAGCCACAGGCTGCCGAACTCCTTGCCCCAGACGATCTTCTCCGCTGCGGCCGCCTTGACCGCGAACGTGACGAGCAGGGTGTCGCTCGCCGGGGCGGACGACTCCGAGTCCGACGAGGAGGACTTCGACGTGGAGGCGCCGCCGCCCTGGACGTCGGTGACGAGCACGGCGTGCAGGACGTGACGCGTGCGCGCGGTGGGCGCAGGAGGCGAGTCGGCGGAGATGTAGACGCCGACGGTGTCCCCGGCCTTCAGCACGCCGCCCACCACCCGCTCGGGCTCGAGGGCGACGGTGAGCTGCTGCATCCCCTTCGGCACGGCGGTCGCGCCGCTCGCGGCCAGCTTCTCGGGGGCCACGAACCGGCTGCTGAGCACCTGCTCGCCCGGCACGAGGTCGGTGGAGGCGACCCTCCCGGCGAGCTTCTCCGTGCTGGTGACGCTGCCGTCGGCCACCGCCTTGGCCGGCATCGCCTCGAGGCGGACCTTCTCCTCCAGGTCGGCGGCGGCGGTGCCCTGCGACACCGGCGCCACCACGACCAGCACCTCGCGCGTCTTGGTGCCGGCGTACGCGCGGCTCTCGGCGCCGGAGACGTACGTGCCGACGACGGTGGTCCCCACGACGGCGAGCAGCAGCGCCACGGCGGCGCCGATGAGTCGGGTCTTCATCTACTTCTCCAGGGTCAGCCGGACGACCGACGCCCCGAGGTCCGGCGCGCTGGTGCCGTACTCGAACGCCTCGTCGATGGTCACGAACTTCTCGAACATGCCCTGCACGCACTTGTTGCTGCAGTTGGTGTAGCCGGAGGCCGCCATGTTGCTGCTGGGCAGCTTCCACCCGGCGATCCGGAAGGCGGCGAAGCCGTAGATCGTGTACTGCGCGCCGCTGCCGGACCCGCTCACGGCGCTGTAGATCGGGAACAGGATGATTTGTCCCTTCAGCCGGTTCAGGACGGTGATGCAGCCGTCGGGGACCGATGCGCCGGGACTGCCGTCGCCGGTCGCGCCCTTCCCGACGGTGGCGGAGAGGACGGCGTTGCAGCCGTTGCTGGTGGCCAGCCAGCCGAAACCGCCGGGGACCTGGTTGCCGCCGTACGGCGCCGGACAGGTCCCGGTGCCGTCCATCTGCTTGATGGTCAGCTTCTTGTTCAGGCCCTGGTTGAACTCGCAGACCGAGAACACGAAGGGGAAGATCACGGGTCCGCTCTGCGGTGCTCCCCACCGCGCCGAGGCGGAGGCGGACAGCGTCGAGGACTTGATGCCGAGCACCGGCGCGAAGTAGGCCGCGAGGCCGGTCGAGCCGTCCCGGTTCTTCGTGCTGGCCCGCACCGTGACGGTGCTGGCGCCCTTGGTGACGGTCGCGTTGGCAGCGTTGTCGTTGGCGTTGCTCGACGCGAGCGTGGTGGCCGTCGTGGTGGCGCTGCTGCAGGCCGGCGCGGACTTCGCACAGTCCTGGGCGATCGCGAGGGCGGCGGCGTCGGCACCGTTCTGCAGCTGGCGCCGCTCGGCGTACAGCGAGCCCACGTCGACCGCGATCGCGGCGAAGCCGATGAGGGGGACCATGAGGAGCGCGACCATCACGGCGGTCGCGCCGCGCTCGTCCCTCACCCGCCGCACTGCATGACCCCCTTGCCGGTGAGGGTGATGTCGCGGCCGAACATGCCGGTGACGTAGGCCATCTTGTAGGTCGCCGTGAGGGTGACCTTGGCGCCCGACGTGCACGTCGTCGGGCTGATCGTGACGTTGCTGGCGGTGAGCGCCGGGTTGAGCGAGGGGGCGGCGGCGATCGTGGTCGAGGTCGCGGAGGTCCGGTCGTTGGAGACCGCCATCACGCGGACGCCCTCGCGGGCCGCGGCGGAGAGGCTGATCTGGGCGTTGTAGGCCCGAGAGAACTCGATGATCCCCACCACCAGGAGCACCAGCAGGGGGAGCACCATCGCGAGCTCGACCGCTGCGGCGCCGGACTCACTGCGCTTCATGGCTGCCTCCTGGGGTGGGGAGGGACGGGGTGGGGGAGGGGACGTGCTGAGGGGGAGGAGCGAGGGGAACGAGGTGCGGTGCGGCGACGCCCGGGGTGGGAGCGTCGCCGCACCGACTCGTGATCAGGCGCCGGCGCCGGGGAGCGCGTTGCGCACGTTGACGAACAGGCCGTTCAGCTGGGTGCCGAGGAGCCCGACGGTGACGATGATCGCGACGGCGATCAGGCCGACGAGCAGGCCGTACTCGACGGCGGTGGCGCCGCGCTCGTTGCGGTTGTTCTTGGCCTCGACGAGGAAGGACGAGACGGTGGCGAAGAGGAACAGCATGGTGACTCCTAGGGGAACCGGAACCCGTCACCGTGACGGATCGACTGAGCAGGAACCTATCGAGCGTGATGGGACTTTGTTCACGAAATGCGAAAAAGCCGTAACTCGGACATAGCGGTCTCGTTCGCACTGGGTCGGGTGGCCCCGGCGAGCGTCTGCGAGGGACCCCGTCCCGGTGCCCGGTACGGCCGGTGCCGCCGCCACGTCGGGCCGCCGCGGCCGCGTTCCCCGGCCGTACGCGACGGACCCCCTACGCTGTGTGCTCCGGATCACCGGGCCGGGACCACGACCAGGGGGAGACACCGTGAGCGCACCGACCGTCGAGGACCCGAGCCGGCCCGGGGAGCCCGCCGGCGAGCTGAAGCGGGTGATGGGCCCGAAGCTGCTGCTGCTGTTCATCGTCGGCGACATCCTCGGGGCGGGCGTGTACGCCGTCACCGGGCAGATGGCCGGCATCGTCGGCGGCATCGTCTGGGTGCCGTTCGTCGTGGCGTTCGTGGTGGCCGCGCTGACCGCGCTGTCGTACCTCGAGCTGGTCACCAAGTACCCGCAGGCCGCCGGTGCCGCGCTCTACACCCACAAGGCGTTCGGGGTGCACTTCGTGACCTTCCTGATCGCCTTCGCGGTGATCTGCTCGGGCATCACCAGCGCCTCGACCTCGTCGAACGTGCTCGCCCAGAACCTCGTCGCCGGCCTCGACGGCATCGGCTGGGACACCGGGCTGGGCACGACCGGGACGACCGTCATCGCCATGCTGTTCATGGTTCTGCTGGCCGCGATCAACCTGCGCGGCGTGGGGGAGTCGGTGAAGTTCAACGTCGTGCTCACCGTGGTCGAGATGACCGCGCTGTTCATCGTCATCGCGGTCGGCTTCTACGCGATGGCGCAGGGCGACGGCGACATCAGCCGGGTCGTGGTCTTCGAGTCCAGCGAGGACAAGGGCCTGTTCCTGGCCGTCACCGCGGCCACCTCGGTCGCGTTCTTCGCGATGGTCGGTTTCGAGGACTCGGTCAACATGGTCGAGGAGACCAAGGACCCCGAGCGGATCTTCCCCAGGATGATGCTCACCGGCCTCGGCGGCGCGGTGATCATCTACGTCCTCGTCGCGATCTCGGTGGTCGCCGTCCTCACCCCGGGCGAGCTGGCCCGGATCAACGAGTCCGAGGGCCGCGCGCTGCTCGAGGTGGTCACCAAGGCCACCCCGGACTTCCCGATCGACAAGGTCTTCCCGTTCCTCGCCGTCTTCGCCGTCGCGAACACGGCGCTGATCAACATGCTCATGGCCAGCCGGCTGATCTACGGCATGGCCCGCCAGGACGTGCTGCCGCGGACCCTGGGCCGGGTCTCGCCGCACCGGCGCTCGCCGTACGTCGGCATCGCCTTCACCACGGTGCTGGCGCTCGCGCTGATCGCCTACGTCTCGCTGGACGCCGAGTCCAGCGTGGTGGGCGCGCTGTCGGGCACCACCTCGCTGCTGCTCCTCGGCGTCTTCACCGTCGTGAACGTCGCCTGCCTGGTGCTGCGGCGCAAGGACCCCGAGCGCCCCTCGCGCTTCACCTCGCCGGGCGCGACCCCGGCCGTCGCCGCGGTGCTCTGCGCCTTCCTCATCGGCCCGTGGGTCGACCGCGAGGCGCTGCAGTACCAGATCGCAGGCGTCCTGCTGCTGATCGGCGTCGTGCTGTGGGCGATCACCTGGCTGACGAACCGCGGGGTCCGCTCGCAGCGGACCGGCTTCCGCGACATCGAGCACCTCGAGGACTGACGCCCGGAAGCTCGCCCGCCGGGGGTGGTCGAGCAGCGAGCGCCGGCGTGCGCGTCGAGACCCCGGCGACGTGCGCAGGGCCGGGTCGCCCGTGTGGTGAGACCGCTCACCCGCGCCGGCGAACGCCCGGGTGTGCGCGGGTGAACACTCGGTGAACACAGGGTCCGGTGGTCATCGGCACCCCCGCGCGGGTCGCACCATTGGGGATCGTGACCGCAACGATCATCCTCGCCCTGGTGGTGGCGACGGCCCTCGCCTTCGACTTCACCAACGGGTTCCACGACACCGGCAACGCGATGGCGACCTCGATCGCCACCGGCGCCCTCAAGCCGAAGGTCGCGGTGGCGCTCTCGGCCGTGCTGAACCTCGTCGGCGCCTTCCTCTCGCTCGCGGTCGCCGCGGCGATCGCCAAGGACCTCATCGACCAGGACACGCTGACCGCAGCGGTCGGGGACAAGGGCCTGACCCTCATCTTCTGCGGCCTCGTCGGCGGCATCACCTGGAACCTGCTCACCTGGCTGCTCGGGATGCCCTCGAGCTCCTCGCACGCGCTCATCGGCGGCATCGTCGGCGCGGTGCTCGCCGGGGTCGGCACGAGCGGCGTGCTGTGGAGCGGACTGGCGAGCAAGGTCGTCATCCCCGCGCTGATGGCGCCCTTCATCGCCGGCGGCGTGGCGGCCCTGGGCACCTGGCTGGTCTTCAAGGTCACCGGCGGCGTGCGCGAGGGCAACCGCAAGGAAGGCTTCCGCTGGGGCCAGGTCGCCTCGGCCTCGCTGGTCTCGCTGGCGCACGGCACCAACGACGCGCAGAAGACGATGGGCGTCATCACCCTCGCGCTGGTGGTCTCCGGGTCGCTCGCGGCCGGTGCCACCACCCCGGACTGGGTGATCGTGTCCTGCGCGGTCGCCATCGCGCTCGGCACCTACCTCGGCGGGTGGCGGATCATCCGCACCCTCGGCAAGGGCCTCGTCGAGATCGAGCCCGCCCAGGGGATGGCCGCCGAGTCGTCCTCGGCCGCGGTGATCCTCGCCAGCAGCCACTTCGGGCTGTCGCTGTCCACGACCCACGTCGCCACCGGCTCGATCCTCGGCACCGGCGTCGGCAAGAAGGGCGCCCAGGTCCGCTGGGGCATCGCCGGACGGATGGTCGTCGCCTGGGTGCTGACCCTCCCCGCCGCCGGCCTGGTCGGCGCGCTGACGTACGCCGTCGCGGCCGGGGTCGGCGGTCTCGCCGGGATTCTCCTGGTCTTCGCAGGCATGCTCGCGCTGGCCGGCTTCATGTGGGTGCGCTCGCGCCGCGCCCCGATCAACCACGACAACGTCAACGACGAGTGGGAGGGCGCGCTCGAGCCCGCCGCCTCCGTCCCCGCCGCGGTCTGAGGAGACACGTCCATGTCCGACTACATCGACCTCAAGGTCGTCGCCCAGGTCCTCGCCACCGGCGTCCTCCTCGGCGCCGGGCTCCCGCTGGTGTTCGCGGTGGGTCTCAAGGCGCTCTCGGCCGGGACCGGCCGCACCACCACGGGAGCGGACTCGGCCGACGGCTTCGCGCTCACCCGCAACCCGGCCGCCCGCGCCGTCGGCGGTGCCTGCCTGCTGGTCGTGCTTGGCGCGATCGTGTTCGGCATCTCCGTCATCGTCAACAAGAGCTGAGCTGCGTGCCGAGTGCCAACCCGGTCGTCCGGGTCCTCGACTGGCTGCGGGCCGGCTACCCCGAGGGCGTCCCGCCGACCGACTACTTCCCGCTGATCGCGCTGCTCCAGCGCCAGCAGATGAGCGACCCGGAGATCCGCGCCATCGCCCACGAGGTGGTCTTCAACTCCGGCGGCGAGCCGATCTCCGCGACCGACATCGGTGAGCTGATCACCCGGGTCACCAACGAGCTGCCGCACCCGGACGACGTGTCGCGGGTCTCGGCCCGCCTCGTCGCCGGCGGCTGGCCCCTGGCCGACCCGCACGCCGGCGTCTGAGGGGCGTCCTCTCGCCTGCTGTCGCGGGCGCGGGACGTCCCGGTGGGCCGCCTACGATGGAGGGGTGTCCGTGACTGTCCCCTCCCTCGCCGACCTGCACGCCCGCGGGGCGGCCCAGCAGCCGACGTACCCCGACCCCGATGCCGTGGCCGCGTCGGTGGCCCGTCTGCGCACCCTCCCGCCGCTGGTGTTCGCCGGCGAGTGCGACGAGCTGCGCGAGAAGATGGCCGCGGTCGGCAGGGGCGAGGCCTTCCTGCTCCAGGGCGGCGACTGCGCGGAGACCTTCGACGGCGTCACCGCCGACAACGTCCGCAACAAGCTGCGCGTGCTGCTGCAGATGTCGGTCGTGCTGACGTACGCCGCGAGTGTCCCGGTCGTGAAGCTCGGCCGGCTCGCCGGGCAGTACGCCAAGCCGCGCTCCTCCGACCTCGAGACCCGCGACGGCGTCACGCTGCCGGCGTACCGCGGCGACGCGGTCAACGGCTTCGACTTCACGCCCGAGTCCCGCATCCCCGACCCGGGCCGCCTGCTCGACGTCTACCACGCGTCCGCGGCGACGCTGAACCTCGTGCGCGCCTTCGTCACCGGCGGGTACGCCGACCTGCGCCAGGTGCACACCTGGAACACCGACTTCGTGAAGACCTCCGCGGTCGGCCAGCGCTACGAGCAGATGGCCGCGGAGATCGACCGGGCGCTGTCGTTCATGAACGCGATCGGCGCCGACCCCGAGGAGCTGCGCCGCGTCGACTTCCACTCCAGTCACGAGGCGCTGCTGCTGGAGTACGAGCACGCCATGACCCGGACTGACTCGCGCACCGGGGCGCCGTACAACGTCTCGGGCCACTTCGTGTGGATCGGCGAGCGGACCCGACAGCTCGACGGCGCGCACGTCGAGTACTTCCGCCACCTGCGCAACCCGATCGGCGTCAAGCTCGGACCCACTGCCTCCGCCGACGACGCGATCGCGCTGGCGCGCACGCTCAACCCGGACAACGAGCCGGGCCGGCTGACCTTCATCACCCGCTTCGGGGCGGGGAGGATCCGTGACGGCCTGCCGCCGGTGCTGGAGAAGGTCACCGCCGAGGGGATCTCGGTCTCCTGGGTGTGCGACCCGATGCACGGCAACACGTTCGAGGCCTCCAACGGCTACAAGACCCGTCGCTTCGAGGACGTGATCGCCGAGGTCCAGGGCTTCTTCGACGTCCACCGCGCGGTCGGCACCTGGCCCGGCGGCATCCTCGTCGAGATGACCGGCGACGACGTCACCGAGTGCATCGGGGGAGGGGAGGAGCTCACCGAGGCGGGCCTCGCGCACCGCTACGAGTCGGTGGTCGACCCGCGCCTGAACCGCGTGCAGTCCCTCGAGCTGGCCTACCTCGTCGCCGAGATGCTGCGCGACGCGTAGGTCGTCGCGGCACCGCCCTCACCGGCCGCCGCGGCGCTGAGCTGCTCTCCTAGGGTGGTGCGGTGATCGACCTCCGCTCCGACACCCTGACCGCCCCGACCCCCGCGATGCGCCGGGCGATGGCCGAGGCCGAGGTCGGCGACGACGTGTACGACGAGGACCCCACGGTCCGCGTCCTGCAGGACCGCGTCGCCGACCTGTTCGGCAAGGAGGCGGCGCTGTTCTGCCCCACCGGGTCGATGGCGAACGTCCTCGCCCTCGGCTCGCTGGTCGGGCCCGGGCAGGAGGTGCTGTGCGAGGCGCGCGCCCACGTGCTGCGTGCGGAGCTCGGCGCGCACGGTGCGCTGACCGGGCTGACCAGCCGGACCTGGTCGCACCCGCGCGGGCAGCTCGACCTCGCCGCGATCGAGGACATGTACGCCCCCGACATGGGGCCCTTCTTCGTGCGGACGACGGCCGTCGCGGTCGAGAACACCCACAACTTCGCCGGCGGCACCGTCGTGCCGGTCGAGGACCTGCGCGCCCTGCGGGCCTGGGCCGACTCGGTCGGCATCGGCGTCCACACCGACGGCGCCCGGATCTGGAACGCGCACGTCGCCACCGGCACCCCGCTGAAGGAGTACGGCACCCTCACCGACTCGCTCGCCGTCTGCCTGTCGAAGGGGCTCGGCGCCCCCGTCGGGTCGCTGATGGTGGGCAGCCGCGACGAGGTGGAGGAGGCCCGTGTGCGCCGCAAGCGCCTGGGCGGCGGGATGCGGCAGGTCGGCATCCTCGCCGCCGCCGGGCTGCACGCCCTCGACCACCACGTCGAGCGGCTGGCCGAGGACCACGAGCACGCCCGCCTGCTGGCCGAGGCGTGCGGCGTGGACCCCGCCGGCGTCGAGACCAACCTCGTCGTCGTCGACGTCCCGGACGCCGTCGACGTCGTGCGCCGGGCCGCCGACGCCGGCGTACGCGTCGGTGCGGTGGGTCCCCAGCGCGTGCGGCTGCTCACCCACCTCGACGTCAGCCGCGCCGACGCCGAGTCCGCGGCCTCGATCCTGGCCGGGGTCCTGGGCGCGACCGCCTGACGAGAGGACCGCCTCTCGGCGGGCCCGGGTCTCGACAGGCTCGACCACCCGTGGTGCCCGTCAGCGGGAACGCGAGCACCGGTGGTCGAGCTCGTCGAGACCAGGTCGGCGGGTGGGGGTCTCGACAGGCTCGACCACCGTTGGTGCGCACGTAGCGGGATCTCGATGGCGCTCGCTGCCGCGAGCGCCGGTGGTCGAGCTTGTCGAGACCACGTCTGCAGCGAGGGTCTCGACAAGCTCGACCAGCGGGGATGGACGTTGGTGGGCACGTAGCGGGATCTCGACGAGCTCGTCGGCGCTCGCTGCCCGACCACCGGCGGTCGAGCCCGTCGAGACCTCGGCCGTCAGCGGTCGGGGCGCCAGCCCGTCAGCAGGCGCTGCTGGTTGGCGGTGACGTTGGCGACGTACTGCCTGGTCGACTCGAAGAGGCCGTTCGCCTCGATCGAGCCCTGGCCCTGGTAGTACGCCGCGAGGGTCCCGCGGCGGGAGTGGTCGGCGCGCAGGATCTTGAGCAGGACGACGCCGGCGGTGGCGTTGTCGCGCAGGTCCTTCAGGCGCAGGGAGCGACCGACGATCGACGACAGCCAGGTGCGGTTGCCGGGCATCACCTGCATGGTGCCGACGGCGCCGACCGGGGAGCGGACCTGCTGCTGCCAGCCCGACTCGTGCCAGGCGACGGCGAGCGCGAGGCTGCGCGAGACGTCGTGGCGGTCGGCCGCGCGGATGACCGCGCGGCGCACCTGGGTGCGCCTCGGGTGGTCCGAGGCCGGTGCCGAGGTGCGCTTCTTCCCGGCGCGGGAGGTGACGACGGGGACGGTGACCCTCTCGCCGACGTACCAGGTCGAGCCGGTGGACTTGTCGTTGATCCGTCGCAGCTCGGCGGTCCAGGCGCGGAACCGGGTCGCGATGCCGGCCGCGGTGTCACCGGGGCGCACGCGGTACGTCACGAGGTGGCGGTCCGGGTGGCCGGGCCACGAGCGACTGCGCTGCCCCGAGGCCGCCGGTGCGGTCGACGAGACCGGTGCGGTCGAGGCCGTCGAGGCCGTCGAGGCCGCCGAGGCCGGCTGGGCGCCGGCGGTGGCGGCGGTGGCGGCGACGAGGCCGGTCGTCAGCACGGTCGTCAGCGCCGCGCCGAGCGCGACGAGCGCGGAGGTGGGCAGGGTCCCGAGGAGTCGGATCTGGGGCACGAGGTGTCCTTTCGCCGCCCACGACGCTGCCTCAGGTGCTCGTGTGAGTCAAGTGACGCGTGTGGCTCGTGGGACTTTCGCCCGTTCCGTCCGGACGCCGCGCCGCGTCAGATCAGTGCGACGGTCACCGTGGTGCCCCGCTTGACCTTGGTCCCGGCCGCGGGCGAGGTGGCGGCCACGTAGTTCAGCCCGGTGTAGCCGCCGCTGCGCCGCAGCGCGGGCTTGAGGCCGGCCTTCTTCAGCGCGGCGACCGCGTCGGCCTGCTTCATCCCGACCACCTGCGGGACGGCCACGGTCGCGGACCCCTTCGAGACGGTGAGCGTGACCGTGTCGCCGGCGTACCGGGTGCCCTCGGCCGGGTCCTGGCTGACGACCCGCCCGGCCGGGACCGTGTCGCTGAAGACCTCGCTCGAGCTGACCTCGAGGCCGAGGTCCTCGAGCTCGGAGGTCGCTCGCTCCGCGGGCTCGCCGACGTAGCTCGGGACCTGGATCGGGCGCTTGCCGCGGCTCACGGTCAGCGAGACCGCCGTGTCGCGGCGCAGGGCCGTGCCCACCTTCGGCGAGGCCGAGATCACCCGACCCTTGGCGACCTTCTCGCTGTAGACGCCGACCTGCTTGGCGTACGACAGCTTCGCGTCGACCAGCAGCTGCTGCGCCTCGTCGAGCGTCTTGCCGCGGACGTCGGGGACGTCGTGGCGCTCGGGGCCGAGCGAGATGACCGCCTGGACCGTCCCGCCGTCGAGCACCCGCTCACCCGGCTGGGGGTCGGTGCGCACCACGGAGCCGCGCGCGACGTCCTCGTTGTACGACGAGCGCGCCACCTCGAACTTCAGCCCGGCGGCCTCGACCCGCTGCTCGGCCGACGCACGGGCGAGGTTCACCACGCCCGGGGTGTCGGTCCAGCGGCCGTAGCCGAACCACCACGCTCCTACGCCGACGAGCACCGCGAGCACGAGCGCGGCGGCCAGCAGCAGCGGGCCGCGGCGCCGCCGCCGGGAGTACGCCGGCGCTCGCGAGACCGGCTGCTCCCCGCGGCGCTCCCGCGGCGGCTCCGGCACGGGGCCCGGGTCCCACGGCGCCTGCTGGACGGGGATCGCGTCGTCGGTGAAGTGCGGGTCGTACTGCCCGGTCTCGTCGGGGTCGTACGCCGCGGACGCGCGGGGGTCCTCCCACCGGTCCTCGGGGCGGGCCGGGCCGGCCCCGCGCACGACCTGGGTCGGGTCCTCGCCCTCGTCCCAGCCCTCGTCCCAGCCGCCGCCGCGGCCCGCCCCGCCGTCGGGCCAGGCGGCCCCGGCCAGCGGGACGGCCTGCGACGGGCTCACGACCGCCGCCGGCATCTGGTCGTCGGTGTCCTCGAACGGGTCGGGCTCGGGCGCGGCGGCCCGGCCGTGGGGGAACGGCGCCAGGTCGCCGACGAGGTCGGGGTCGTCGCTCACGCCCTCCTCGAGCGCGGCCCGGACCCGGCGCAGCTGGCGCAGCAGCACCCCGGCGTCGGCCGGGCGCAGCGTGGTGTCGCGCACCGTGGCCCGCGCGACCAGCGCGTCGACGTACGCCGGCAGCCCCGGCTGCTTGAGCGAGGGGGCCGGGATGTCCTCGTGGACGTGCTTGTAGGCGACCTGGATCGGCGACTCGGCCTGGTGCGGCTTGGTGCCGGTGAGCATCTCGTAGAGCAGCACCCCCGCGGCGTACACGTCGACGCGCGGGTCGCTGGTCGAGGACACCACCAGCTCGGGGGCGAGGTAGGACACCGTGCCGATCAGCACCCCGGTGCTGGTGTGGCGGGTCTCGGCGTTGACCGCGCGCGCCAGCCCGAAGTCGGCCACCTTGACCCGGCCGTCGGGAGCGAGGAGGACGTTCTCCGGCTTGACGTCGCGGTGGATCATGCCGGCCTCGTGCGCGGCCTGGAGCGCCGAGAGCACCGGCTCGATCACGGTCAGCGCCCGCAGTGGGGGCATCGGCGACTCGCGGCGCATCAGCTCGCGCAGCGTGCTTCCGGGGACGTGCTCCATGACCAGGAACAAGGTGCCGTCGTCCTCACCCTGGTCGAAGACCGAGACGACGTTGTGGTGCGCCAACCGGGCGGCGGCCTGCGCCTCGTGGGTGAACCGCTCGGCGAACTCCGCGTCCTCGGCCATGCCGGGGTGCATCACCTTGATCGCGACGGTGCGGTCGAGGCGCTGGTCGCGCGCCTGGTAGACCGTCGCCATCCCGCCGCGGGCGATCCGGTCGCCGACGAGGTACCTGCCGTCGAGCAAGCGGCCGATCACCGGGTCACCGGCCCGGTCGGCTGTGCTGCGCTCCACGAGGTGGACCTCCTGTGGTGGACGGCGGCTCGCCGCGATCGTACGCACCGGCGCGCCGACTTCTCCGCAGGCGGCGACGGGTGCGGGCGTGGCGACCGCGCCCGCGCGACCCCTAGCCTGGCGCCATGAGCGACAGCGCCTCCACGGCTCCGACCGCCCTGGCCTCCCTCGTCCCCGCCTGGCTGGACTGGGCCGAGTGCGCCGAGCAGCTGGGCGTCTCGGTCAGCCGGGTGCGGCAGTGGGTGCGCGAGCACCAGCTCGCCCAGGTGGTCCCGGTGCCGGGCGAGGGTCCCCGGATCCCCGCCGAGCTGCTGGCCGACGGCGAGATCGTCAAGGGCGTGCCCGGGATCCTCACCGTGCTCCACGACGGCGGGTACGACGACGCCGAGTCGCTGACCTGGCTGTTCACCGAGGACGAGACCATCCCCGGCCGCCCGATCGACGCGCTGCGCGAGAACCGCGGGTCCGAGGTCAAGCGTCGCGCCCAGTCGATGGCGTTCTGAGGCCGTGGGCGCCCGCGGGACCCGCGGCCGACCGGCCGGGGTCGCCGGCGTCGCCGGGGCGGCGCTCCTCGCCGTCGTCGCGGTGCTGTGGTCCCTCCTCGGAACCGGCACGGGGCAGGAGCAGGCGTCCGACCCCGGGGCCTCGGCGTCGGGCCCGGCGTCGGGCTCGGCGTCGGCGGGGGTGCGGGACCCCTCGGCCGGGCGCGACCCGCGCAGCGGGCTGCCGCTGGTCGACGCCGCCGACCTGCCCGCGCAGGCGCGGACGACGCTGCGGCTGATCGACGCCGGGGGGCCGTTCCCGTACTCCCGCGACGGCGTGACGTTCGGCAACCGCGAGGGGCTGCTGCCGCGCGAGCCGTCGGAATACTACCGCGAGTACACCGTGCCGACCCCTGGCGAGGACGACCGCGGGGCGCGGCGGATCGTGGCCGGCGACGAGGGGGAGCGGTACTGGACCGCCGACCACTACGACTCCTTCAGCCGCGTCCGGAGCGGCTCGTGAGCCGGCTCGCACCGGGCGTCCACCGGGTGCGCGACGCCGACGCGGAGGACGCTGCCGCCGACCCCGGCCGGCGCCGGGTCGTCGTCCGCCCCGAGCGGGGGCGGGCGGGGCTGCTGCGCGCGCTGGGCGAGGCGCTCGACCTCCCCGCCTGGTACGCCGCCAACTTCGACGCGCTCGCCGACTGCCTGCGCGACCTGCCCGACCCGACGGTCGTGGTCTGGCACGGCTGGGCCGACCTGCTCGCCGAGGACCACCAGGCCTTCCACACGGCGCTGGACGTGCTTGCCGAGCGGGCGGCCGACGGCGTCGCGCCCGACTTCGTCGTGCTGCTGCCGGGGCCCGGCCCGTCCCTCGACGACGTTCCGCAGGTGACCGGCGCCTAGGCGTCCCGGTCGCGGCGGCGGCGGATCTTCGCGGTCGCGCTGGCCGTGGCGAGCACCTGCCGGTCGCCGTCGGTCAGCTCGCCGTCGACGAAGGCGACCGACGACCCGCGGCGCAGCACCCGGCCACGCCCGTACAGCCGGCCCACCGGTGCGGGCCGCAGGAAGCTCACCTTGAGCTCGAGGGTGGGGGCGAACTCCTCCGGCCCGAGGGTGCACATGAGGGCGGACCCGAGGGTGGAGTCGAGCATCGCCGCGACGAACCCGCCCTGGACGTTGCCGACGGTGTTGGTGAACGCCGTGGTGGCCTCGAAGGAGGCGACGACCTCACCGGCGACGGGGTCGGCGGAGAGCAGCTCGTAGCCGAGCGTCATGGTCGCCGGGGGCGGCGGGCGCCGACCGTGCACCGCCTCCCAGAACGAGCCGCGCGGGACGTCGTCGTCGCCGTCGCGGTCCCCCGTGGACGTCGCGGTCATGCGGCCACTGTGTCACGCGGTTCTCACAGGGAGCGCCGGGTGGCCGCGTCGGCCAGGTCCCGCAGGACCGTCAGCGCCTGCGGGTCGGCGCCCAGCGAGCGGAGGGCGTCGAGACCGGCCAGCGCCCGCTCGGTGAGCTGGTCGATGACCTGCTCCACCTGGGCCCGCGCCCCGGAGGACTCGACCAGCGCGGCGAGCCCGGCGACCTCGTCCGGTGCGAGCGCCGTGCCCAGCGTGGCGTCCAGGTGCCGGGCGTCGGGCCCGGGCAGGGCGTCGAGGGCCAGCGCGACGAGGACGGTCCGCTTGCCCTCGACGAGGTCGTCGCCCGCCGGCTTGCCGGTGACCGCCGGGTCGCCGAACACCCCGAGCAGGTCGTCGCGCAGCTGGAACGCCTCGCCCAGCGGCAGCCCGAAACGGCTCAGGGCCTCGACGACGTCCGGGCCCGCGCCGGCGAGGGCCGCGCCGACGTGCAGCGGCCGCTCGACGGAGTACTTCGCCGACTTGTAGCGCAGCACCCGCATCGCCACGTCGACGTCGGCGCGCCCGCGCGCCTGGGCCGAGACGTCGAGGAACTGCCCGGCCACCACCTCGGTGCGGCACCGGTCGAACCAGGGCCGCGCGGCCAGCACCCGCTCGGGCGGCAGCCCGCTACCGGAGAGCAGCTCGTCGGACCAGGCCAGCAGCAGGTCGCCGAGAAGCACCGCGGCCGAGGCGCCGTACTGCTCGGGGTCGCCGGTCCAGCCCGAGCGCTGGTGCAGGTCGGCGAAGGCGCGGTGCGTGGCCGGGCGCCCGCGCCGGGTGTCGGAGAGGTCCATGAGGTCGTCGTGGACGAGGGCGCTGGCGTGCAGCACCTCCAGCGAGGCGCACGCCCGCAGCAGGGCGTCGGCGGAGGCGCCCCCGCCGGCCCGGTCGGGCACCGCGTGGAAGGCCCAGTAGCAGAACGCGGCCCGCAGCCGCTTGCCGCCGGTCAGGCTCGTGCGCGCGGCGTCGAGCAGGCGTACGGCGTCCTCGCCGAGCCCGTCGAGCCACGCGTCGTGCTCGTCGACGACGTCGAGCAGCACCTGCTGCACCGCGTCGCGGAACCCGTCGACGGCCCACGGCTCGTGCCACGCAGGAGAAGCGTCGCCCGGGCCGGGTGCGGGTCCCACGGATCCGGACGTCGTCACCCGGGCGAGAGTAGTCGCCCTATCCTCGTGCCATGGCCGCCCCCGTCACGCGCATCCCGGACCTGCTCCGAGGTCGCGGCCGGTCGTTCTCCTTCGAGTTCTTCCCGCCCAAGGACGCCGAGGGCGAGGAGGTGCTGTGGCGCTCGATCTCCGAGCTCGAGCCGCTGCGGCCCACGTTCGTCTCGGTGACGTACGGCGCCGGCGGCACGACGCGCGACCGCACCCTCGCGATCACCGGGCGCATAGCACGCGAGACCTCGATGCTGCCGATGGCCCACCTCACCTGCGTCGGCCACACCCGCGACGAGCTGACCCGCACCGTCGCCGAGCTGCGCGAGGCCGGGGTGCACAACGTGCTCGCGCTGCGCGGCGACCCGCCCGGCGGGCCCGGCACGCCGTGGAGCACGACCGAGGGCGGACTGGACTACGCCTGCGACCTCGTCGCCCTGATCGCCGAGGAGAACGCCGACGAGGTCGCCGTCGGCGTGGCGGCCTTCCCCGAGGGGCACCGCGACGCGCCGTCGCTGGAGGAGGACACCCGCCGACTCGTCGCGAAGGTCGAGGCCGGGGCGCAGTTCGCGGTCACGGAGATGGTGCTACGGGCCTCCGACTACGCCGGGCTGGTCGAGCGGGCCCGCGCAGCGGGCGTGCCCGAGGACTTCGCCATCATCCCGGGGATCATGCCGATCCTGAACCTGCGCTCGATGACCCGGATGACCGAGCTCTCGGGGCGCGAGATCCCCGAGGAGGTCCGCGCCCGGCTCGAGCCGCTCGCCGACGACCCGGCGGCCGTGCGCGCCGAGGGCATCCGCATCGCCACCGAGCTGTGCGAGGAGCTCCTCGCCCAGGGGGCGCCGGGACTGCACTTCTACACGCTGAACCGCTCCAAGGCGACGCGCGAGATCTACGCCGCCCTCTCGCTGCCCGTCTGACCGCCTCGCGCGCCGGCCCGGGTCAGCGCGCCGGGCCGACCTCGGCCGCGACGAGCGCCGCGGACAGGCCGACGTACGGCACACCGGCGCCGGGTGTGACGTGCGCCCCGGCGCAGAGGACACCCCGGACCGGGGTGCGGGTGCCCAGCCGCAGCTCGCGCGTGCGGCGTCCATGCCAGGCGACGCCGGCCGGCGAGCCGTTCCACCGTTCCACCAGGTCCCGCGGGGAGAGGTCCACCCGGTCGACGAGGTTCTCGCGCAGGTCCAGACCGCGCCGGGCGAGCGCGGTGACCAGGTCCTCGCTCACGCGTCCCTGGCCGGCGATCGTCCACGCGCGGTCGCCGGGTCCCGGTCCGCTGCCGCCGCCGGTGGTCAGCCGCAGCAGCGGGTCGCCGTGCAGCACGACCTCGTGCGGCAGGTCCTTCAGGGCCTCCGGCAGGTCCCCGCGCAAGGCGACGTGGCACAGCACGGGCGGCATCGCCGGCAGGGTGCGGCGCACCAGCGGCGCCAGGGCCGGCAGCCGGCGCGGGTCCACGGCGACGACGACCAGGTCCGCCGGCACGGTGCCGTGCTCGGTGCGGACCCCGCCGACCGCGTCGTCGGCGACCTCCAGGTCCACGACCGGCGTCGAGGTGTGGACCGCGACGCCACGGGTCGAAAGCCGCTCGAGCAGGGCGTCGGCGACGCGGCTCAGGCCGCCGGGCACGGTCCACACGCCGAAGCGCTGCTCGACGTAGCCGCTCATCGCGGCCCACGCGGGCACGTCCCGGGGGTCCTGCCCGGCCAGCACCCACTCCGAGCGGACCATGTCGGCGAGCCGGTCGTCCTTGAGCGCCCTCACCGCGCGGTGGACCGTACGACGGCTCGCGAACGCAGCGCGGGTCAGCGGAGAGGCGTGCTCGGCGGACCACGGCGTCCACGGCTGCTCGAGCCAGTCGCGGCGCAGCGCCTCCCAGGTGTCGGCGAAGCCGGCCGTCCAGTCGGCCCAGCGGCGACCCAGACCGGGCTCGAGCGCGTCGAGCGCCGCGACCTGGGTCGCCCGGCTGCCCGCGGGCAGGTCGACCTGACCGCCCTCCTCGAAGCGGTGCTGCCGGGCCGGGTCGAGCGCGACGAGCTCGAGCTCGCGCTCCATCGGCCGACCGGTCTTGCGGAACAGGTCGCGGAGCACCGCGGGCAGCGCCGTGGCGGAGGCGCCGGAGTCCCACCGGAAGCCGTCGCGCTCCAGCGGCGCCAGTGCCCCGCCCGTCCTGGCGGCCGCCTCGAGCAGCGTCACGTCGTGGCCGAGCTTGGCCAGGCGGGCCGCGCTGGCGAGCCCACCCAGCCCCCCGCCGACGACGACGACCCTCATCGGGGCGGCTGCTCGTCGGGCACGAGCACGACGGTAGCGGGGCGTTGAGTCCTGTCGGCGGTGCGGTGTACCTTGAGCAGTGTTCGAACGCGTGTTCGAGGGTCGAGGCACCGAGGACGGGTCCGTGTGGCCCGAGCAGCAGGAGGCTGATGTGCGAGCGTACGACGACCCGGCCCGCGCCCCGCGGCGGTCCGGACGAGGGGGCCGCCCGCCGGCCCGGCCGGCGGATTGGCGCGCGGACCGGCGCGACGGCTGGCGGGGCCGCTGGTGGCAGCTGCGCTCGGTGCTCGCGCGCCGGGTGGCCACCGGGGTCCGGGGGAGCGCGTCGTGAGCGCGCCCGGCGCGGCCCTGAGCTACCTCCAGCGCGCCGCGGGCTCGCTGGAGGAGGCGTCGGCCGCCCACGACGCGTGCGGGCGCTACGCCGCGGCCCACGTCTGCGCCCTCCAGGCCACCGCCGCGGTGCTCGCGGCCCGGGCGCGTCCCGAGGCCCCGGCCCGCGGACGGCGCCAGCGCAACGCCTGGGTGCTGCTCGCGCGGGTCGCCCCGGAGCTGGCGGAGTGGGCCACCCTGTTCGCCGCCGGGGCCTCGAAGCGGGCGGCGGCCCAGGCGGGGTCGCGCCACGCGGTCTCCGAGCGGGAGGCCGACGACCTGCTGCGCGACGCGGACCGGTTCCTCGCGGTCGTCGAGGACGCGCTCGGCGTGGTCCGGCACGCACCGGTCGCGCAGCGTTCGGTGGCGTGAGGCGCCCGCCGCCGGCGCCGGCGTGCGGCCTAGGGTGGCGCTCATGGAGCGAGCATCCGAGCGACGGGCCGCAGCTCGCACCGCTGTCGTCTGGGAGGCCGTCCAGCACGTCCTCGCAGCGCGCAGCGGCGACCCGGGCCCGGCGAGGGTCCTCGACGTCGGCGGCGGCACCGGCGGCTTCGCGGTGCGGCTGGCCGGGCTCGGCCACGACGTCACGGTCGTCGACCCGAGCCCGGACGCCCTCGCCGCGCTCACCCGCCGCGCGGCCGAGGCCGACGTGGCCGACCGCGTGGTGGGCGTGCAGGGCGACCTGGCCGGCCTGCTCGACACCGTCCCCGCCGGCGGCGCCGACCTCGTCCTGTGCCACGGCGTGCTCGGCCTGCTCGAGGACCCCGCCGCCGGGCTGTCCACCATCGCCGGTGCGCTGCGGCCCGGCGGGTCCCTCAGCCTGCTCGTGGCACAGGCGCACGCCGCAGTGCTCGCGCGGGCCATGTCCGGCGGGTTCACCGAGGCCCGCGCGCTGCTCGAGGACACCCTGGCGCCGGCGGCGACCGAGCGGGTCGCCGGGGAGCGGCGGTTCACCAGCGGTCAGGTGGAGCAGCTGCTCGGCACGGTCGGTCTGCACCTCGACCGGATGCAGGGGGTCCGCGTCTTCGCCGACCTGGTGCCGGGGTCGCTGCTCGACCTCCAGGCCGGTGCCACCCAGGCGCTGCTCGAGCTCGAGCGGCTGGCCACCGACCGCCCCGAGTACCTCCCCCTCGCCGCCCAGCTGCACGTCCTCGCCTCCGTCCCCGAGACCTGAGCCGCAGCGCCGCTGGTCCGGCCTCAGCACGGGACGCGTCCGGTGACCGCGGCACCACCGCGCGGAGGGCCCGGCGGTCACGGGGCGCCCCGCGACCGCGCCAGCGTGCTGCACGTCGACATGGACGCGTTCTTCGCCTCCGTCACCATCCGCGACCGCCCCGAGCTGCGCGGGCGCCCGGTCCTCGTCGGCGGCGGCCTGCGCGGCGTGGTGCTCTCGGCGACGTACGAGGCCCGGCGCCGCGGCGTCCGCTCCGCGATGCCGATGAGCCGCGCGCGGCGGCTGTGCCCCGACGCCGTGGTGCTGCCGGCGGCGTTCGACGAGGTGGAGGCGACCTCGGCGGCGGTGATGGAGATCCTCCGGCAGGTGACCCCGGTGGTGGAGGTGGTGTCCGTGGACGAGGCCTTCCTCGACGTCGCCGGCGCGCTGCGGCGCTTCGGGTCGACGACGGCGGTCGCCGAGCACGTCCGGGCGCGGGTCCACGACGAGCAGCGGATCACCTGCTCGGTGGGCATCGGCCCCACCCGGTCGGTGGCCAAGCTGGCCGGTCGCCGGGCCAAGCCCGACGGGGTCGTGCGCGTGCCGCCGGAGGCGGTGGTCGACTTCCTGCACCCGCTCGACGTCGGCGAGCTGTGGGGTGTCGGCGAGCGCACGCGCGACCGGTTGCGACGTCTCGGCCTGCGGACCGTCGCGGACCTCGCGCACACGCCGCTGCCGGAGCTGCGCCGGGCCCTCGGCCCGCGCGCGGGCGCGCACCTGCACGCCCTCGCGTGGGGCACGGACTCCGCTCGTGTCGGCGAGGGGCCCGTGGCCGGGAGGCCCGCCGGGCGCAGCATCGGGGCCGAGGAGACCTTCGGCCACGACACCGACGACCACGAGGTGGTGGGCCGCGAGCTGCTCCGGCTGAGCGCGACGGTGGCGCGGCGCGCCCGGGCCGCCGGTCTCGCCGCGCGCTGCGTGAGCCTCAAGGTGCGCTACGCCGACTTCACCACGCTGACCCGGTCGAGGACGCTCGCCGACCCCACCGACGTGACCGCGACGGTCCACGCCACCGCCGTCGCGCTGTACGCCGCCCTCGGTGCCCGCCGCACCCGCGTCCGGCTGGTCGGGGTCCGTCTCGAGGGTCTGCGCCCGCGGCGCGAGGTCCACGAGCAGCTGGTGCTGGGTGCCCGCGAGCACGGGTGGACCGACGCCGACCGCGCCGCGGACCGCGCCGTGAGCCGCTTCGGCCGTGACGCCGTGGGACCCGCGTCGCTGCTGGGCACCCGCCGGCCCTGAGGGCCCCGGCGGGTGGGCGGGGAGGCGATGTCCGAAAATCCCCCGGTGACGCTACCGGCGGGGGCGACACCTGCCTACACTTGATCCGACCGACCGCTACTGGAGGCTCCGGTGCCACTCTCCGACGAGGAACAGCGACTTCTCGAGCAGATGGAGCGTGCCCTCGTCGAGGAGGATCCCAAGTTCGCCTCGACCCTGCGGGGCACGCGGTTCGCGCGCGCCACCCGCGCCCGGCTGATGGTCTCGGGTGTCGTGTTCGTGGTCGGTGTCGTCGTCTTGATGAGCGGCGTGGTCCTCGGCGCCCCGATGGCCGTGCAGGCGCTCCTCGGTGTCGGCGGCTTCGTGCTGATGCTGGCGTCGGCCACCGTCGGCCTGAGCGCCTGGCACAACCGCCAGGCCTCGAGCGAGCAAGAGGACCGTGAGGCCGCCGAGCAGCAGGGCGGCATCTCCGGGCTCAGCCTGATCCAGGGCGGCAAGGAGTCGCGCAAGCCCAAGGGCGCCCGACCCAAGCGCGCCCCCGGCAGGTCTTCCGGCTCCTTCATGCAGCGCATGGAGGAGCGGTGGCAGCGCCGTCGCGGCGAGGGCGGCTTCTAGAGCCGCTCGGACCGCCCTTCCGCGCCGGCCCGTTCACCCGTCGACCGGGCTGACGGCGTCCGCGCCAAGACCGGGTACGCGTCCCCTCCGACCTCCGCTGCGCCCCGACGCGTGGTCCGAGGCACGCGGACCCGCCTCGGCCCATCTCGCTCGGTGGGGCCGGCTGCCCTCCACCGCACCAGCGCCCGTCGTTCTCGGTCGGGGCCTCGGACCGTGCGACGCCCGCCCGCGCTGGGCGGTCAGCCGTCAGCGGCGCCGGCGCACCAGCGACCGCGGCCACCACCGGGCCCGCCGCGCCCGGCGCGGGTCGACCGCGGCGTACACCTCCTCGCGCCACGTCTCCACGTCGGCCCGGACCCGCTCCGCCTGCAGCGCACCCCCGCCCGGGCGGGCGTACCGGCTGACCTCGACGAAGCGCACCACGTCGGCCAGCGCGCGCTCGCCCTCGTCGGAGACGTCGACGGTGCGGTGCACCTCGGCGGCGTTCTGCCGCACGGTGCCGCCCACGACCCAGCGCAGCTCGAGGTCGGAGGCCGTCCCGCGCACGTCCTCCCACGCCGCCTCCGCGGCCGGGCCGGGGGTGCCGGCCGCGAGGGCGGCCGCCCAGCGCCGACGGCGCAGCGCGGAGCGCAGCAGCCGGGGGGCGCCGAGCGGCAGCACCACAACCAGCAGCCCCAGCGGCCACCACAGCCACGACGCGCCGCCGTCGTCGCTGCCCGTGCTCGTGTCGTCGAGCGCCCGCGGGGCGCGCGAGGGCGCCGGGCCCGACGGCTGCGCACTGGGCCGCGCAGAGGGCTGGGCCTCGGGCACCTGCTGCTCCACCGGCTGCCGGGTGTACGACGGTGCGGCCGCCGTGCGGGCCGCCGGTGTGGGCTCGAAGCGCAGCCACCCGACGCCGTTGAAGTAGAGCTCGGGCCAGGCGTGCAGGTCGCGTCCGGAGAAGACGTACCGTCCGCCGACCTCCTGCGGGCGCAGGAAGCCCACCGAGACGCGGGCCGGGATGCCGAGCGTGCGGGCCATCACCGCCATGGCGGTGGAGAACTGCTCGCAGTAGCCGACGCGGTCGGTGGTGATGAAGCGCTCGAGCGTGCCGATCCCCGAGCCCGGCGCGGGGGAGGTGCTGTAGCGGAACCCGCCGTCGCCGCGGAACCAGTCCTGCAGCGCGACCGCGCGGTCGAAGTCGTTCGCGGCGTCCGCAGTCACCTCGCGCGCGGTGTCGGCGAACGCCGCCGGCAGGTCGCGCGGCAGCGCGGTCGAGGCGCGGCGCAGCGCCGTCGGCGGCGGGCCGGCCTCGCGCAGCTGCGCGGCGTCGGCGCGGATCGCGGTGGTGGTGGCGGTGTAGGACCGGCCGGCGGTGGTCAGGTCGCCGGTGGCGACGACGTCGAGGGTGTCGGGGTCGTAGCGCCACCGGCCGTCGACCGACAGGTCGCCGGTCGGGAACGGCAGCGGCAGCCAGCGCGAGGCGAAGCTGCGCGAGACCTGCAGGTCCCACTCGCGCTCCGGCCCCCGCGCGCCGAGCTGCAGCCCGAGCGGGGGCGGCAGCACGCCCGGCACGGGCTCGGTGCCGGACGCGGTGCGCCGCGAGGGCCGCCACACCTCGCCGGTGAACTCGTCGAGCACCGTCGTGCGCAGGTACGTCGGCGTCCCCGACGAGGTGCGCACGGTCAGCAGCGGCCGGTCGTCGGGCTGACGCAGGTTGCGGCGCAGGTCCAGCAGCGGGTTCGTGGTCGTGATCGCGCCGACGCCGGGGCCCTGGCCCACGTCACCGAGCTGCCGACCCTCCGCGGAGAGCACGCTCGTGGCCACGACGGCGACGACCGCGCAGGTGAGGGCGATCTTGGCCGTCATCGACGTCAGGGCGGTGCGGACCCCGCCGAGGCGCCCCCGGCCCCAGCCGACGAGCTCCTCGCCGTTCTGGAGGGCGATCAGCACCAGCCACCCGGCCGCCGTGACCACGAAGATGCCGACGGTGACCGGCTGCACCAGCAGGCTGGCCGAGATGGTCAGGGTCAGCAGCAGGGGCAACCCGGCCAGCGGGGCCCGCCGCACCGTGCAGGCGAGGAGGTCGACCGCGAGCACGATGCCGAGGCCGCTGAGCAGCAGCAGGTAGGGGAACTGCGGGTACTGCGCCGGCACGGGGGAGACGTACTCCTGCCCGGCCAGGGCCCCCTGGCCGAGCCAGTCGCCGACGGCGCGCAGGTCGCCGACGGTGGGCAGCCAGGTGCCGGTGTAGCGCTGCTGCACCCACAGCAGCGCGACGAGCAGCTGGACGGGCACGACGACGTACCACCGTCCGCTGAGCACGCGCATCGCCCAGCCGACGGCGGCGAGGAGCAGCGCGCCGCCGAGCAGGGGGGTGGTGAAGGTGCCCGGGGCCTCGACCAGCCCGCGCCAGGAGAGCACCGCGCACCAGCCGACGAGGGCGGCGAGCAGCGCCTCGACGGCGCCCTGCACCCGGGCGGGGGTGCTGTCCAGGCGGCTCATCCGAGCCCCTGCCAGGCGGTCGCGAGCGAGGTGCGCCGGTCCAGCACGCCGACCCGCCAGCCCTGCTCGAGCAGCCAGCCCGGGGCCGCCGCCGGCGCTCGGCCGCCGAGGCCCGGCCGGTCGACCCAGTCCTCGACGTCGAGGCGCAGCGCCAGCCCCTGGGAGCCGCGGGCGGTGAGCCGCGACCACCACTCGCGGTCGGCCGGGCGGTCGTCGCCCATGACCGCCACGGCGACCCCGGGGGAGTCCTCGCCGTGCGGCACCGCGGGCATCGAGGAGGCCTCGGAGAGCCCGGCGACGGCGAGCTCGTCGAGCAGCGGCGCGGCGTCGGGCGGCCGCCCCGGCTCCGCGCGGGAGTCGACCACGCGGTCGGCCGTCACCAGCCGGACCGTCCAGCCCGCGTCGCGCAGGTGGGTGACGACGGAGGCGGCGGCGACCACGGCGGTCTCCAGTGAGGACCCCTCGCCCTGCCCGCGGTGGTGGGTGCGCCGGTTGTCGAGCACGACGAGCGCGCGGGCCTGCCACAGCTGCTCCTCGTTGCGCACCATCAGCTCGCCGGTGCGCGCCGTGCTGCGCCAGTGGACGCGGCGCAGGTCGTCGCCGCGGCGGTAGTCGCGCACGACGACGTCGGCGACGCTGCCGACCGAGTACGAGTGCGGCGACTCCTCGCCGGTGGAGAACCGCCCACCGGCCAGGCGCAGCGCCGGCAGCGGCTGCACCTGCGGCAGCACCAGCAGGGACGCGGTGCCGTCCAGCTCCTGCTGCACCTCGACCATGCCGAAGGGCTCGCGGCGCCGCACGGTCATCGGGCCGAGGCGGTGGCGCCCGCGGGACGCCGGGGTGACGGAGTACTCCAGGTGGGAGGCCTCGTCGCGACCCAGCGCCCCCACCACGAACCGGGGGGACCCGCCCAGCGCGTCGGGCAGCTCCTCCTCGAGCAGCAGCACGCCGGTGCCCGGCCCCGCGTTATCGACGCGGACCGCGACCCGCACCGTCGCGCCGACCGACGTCCGCTCCGCGCTCGGCTCGCGACGCACCCGCAGCAGGTGGGAGCGGCGTACGACGAAGAAGGCGGCGGCCAGCGGAAGGGCTGCGACCAGCAGGCCCATACGGGTCAGGTCGCGCTCGAGCAGCGCAAGCCCGCACACCACGGCGGTGAGCCCGGAGGCGAGGAACGCGCGACCGCGCAGGGTCAGCGAGCGGAAGGCACGGCGCACGGGCGGTCGGCTCAGCCGGCCTGGACGGGCACCCGCGCGAGCAGGTCGTCGAGGACGGCGCGCGGCGTCCGCCCGTTCGAGGCGGCCTCGACGCTGGGCATCAGGCGGTGGCAGAGCACGGCGGGGGCGAGTGCGATCAGGTCGTCGGGCACGACGTAGTCGCGGCCCTCCATCGCGGCGCCGGCCTTCGCCGCCCGCACCAGGTGCAGGGTCGCGCGCGGAGAGGCGCCGAGCCGCAGCTCGGGCGAGTTGCGGGTGGCGTCGGCGATGCCGACGGCGTAGCGCTGGACGGCCTCGGAGACGTGGACGCGGGCCGCGGTCGAGATCATCGACCGGACCTCGGCGGCGTCGGCGACCGGGCGCAGCCGGTCGTACGGCGTCGCGTCGCCGCTGGTGTGAGAGGCGAGCATCGCGACCTCGGCCGCCTTGACCGGGTAGCCCATCGAGACCCGGGCCAGGAAGCGGTCGCGCTGGGCCTCGGGCAGGGCGTACGTGCCGTCCATCTCGACCGGGTTCTGGGTGGCGACGACCATGAACGGCGACTCGAGGGCGTACGTCGTCCCGTCGACGGTCACCTGCCGCTCCTCCATGCACTCGAGCATCGCGGACTGCGTCTTCGGCGAGGCGCGGTTGATCTCGTCGCCGACGACGAAGTTGGCGAACACGCCGCCGGGGCGGAACTCGAAGTCGCGCGTCTCCTGGTTGTAGACCGAGACGCCGGTGACGTCGGAGGGCAGCAGGTCCGGCGTGAACTGCACGCGCTTGACCGAGCAGTCGACCGCGCGCGCCAGCGTCTTGCTGAGCATCGTCTTGCCGACGCCGGGCACGTCCTCGATGAGCAGGTGCCCCTCGGCGAGCAGCACCACCACGGCGAGCCGGGTGACCTCGGACTTGCCCTCGATGACGCCGTCGACGGCGGCCCGGATGCGCCGGGCGCCCTCCACCAGGGCCTCGAGGCGGGCCGGGTCGGGCCCGGAGCCGGGCGCCGGGCCCGAGGCGGGGACGTCGGTCGTGGTGGGGCTGCTGGTCACCTGCGGTGCTCCCGGGTCGGTGGTGCGGCCGCGTCGTGGGCCGGCTCCCGTCCAGTCAACAGCACCGGGTCAACACCGCCCCGGCGTCGCCGACGGGCTGCCGACGGGCCGACGGCGCGGTGGAGCAGCAGGGGGGTGGGGGCGCGGAAGGGGAGGAGCGACGTCCCGACCGGGGAGCAGCGGGAGCCGGTGGGGAGCCGGTGGGGGGCGCGTGGGGGGAATCGTGGGGAATGGTGGTTGACGGTGGGGGGAAGTGGAGTAGTGTGGGGCGCAGTGGAGCAGAGAGGAGTGCCGGATGTACTTCACCGGCAACTTCCGGCCTCGGCTCGACGACAAGAGCCGGCTCGTCCTGCCGGCCAAGTTCCGCGAAGGGCTGACGGGGGAGGTCGTGGTGGCACCAGGCCAGGACCGCTGCCTCCAGGTCTGGTCGCAGGCCGGGTTCGAGGAGAGCTCGGCGGCGCTGCGTCGCAAGAGCCAGGCCGACCGGGAGACCCGTCGCCACATCCGCTTCCTGTTCGGGCTGTCCTCCCAGGAGACCGCTGACAAGCAGGGCCGGATCGGCCTCAACGCCCAGCTGCGCGACTTCGCCCGCATCACCGACCGCGACGTCGTCGTGACCGGCGTCCTCGACCACGTCGAGATCTGGTCCCCCGAGCAGTGGGAGCTGGCCCAGGGCGGCGCCGAGGACGAGTACGCCGACCTCGACGGCTCCTTCGGCTTCGTCGAGGACTGACCCCGCCCGGCCGACCCACCTGGGCGCCCCACCCGGCCCCACCCGCAGACCACAACTCCACAGCAGCTCGCAGGTCCCGGCCCGGGCCCGCACCCGCACCGGCGTACTTCCCCGACGTCGGTGCCGGTCCCCGGTCCCCGTCCTGACGCCACTTCCCCGGCGCCAGGACGCCGGTCGGAGGCCCCACCCGGCGGACCCGGACCGGGGCCTGCGAGCCGCTGAGCAGCACCACAGCCAGCCACCCACCCGCACCATCGAGGTCGAGCGATGACGCAGCCGGACAACCGGGGGAGCGACCCCCGGCACGTGCCGGTCCTGCGCGAGCGCGTGGTGGGCCTGCTCGCCCCGGCCCTCGAGCGGCCCGGCGCCGTCTGCGTCGACGCGACCCTCGGCCTCGGCGGACACGCCCTGGCCCTGCTCGAGCGGTGCCCCGAAGCGCACCTGGTCGGCATCGACCGCGACCTCCACGCCCTCGACCTCGCGGGGCGGCGGCTGGCGGCGTACGCCGACCGCACCACCCTGGTCCACGCGGTGTACGACGAGCTGCCCGACGTGCTCGCCTCCGCCGGGCTCGGCCGGGTCGACGGCATCCTGTTCGACCTCGGCGTCTCCTCGATGCAGCTCGACGTGCGCGAGCGCGGCTTCGCCTACGCCGAGGACGCGCCGCTGGACATGCGGATGGACGACAGCACCGGGATGACGGCGGCCGAGGTCCTCAACTCCTACGCCGAGGGCGACCTGGCCCGGGTGCTGCGCACCTGGGGCGAGGAGAGGTTCGCGCGCCAGATCGCCCGGGCGGTGGTCCGTGAGCGGGCCGTCGAGCCGTTCACCGGCTCGGCACGGCTCGTCGAGCTGATCCGCGACGTGATCCCGGCCCCGGCCCGCCGCACCGGGGGGCACCCGGCGAAGCGCACCTTCCAGGCGCTGCGCATCGAGGTCAACGACGAGCTCGGCGTGCTGCGCCGCGCCGTGCCGGCCGCCGTCGAGGCGCTCGGGCGCGGCGGACGCGTCGTGGTCATGAGCTACCAGTCCCTCGAGGACCGCATCGTCAAGCAGGTGCTCGCGGCCGGGGCCCGCTCGCGGGTGCCCGACGACATGCCCGTCGTGCCCGAGGGCTACGAGCCCGAGCTGCGCCTGCTGACCCGGGGGGCCGAGCAGGCCTCCGAGCCGGAGGTCGCCGAGAACCCGCGCGCCGCCAGCGTCCGCGTCCGGGCCGCCGAGCGCGTGCGCGAGGCGGCGGCATGACCGGCACCCGACCCTCCACCCCGCCCCTCGCCGACCGCCCCGGGAGTCACGCATGAGCGCCACGTCACCGGCCCGCGCACCGCACGGGCCCCGGTCGAGGACCGGGTCCCGCTCCGAGCAGCGGGCGAGCCGCCCGGCGGCGGCGCGGCCCCTGCCGGCGCGGCGCCCGCGCCTGGCCGTCGTCCCCGAGCGAATCGCCCGGCGCTCGCGGGTTCCCTTCCTGGGGCTCGTCGGGCTGGTACTTGTTCTCGGTGTGGGCGGACTGCTGCTGTTCAACACCTGGATGCAGCAGTCCGCGTTCACGGCCACCCGGCTGCAGGACCGGGCCGACGACCTGGAGAACCGCCAGCAGTCGCTCTCGATGGCCCTCGAGCGCCGCAACGACCCGCAGGAGCTGGCGGTGAGGGCGCGCAAGCTCGGGCTGGTGCCCGCCGTCAACCCGGCGTTCGTCCGCCTCGGCGACGGGACCGTCCTGGGCGACCCCAAGCCCGCCTCGACCGCTGACGCGATGCGGATCAACCCGCGCCCGGCCGCCAAGCCCGCCGACCTTAACCCGGCCCCCCGCGTCGTCCGGGTGCCGGCGCCGGCGGCGCTGACGCCGGCCCAGGTGAAGGCCCAGCAGAAGGCCCAGCAGAAGGCCCAGGCCCAGGCTCGGCAGCAGGCCGGTCGGCAGGGCGTGCAGGGCCAGGTGCAGCAGAACATCCAGCAGAACGGGAACGCCGGATGAGCCGTGACCCGTCCGCACGCGGTCCCCAGGGCCTCTCGGGGCGTCGCGGCTCGGCGCACGTGCGCCTGCGCTGGCTGATGGTGGTCGTGGCGATGGGGCTCTCGCTGTTCGGGGTGCGCGCCTTCCAGCTGCAGGGCCTGGACCCGAAGGCGTACGCCGCCCGCGCCCAGGAGGCGGGCGCCGTCACGGCGGTCCTGCCCGCGCGCCGCGGCGAGATCCTCGACCGCAAGGGCGAGCCGCTCGCGGAGTCGGTCGACGGCGACATGCTCGTCGCCGACCCGGCCCAGACCCGGGAGAACGCCACCGCCATCGCGCGCTACCTCGCCGAGAAGGTCGACGCCGACTACTTCGACACCCTCGCGCGGCTGCAGAAGCCCAAGAGCCGCTTCCAGTACCTCCAGCGCCGCGTGCCCTCGACGATCGCCACCGCCGTGGTCCGCTCGCTCAACGCCCGCGGCATGGCGGGGGTCTACACCAAGCCCGACCCGCTGCGGACCTACCCGTCGAAGGACGTCGCCGCCAACCTCGTCGGCGTGCAGGCGCAGGGGCGCGACGACAAGGGCCGGATCACCGGTGGCGCCGGGCTGGAGTCGGCGTTCGACGGCCTGCTGTCCGGCAAGGACGGCGAGGAGACGTACGAGGTCGGCGACGGCAACCGGATCCCGCTGGGCGACAACTCGACCGTCAAGCCGGTCAACGGCAAGAACCTGCGGCTGACCATCGACCGCGACCTGCAGTGGTACGTCCAGCGCGTGCTGCGCAACGCGGTGGAGAGCTCGCGCAGCGACTCGGGCTCGGCCGTCGTCATGGACACCAAGACCGGTCAGGTCCTCTCGCTGGCGGACTACCCGACGTTCGACCCCAACGACACCTCGACGGCGAACCGGTCCGACCTCGGCAGCCGGGCGCTGCAGGACGTCTACGAGCCCGGCTCGGTCTCGAAGGTGCTGACGCTCTCGTCGCTGCTCGACGAGGGGCGCCTGACGCCCGAGACCCACCTCGTCGTGCCGCCCGAGCTCGAGATCGGAGACCGCACCATCCACGACTGGTTCGAGCACCCGGCGATCCACCTCACGACCACCGGCGTCATCGCCCGCTCGTCGAACATCGGCACCGCGCTGGCCTCGCGCCAGCTCAGCGACGAGGACCTGTGGCAGCACCTGCGCAGCTTCGGCCTCGGCACCCGTACCGAGGTGGGCATGCCGGGGGAGACCCGCGGTCTGCTGCCGGACTGGCGCACCTGGCAGCCGATCAACCACGCCACGATCTCCTTCGGCCAGGGCGTCTCGGTCAACACCCTGCAGATGGCGACGGCGGTGAACACCATCGCCAACGGCGGCGTCTACGTCAGCCCCAGCCTGATCGAGGGCTCGGCGACGACCGACTCCGGCGAGCGGGTGGGCACCGACCACGTCTCCAGCCACCGGGTGATCTCGACCCGGGCCGCCTCCCAGATGGCGCAGATGATGGAGATGGTCCCGAACCCTGAGACCGGCACCGCCCCGGGCGCCCAGGTCAACGGCTACCGGGTGTCCGGCAAGACCGGCACCGCCCAGCGCGTCGGCGCCGACGGCAAGGGCTACGACGGGACCTTCACCGTGTCCTTCGCGGGCTTCGCTCCTGCCGACAAGCCCCGCTTCACGGTCTACGTCGTCGTGCAGAACCCCCGCAACGGCGGCGGTGGCGGCTCGATCGGCGGCCCGGCGTTCTCGAAGATCCAGACCTACCTGCTCCAGCGCTACGGCGTGGCCCCGACCGGCACCACGCCGGCCGCCCTGCCCATCGACTGGTGACCCGGACCGTTCGGTAGCGTCGGCGCGTGCCTCGTCCGAGTCCTGCCCCGGTGCCTCCTGCCGGCGGCCCCGACCGGACGCGCCCGCAGCGCCCCGTGCGGACCCCGCTGGGCGAGGTGGCCCGCTGGCTCGGTGTCGCGGAGCCGGACGGCGCCGGTGCGGTCGAGGTCACGGGCCTGACCCTGAGCTCGCAGCGCGTGCGCTCCGGTGACCTGTACGCCGCGCTGCCGGGCCGCCGCGCCCACGGTGCGGCGTACGCCGCCGACGCGGTCGCCGCGGGCGCCGTCGCCGTCGTCACCGACCCCGCGGGAGCCGCCGGCCTCGACCTCGCGGTCCCCGTGCTCGCCGTCGACGACCCGCGCGCCCGGCTCGGTGACCTCGCCGCGCGGGTCCACGGCCACCCGGCGCGCGACCTCGCGCTGCTGGCGGTCACCGGCACGCAGGGCAAGACCACCACCACCCGGCTGGCCGAGGCTGCGCTCGAGGCGGCCGGGGTGAGTGCGGCGGTCGTCGGCACCAACGGCACCCGCATCGCGGGCCACGACGTGCGCTCGTCGCTGACTACTCCGGAGGCACCCGACCTGCAGGCGCTGTTCGCCGTGATGCGCGAGGAGGGCGTGCGCTGCTGCGCGATGGAGGTCTCCAGCCACGCGCTGGTCATGGGGCGCGTCGACGGGGTCGTCTTCGACGTCGCCGCCTTCACGAACCTCGGGCGCGACCACCTCGACTTCCACGCCGGCGTCGAGGAGTACTTCGAGGCCAAGGCGTCGCTGTTCACCGCCGAGCGCTGCCGGCGCGCGCTGGTCAACGTCGACGACGAGTGGGGCCGCCGGCTGGCCGAGCGCGTGCGCGAGCGCGGGGAGGTGCCCCTCGTGACGTTCTCCGCCTCGGGCGCGTCGGCCGACTGGCGCGCCGAGGACGTCGACGCCGCCCCCGACGGGAGCGCCTTCACCGTCGTCACCCCGGACGGGGAGCGGATCGCGACACGGGTCCCGCTGGCCGGCGGCTTCAACGTCGCCAACGCGCTGTGCGCGGTCGCCGGGTGCGCCGAGACCGGCCTCGACCCGGTCGCGGTCGCGGCCGGCGTCGCCGCCGGACGAGGCGTGCCGGGCCGCCTGGAGCAGGTGGATGCCGGCCAGCCCTGGCAGGGCGTCGTCGACTACGCCCACAAGCCCGACGCCGTGCGCGCCGCCCTCGAGGCGCTGCGCCCGGTCACCACCGGCCGCCTGGTAGTGGTGATCGGCGCGGGCGGCGACCGCGACACCGGCAAGCGCCCGATCATGGGCGAGATCGCGGCGTCGCTGGCCGACGTGCTCGTGGTGACCGACGACAACCCGCGCACCGAGGAGCCGGCCGCGATCCGGGCCGAGATCCTCGCCGGCGTCCCCGCCGGGGCCCGGGCCCGCGTCCACGAGGTCGGCGGTCGGCGCGACGCGATCGCCCTCGCGGTCGATCTCGCCCGTCCCGGCGACACGGTGCTCGTCGCCGGCAAGGGCCACGAGACCGGGCAGGAGGTCCAGGGGACGGTGCACCCGTTCGACGACCGGGAGGTGCTGCGCGAGCTGATCGCGGCCCACGAGCAGGGCGGCCGGCCGCACGTCGGACCGGACGACCGGGAGGACGCCCCGTGATCGCCACCACGCTCGCCGAGGTCGCCGCGGTGGTCGGCGGCACCCTGCACGGCGCCGACGCACCGGTCACCGCCCCCGCCGTGGTGGACAACCGCCGCGTCGAGGCCGGTGGGCTGTTCGTGGCCTTCGCCGGGGAGCGCGTCGACGGCCACGACTACGCCGAGGCCGCCGCGGCGGCCGGCGCCGCCGGGGTGCTCGGCACGCGGGCGACCGGGGTCCCGACCGTCGTGGTCGAGGACCCGCAGCAGGCGCTGCAGCGCCTGGCGCGCCACCAGCTGGAGCAGCGGCGCGCCGGCTCGGGCCCGCTCGACGTCGTCGCGATCACCGGCTCGCAGGGCAAGACCTCCGTGAAGGACCTGCTGGGCCAGGTGCTCGCCCGCAGCGCGCCGACCGTCGCCACCGAGGGCTCCTTCAACAACGAGATCGGCCTCCCGCTGACCGTGCTGCGCGCCGACGACGCGACGCGCCACCTGGTGCTGGAGATGGGTGCCCGCGGGATCGGTCACCTCGCCGAGCTGTGCGCCGTCGCCCCGCCCGACGTGTCGCTGGTGCTCAACGTCGGTACCGCGCACATCGGCGAGTTCGGCAGCCGCGACGCGATCGCGCAGGCCAAGGGAGAGCTGGTCGAGGCGCTGGGGACCGACGGCACCGCGGTCCTCAACGCCGACGACCCACGGGTCGCCGCGATGGCCGCGCGCACCCGGGCCCGGGTGACCACGTTCGGTGCGGGGGAGGGCGCCGACGTACGCCTCGGCGGGCTGCGGGTCGACGACCTGGGCCGGCCCTCGTTCGTGCTCGAGGCCAGGGGGCGCTCGGAGCCCGTCGCGCTGCGGCTGCTCGGGCGCCACCACGCCGTCAACGCCGCCGCGGCCGCGGCCGCCTCGCTCGCGGTGGGCCTGACGCTCGAGGCGGCGGCCGGCGCGCTGCGCGAGGTCCGCGCGATCTCGCGCTGGCGCATGGAGCTCAGCGAGCGCGCCGACGGGGTGCGCGTCGTCAACGACGCCTACAACGCCAACCCGGAGTCCGTGCGGGCCGCGCTGGAGACCCTGGCCGGCATCGGTGAGCGGACCGGGGCCCGCACGGTCGCCGTGCTGGGGCTGATGGCCGAGCTCGGCGACACGGCGCTCGACGCCCACCGGGGCGTCGGGGCGCTCGTGCGCGAGCTCGGGCTCGACCACCTCGTCGTCGTGGGGCCGAGCTCCCCGGAGCTCGACGCCCTGCTCGACGGTGCGCAGGGGTGGGGCTCGCCACACCGCGCGCGGGACGTGCACGAGGCGGTGCTCCACCTGCGCGAGACTGTGCGGGCGCCCGACGTCGTGCTGGTCAAGGCCTCGCACTCCGTCGGGCTGGAACGTGTCGTCGACGGACTGCTGGAGGAGGGGAGCGCGCGATGAGAGCGATCCTGCTCGCCGGCGGGCTGTCCCTGCTCCTCACCCTGATCGGCACCCGCGTCGCGATCCGGGTGCTGTCCGAGCGCGGCTTCGGCCAGCTCATCCGCGAGGACGGCCCGACCAGCCACCAGACCAAGCGCGGCACGCCGACGATGGGCGGACTGGTCATCGTCCTCGCCAGCGTGCTGTCGTACTTCGTCGCCAAGCTGCTGACCGGCTCCGAGCCCTCGGCCTCCGCGCTGCTGCTGCTGTTCTTGTACGTCGGCCTCGGCACCGTCGGGTTCCTCGACGACTTCATCAAGATCTACAAGCAGCGCAACCTCGGCCTGCGCTCGAAGGCGAAGTTCATCGGCCAGACGCTCATCGCGGTGCTCTTCGGCGCCGCCTGCCTGTGGCCGGCGCTCGAGGACGACCGCGGCCAGACCCCGGGCAGCGCCGCCATCTCGTTCATCCGCGACTCCCAGACCCTCGTCCTGCCGACGGTCCTCGCGGTCGTGTTCATCGTGGTCCTGATCGCCGGCGCCTCCAACGCGGTCAACCTCACCGACGGCCTCGACGGCCTCGCGGCGGGGTCGGCGACGATGGTCTTCGGCGCCTACACGGTGATGAACATCTGGCAGAGCAACCAGTCCTGCGCGCTCGACCAGGGCCCCGCCTGCTACGAGGTGCGCGACCCGTACGACCTCGCCGTCGTCGCCGCCGCGATCACCGGCGCCTGCTTCGGCTTCCTGTGGTGGAACGCCTCGCCCGCGCAGATCTTCATGGGCGACACCGGCTCGCTGGCCCTCGGCGGCGCGCTCGCGGGCCTCGCCGTGCTCACCCGCACCGAGTTCCTGCTCGCGCTGCTCGGCGGCCTGTTCGTCATGCAGACGGTCTCGGTGATCCTCCAGGTCGGCTTCTTCAAGCTCACCAAGGGCCGGCGGCTGTTCCGGATGGCGCCACTGCACCACCACTTCGAGCTGCTCGGGTGGGAGGAGATCACCGTCGTGGTCCGCTTCTGGATCATGGCGGGACTGTTCGTCGCCGTCGGCCTCGGCGTGTTCTACGCCGAGTGGGTGGCCGGGGCATGAGGCCCGTCGAGGACCTGGGTCGTACCTCCGACTGGTCCGGCGTCCGCGCGGTCGTCGCCGGCTTCGGCGTCTCGGGCTACGCCGCGGCGGACAACCTGACCTTCCTGGGCGCGCAGGTCACCGCCCTCGACGAGTCCGAGGCCGGGGACCGCGCCGAGCGCGGCGCGCTGCTCGAGAGCCTCGGCGCCAGCGTGCGGCTGGGGGAGGGCTCGACCGCCGTCCTCCCCGACGACGTCGACGTCGTCGTCACCTCGCCGGGGTGGCACCCGAGCGCGCCGCTGCTCGCCCAGGCCGCCGCCCGGGGCGTGCCCGTCTGGGGCGAGGTCGAGCTGGCCTGGCGCCTGCGCGACCCGGCCCGCCCGGCGCCCTGGCTGGCCGTCACCGGCACCAACGGCAAGACCACCACCGTGCAGATGCTCGAGGCGATGCTGCGGGCGGGCGGGCTGCGGACCGTCGCCGCGGGCAACGTCGGGCTGCCGATCGTCGAGGCCGTCATGGACCCCGACCCGTACGACGTGCTCGCCGTCGAGCTGTCCAGCTTCCAGCTGCACTACACCTCCTCGATGTCGGCGCAGTCGGCCGCGGTGCTCAACCTCGCCGAGGACCACCTCGACTGGTACGACGACATGGCCGCCTACGCCGCCGACAAGGGCCGCATCTACGAGCGCGTGCAGCGCGCCTGCGTCTACAACGTGCTCGACCCCGAGACCGAGCGGCTGGTGCGCGAGGCCGACGTGGTCGAGGGCGCCCGCGCGATCGGCTTCACCCTCGGCACCCCGGCGGTCGGGATGCTCGGCGTCGTCGACGACGTCCTGTGCGACCGCGCCTTCGTCGCCGAGCGGCAGACGTCCGCGGTCGAGCTGTGCACCGTCGACGAGCTCTCCAGCCCGGCCCCCCACCACGTGCAGAACGCGCTCGCCGCCGCGGCGCTCGCCCGCTCCCACGGCGTCGCGCCCGAGGCCGTGCGCGACGCGCTGCGCTCCTTCACCCCCGACGGTCACCGCATCGCCACCGTCGCCACCCTCGGCGGCGTCACCTTCGTCGACGACTCCAAGGCCACCAACCCGCACGCGGCACGCGCGTCGCTGCAGGCGTACGACCCGGTCGTCTGGGTCGCCGGCGGCCTGGCCAAGGGCGCGCGCTTCGACGACCTGGTGCAGCGGGTGCGCGAGCGGCTGCGCGCGGTGGTGCTGATCGGCCGTGATGCTGATGTGGTTCGTGAGGCGTTGCAGCGACACGCGCCGGAGGTCCCCGTCGTCGACGTGCCCGCGGGTGAGACTCCAGTCATGGAAGGCGTCGTGGCTGCTGCCCGCGGGCTCGCCGAGCCCGGTGACACCGTGCTGCTGGCGCCCGGGTGCGCCTCGATGGACCAGTTCGCGAGCTACGCCGCCCGCGGCGACGCCTTCGCCGACGCCGTCCGCGCGGCCGCGCGGGGCGAGCGGTGAGCGCGCCCACGAGCACCCCCGCGAGCACGTCCGGCGGCACCACCGCGCCGCCCGCCGCACCCGGCCTGCGCGCCACGCTGCGCGAGCGGGTCGAGCACCCGCTGGCGCCGTACTTCGTCCTCATCGGCGCCACGGCCCTGCTGCTCGGGATCGGCCTGATGGAGGTGCTCAGCGCCTCGTCGGTCTCGGCGTTCCGCGACAAGGGCAACAGCTACTACTGGTTCGAGCGCCAGATGGTGTGGGTGGCGATCGGCATCCCGGCGGCGTACGTCGTCAGCCGGCTTCCGCTGCGCCTGGTCCGGCTGATGGCGTGGCCCGCGATCCTCGTCGCGCTGTTTCTCGTGGCGCTGACGCAGAGCCCGCTCGGCGTGACGGTCAACGGCAACACCAACTGGGTCTCGTTCGGCGGGCCGCTGCAGATCCAGCCGGCGGAGATCGCCAAGTTTGCGCTGATCCTGTGGTGCGCGCACATCTACGCGCTCAAGGACCGCTACCTCGACCAGACCCGCCACGTCCTCGTGCCGGTGCTGCCGGTCTTCCTCGTCATGGCGGCGATGGTCGTCGGGATGGGCGGCGACCTCGGCACCGGGCTCGTCCTCGGCGGCATCGTGCTGGGCCTGCTGTGGGTGGTCGGCGCCCCGCTGCGGCTGTTCGCCGTCGCCGCCAGCCTGGCCGGCTCGGTGGCGCTGGTGCTCGCCGCCTCCAGCCCCGAGCGGCTCTCGCGGATGACCAGCTTCATCGACCCGTTCCAGCACTTCGACAAGGAGGGCTACCAGAGCGGGCACGGCATCCTCGGGCTGGCCTCCGGCGGGATCTTCGGCAAGGGCATCGGCGCCTCGCAGCAGAAGTGGGGCAGCCTGCCCGAGCCGCACACCGACTTCATCTTCGCCGTCCTCGGCGAGGAGCTCGGCCTGGTCGGCACGCTGCTCGTGCTCGCGCTGTTCCTCGGCATCCTGTGGGCCGGGATCCGCATCGCCTCCCAGGCCCGTGACCCGTTCGTGTGCTACTTCGCGGCCGGCATCACCATCTGGCTGGCCGTGCAGACCCTCATCAACATCGGGATGGTGCTCACGCTGCTGCCCGTCGTCGGCATCCCGCTGCCGCTGGTGTCGTACGGCGGCTCCTCGCTGGTACCCGAGCTGGTCGCCATCGGCCTGCTGGTGTCCTTCGCCCGGCGCGAGCCCGCCGCCGCCCGCGCCCTCGCGCAGCGTCGCGAGCTGAGCCGCCAGGACGCCGCCCGGCGCCCGGCCCGCGCCCCCCGCCGCGAGCCAGCCCGCCCCGCCCCCGCCCAGCGCGCTTCTCGCCGCTCGGCGCGGGCCGCCACGCGTCCCGCCGGCCGGTCCGTTTCCCGGTCCGCTGGACGGTCCGCCGCCTCGTCCTCCGGCCGACCCGCCACCCGGTCCGGGCCCGTCGCCTGATGCGCGCGCTCCTCGCCGGCGGGGGCACCGCCGGCCACACCTCGCCGCTGCTCGCGACCGCGGCCGCGCTCGAGCGCGCCGAGCCCGACACGGTCGTCACCGCGCTCGGCACCGCCCGCGGCCTCGAGACCCGCGTCGTCCCCGCCGCCGGCTACCCGCTCGAGCTCGTGCCGCCGGTCCCGCTCTCGCGCAAGGTCGACGCCGACCTGCTGCGCACCCCGGCCCGCCTGCGCGCCACCGTCCGCGCCGCCCTGGAGGTGCTCGACCGGGTGCGGCCCGACGTCGTCGTCGGGTTCGGCGGCTACGTCTCCGTGCCCGCCTACCTCGCCGCCCGCCGGCGCCGGCTGCCCATCGTCGTGCACGAGGGCAACGCGGTGCCCGGCATCGCCAACCGGCTCGGCGCCCGGCTGACCCGCCACGTCGCCACCAGCTTCCCCGGCACCGACCTGCGCCACGCGCAGTACCTCGGCCTGCCCGTGCGCCGGATGATCTCCACCCTCGACCGCGCCGAGCTGCGCGCCGAGGCCCTGGCGCACTTCGGGCTCTCCCCGGACGCCCCCGTCCTGCTCGTGACCGGCGGCTCACAGGGCGCGCGGCAGATCAACCGGTCGGTGTCCGCCGCGGCGCCGGCGCTCGCCGCCGCGGGCGTCCAGGTCCTCCACGTCGTCGGCCCGGCCGGCGAGGCCCACCTCGACGCGGACCTGCAGCGAGGTCCGGCGTACGTCGTGCAGACGTACGTCGACCGGATGGACCTCGCCTACGCCGCCGCCGACGCGGTGCTGTGCCGCGCCGGGTCCAACACCGTCACCGAGGTCTCCGGCGTCGGCCTGCCGGCGGTGTACGTCCCGCTGCCGCACGGCAACGGCGAGCAGGCGCTCAACGCGCGCCCCGTGGTGGACGCCGGCGGCGGGCTGCTCGTGGCCGACGCGGACCTGACACCGGAGTACGTCGTACGCACCCTCCCGGACCTGCTCGGCGACGTCGGACGGCTCGCCGCGATGGGCCGCGCGGCCGCGTCGGTGATCCCGCTCGACGCCGACGACAAGCTGGCAGCGATGGTGCTCGAGGCAGCGGGGGAGCGGGTCGCGTGAGGGTGCCGGTCCCGGACGTCCTGCTGCCCGCCGAGGACCTCGGCGCCGTGCACTTCGTCGGCCTCGGCGGGGCCGGGCTGTCGGGCATCGCCCGCATCATGCTGGCCCGCGGCATCCGGGTCTCCGGCAGCGACGCCCGTGAGTCGCCCGGTCTGGCTGCGCTGCGCGAGCTCGGCGCCACGGCCCACGTGGGCCACGACGCGGCCCACGTCGCCGACGCCGACACCCTCGTGGTCTCGACCGCGGTGCGCGAGGACAACCCCGAGGTCGTGGAGGCGCAGCGGCGCGGGCTGCGGGTGCTGCCCCGCTCGGCGGCGCTGGAGTCGGTGATGCAGGGCCGGCGCGTCGTCGCCGTGGCCGGCACGCACGGCAAGACGACCACCACCTCGCTGCTCACCGTCGCCCTGCAGGCGGCCGGGGCGGACCCGACGTACGCCGTCGGCGGCGACCTGTCCGCGACCGGCACCAACGCCCACGAGGGCACCGGCGAGGTCTTCGTCGCCGAGGCCGACGAGAGCGACGGGGCCTTCCTCGTGTACTCCCCGCACGTCGCCGTCGTCACCAACGTCGAGGCCGACCACCTCGACAACTACGGGACCGAGGAGGCCTACCACGCGGCCTTCGAGTCCTTCCTCGACCGGGTGCGGCCGGGCGGGGTGCTCGTCGCGTGCGTGGACGACGCCGGCGCAGCGACCCTCGCGGCCTCCGCGCGCGGGCGCGGGCTGAGGGTCGTCGGCGTGGGGGAGTCCGCCGAGGCCGACCTGCGGGCGAGCGACCTGCGGCTGGCCGGCTCCACCGCGCAGGCCCGGGTGCGGCTGCCCGACGGGAGCGAGGTCGACCTCGCGCTGCGGATCCCCGGTCGCCACTACGTCCTCGACGCGCTGTGCGCTCTCGGCGCCGGCCTCGAGCTCGGGTACGACGCCGACCCGCTGCTGGCCGGCATGGCCGGCTTCACCGGCACCCGACGCCGCATGGAGCTGCGCGGGGAGCGCGACGGGGTGCGGGTCTACGACTCCTACGCCCACCACCCGCAGGAGATCCGCGGCGACCTCCAGGCGGCGCGGTCGCTGGCGGGCGACGGGCGGGTGCTCGTCGTCTTCCAGCCGCACCTCGTCTCGCGCACCCGGGCGTTCGGCCCGCAGATGGGCGCCGAGCTCGGCGCGGCCGACCTGGTGTGGGTGCTCGACGTGTACCTCGCCCGCGAGGACGCCGACCCCGAGGTCACGGGGGCGCTCGTCGCGGCCGCCGTACCCCTGCCGGAGGGGGCCGTGAGCTTCGCGCCGTACGCCGCTGATGTCCCCGCCGCGATGGCGGCCGCCGCGCGTCCCGGCGACGTGCTCCTGACGCTGGGGGCCGGCGACGTCACCGAGCTCGCGCCGCTCCTGCTCGGCGCACTCGAGGAGGCGGGCCGGTGAGCGTGAGCACAGGACCCCGCGGCACGGCGTCGGGCCGGAGCCCCGGGACCGTCGGCGCCGACGAGGAGACCGTCCGGATCGAGCGGGAGCTGTTCGAGCAGCGCCGGCGCGAGAACGACCAGCGCGGCCGCGGACGACGCCGTCGCCCGCTGTGGGTCGCGCTGGTCGTCGTGGTCCTGGGCGTGCTGGTCTGGCTCGTCGGGTGGTCCCCGGTGCTCGCCTCCGACGACGTCGAGGTGCACGGCGTCGACTCGCTCAACCCGGTCCGCGTCGAGAACGCCGCCCGTGTGCCGATGGGCGTGCCGATGGTGCGGATCAGCACCGACGCGATCCGGGCCCGGCTGTCCGCCATCCCCGAGATCGAGTCCAGCCGCGTCTCGCGGCAGTGGCCCGGCACGGTGCGCATCGACGTCACCGAGCGCACCCCGGTCGCCGTCGTCCCGCGGCAGGGGTCGTGGCGGGCGCTGTCCGCCGACGGCGTGCTGTTCCGCTCTTACCGCGAGCGGCCCCCGGGGCTGCCCGAGATCGAGGACGAGACCGGGGCCGACCGCGACGCCCTGCAGGAGGCGGCCCGCGTCGTCGGCGCCCTGCCCGCCTCGATCCTGCGCCGCGTCGACCACGTCTCGGTCGCCACCGTCGACGGCATCGAGCTCACCCTGCGCGACCGGCGCACCGTGGAGTGGGGCTCCTCGGCGCGCTCCGCCGACAAGGCGGAGGTGCTCGCGCTGTTCACGGGCAAGAAGTTCCGCACCCTCGACGTCAGCGTCCCCTCGCGCCCCACCACCCGCTGACCGGGCAGTTCCTGCACACTCCGGCGCGCTGACCGGGCAGTTCCTGCACGCCGCGGTGCGTCGACCGGGCAGTCGCTGCCCACGGCTCTGTGGGTCTCGCTTCCCGAACATCGGGCTGCGTGTACGCCGAGTGCCCGCTCAGCGCTCCCGGGCGTACGTCGAGTGCCCGCTCAGCGCTCCCGGGCGTACGCCGAGTGCCCGGTCGGCGCTCCTGGGCGTACGTCGAGTGCCCGGTCGGCGCTCCTGGGCGTACACCGAGTGCCCGCTCGGCGGGGCCGCGCATCTTTCCTCTGGCGTGTCGGGCGTGTGGTGCACGGCAGCGAGGACGCCGCGTGCCTAACGTGTTCCCACTGGCCGAGGTTGACATAACTATAACCCTCCAGTGGAGGGTTAGGGTTCGGGACCTCGTCCGACGACCAGCAGCAGCACCCACCAGCAGCAGGCACCCCCGCCGTCGAGCACGAGAGGCAGTCCATCGTGGCAGCACCGCAGAACTACCTGGCCGTCATTAAGGTCGTGGGTATCGGCGGTGGTGGCGTCAACGCCGTCAACCGGATGATCGAGGTCGGGTTGAAGGGCGTGGAGTTCATCGCCATCAACACCGACGCGCAGGCGCTGCTGATGAGCGACGCCGACGTGAAGCTCGACATCGGCCGCGAGAAGACGCGCGGCCTCGGCGCGGGCGCCAACCCCGAGGTCGGCGCGGAGGCCGCGCTCGACCACGCCGAGGAGATCGAGGAGGTGCTCAAGGGCGCCGACATGGTCTTCGTGACCGCCGGCGAGGGCGGCGGCACCGGCACCGGCGGCGCACCGGTCGTGGCGAAGATCGCCCGCTCGCTCGGTGCGCTGACCATCGGCGTCGTGACCCGGCCCTTCGCCTTCGAGGGCAAGCGACGCGCCGGTTCGGCGGACACCGGCATCGGCTCGCTGCGCGACGAGGTCGACACCCTCATCGTCATCCCGAACGACAAGCTGCTGGCCATCGCCGACCGCAACGTCAGCATGCTCGACGCCTTCAAGCAGGCCGACCAGGTGCTGCTGCAGGGTGTCTCGGGCATCACCGACCTCATCACCACCCCGGGCCTGATCAACCTCGACTTCGCCGACGTGAAGTCGGTGATGTCCAACGCCGGCAGCGCCCTGATGGGCATCGGCTCCGCACGGGGCGAGGACCGGGCGGTCTCGGCCGCGGAGATGGCGGTCTCCAGCCCGCTCCTCGAGGAGTCCATCGACGGCGCCCACGGGGTGCTGCTGTCCATCGCGGGCGGGTCCGACCTCGGGCTGTTCGAGATCAACGAGGCCGCGGCGATGGTCTCCGACGCGGTCCACCCCGACGCCAACATCATCTTCGGCGCGACCATCGACGACGCCCTCGGCGACGAGGTCCGGGTGACCGTCATCGCCGCCGGGTTCGACGGCGGGCAGCCCAAGCGCCGCGACCCCGAGGTCGCCCGCAAGCCCGCGCGCCCGTCGCTGCCGGGCTCCGAGCCGGCCGACGACCGTGAGCCGGCCCACCGGGCGGCGGACCAGCGCCCCTCGGCGCCGGCGCGCCCGGACGCTCCCGCCGCGCCGGCCTCGCCCTCGGCCCCCGCTGAGCGTCCCGCCGAGCAGCAGCCGACGGCCGACCGACCCGCGTCGCCGCTGCCGCCCGCCCCGGGCCCGGACGACCTCGACGTCCCCGACTTCTTGAAGTAGCCGCGCGCGATACTGCTCGGGTGTACTTCACCCGAGAGCGCCACGGCCCCGTCGAGGTCGCCTTCACCGACCGCGCGGGCGGGGTGAGCCGAGAGCCGTACGCCGCGCTCAACCTCGCCGTCGCCGGTGACGACGAGCCGGCGGACGTACGTCGCAACCACGAGCTGCTGCTGGCCGACTTCGCGTCCGGATGCGCGGTGGCTGACATGACGCAGGTGCACGGCAACGAGGTCCGCGACGCCGACCCCGGCGCCCGGCCCTCCTGCGACGCCCTGGTCAGCGACCGGCCCGACGTGGTGCTGCTGGTGCGGGCCGCCGACTGCGTGCCCGTCGTGCTCGCCGACGCCGAGGCCGGTGTCGTCGCGGTCGCCCACGCCGGCCGCCCCGGCCTCGCCGCGCGGGTCGTGCCCGCCGCCGTGTCGCGCATGGAGGCGCTCGGCGCCCGGGCGGGGCGTACGACGGCCTGGGTCGGCCCGCACGTGTGCGGCGGCTGCTACGAGGTCCCCGCCGGGCTGCGCGACGAGGTCGCCGCGGTCGAGCCGGCGTCCTGGGCGACGACCACGTGGGGCACGCCCTCGCTCGACATCGGCGCCGGTGTGCGCGCCCAGCTCGACCGCCTCGGCGTGGAGGTCCGCGACCGCTCCGCCTGCACCCGTGAGCGCGCGGACCTCTACTCCTACCGCCGCGACGGCGCGGGTGCCGGCCGTCTGGCCGGCCTCGTCCGCAGGTACGCCGCGTGAGCCGCGAGGACGAGCTGCGCTCCGGGCTCGAGCAGGTCACCGCGCGGGTCGCCGACGCCGCCCGGGCGGCCGACCGCGACCCGGAGGACGTCACCCTCGTCGTGGTCACCAAGTTCTTCCCCGCCGAGGACGTCCGGCTGCTGCACGGGCTGGGGGTGCGCGACGTGGGGGAGAACCGGCACCAGGAGGCGCAGGCGAAGGCCGCCGACCTCGCCGAGGTCGCCCCCGGCCTCCGCTGGCACTACATCGGCGGCCTGCAGAGCAACAAGGCCGCCGCCGTCGCGGCGTACGCCGACGCCGTGCACTCGGTGGACCGCCCCAAGCTGGTCGGCGGCCTCTCGCGCGGCGCGCTCGAGCGCGGCCGGCCGCTCTCGGTCACCGTCCAGGTCGACCTCGACACCGACGGCGAGCAGTCCGGGGGGCGCTCCGGGGCGAGGCCCGAGGACGTGCCGGCGCTCGCCGACGCGGTGGCCGGCGCAGAGGGCCTGGCGCTGCGCGGCGTCATGGCCGTCGCCCCCCTCGGCGCCGACCCGGGACCGGCCTTCGCCCGGCTGGCCGAGGTCGCCGAGCGGGTGCGCCGCGACCACCCCGCGGCGACGTGGGTCTCGGCCGGGATGTCGGGCGACCTGGAGGCGGCGATCGCCGCCGGTGCGACACACGTGCGTGTCGGGAGCGCGGTGCTCGGTGAGCGGCCCTCGCGCGGATAGTGTCGCGGTACGAGGGCTCCACCGGGGCCACCCGCGGCCACGGAGGAAACTGATGACCGGCACGATGCGCAAGATGGGCGTCTACCTCGGACTGCTCGAGGGAGCCGACGACGAGTTCGGCTACGACGACGAGCCCCGTCGCGACAGCGCCGAGCGCGTCGAGCGGGCCGCGCGTCCCACCCCGCGCGACGGCGTGCGCGCGCGCCCCGCGGTCGCCGACGCCGAGGACACCACCACCACGCGTCGCCCCGAGCTCCCCGCCCAGCGCGGCGAGGTCGCCCACCTCGCGGACCGCCGGCGTACGTCGGCCGCCGCTGCTGCCACCGCGGCGGCGCCCGTCACCGCGTCCTCGGCGATGTCGCGGATCGTGACCCTGCACCCGCGCACGTACAACGAGGCCAAGGTCATCGGCGAGAACTTCCGCGACGGCATCCCGGTCATCATGAACCTCTCGGAGATGACCGACTCCGACGCCAAGCGGCTCGTCGACTTCGCCGCGGGCCTGATCTTTTCCGTGCGTGGCAACATCGAGCGCGTGACCAGCAAGGTCTTCCTGCTCTCGCCGCCCAACGTCTTCGTCGCCGCCGAGGACAAGCAGCGGATCGCCGAGGGCGGTTTCTTCAACCAGAGCTGAGAGCAGATGCTGATCGTCGGCCAGATCATCGCGTGGGCGCTGGGTCTCTTCGTCTTCCTGCTGCTGGTCCGCTTCGTCATGGACTGGGTGCAGCTGTTCGCCCGGGACTGGCGGCCGCAGGGCGTGGTGATGGCGCTGCTCGAGGTCATCTACTCGATCACGGACCCGCCCATCAAGGCGGTCCGGAAGGTGCTGCCGATGGTGCGCCTGGGCGGGATGGGTCTGGATCTCAGCCCGATGGTGGTCCTCGTGGTCTGCTTGATCCTGCAGCGCGTGAACGGGCTCATCTTCCTCAGCGCCGCGGCGTAAGCCGCTCGGTGCGGCCCGGCGGCCCCGACGGTAACCCCCGCGACGGCAGCACTGTTGTGACGCGAGTTGCCTGCAGTGAGAGCGCGAGGGGCGTGTTGCCGCTATTGTCAGCCAGGCACGGGACGAAGGTCCCCTCTCGACGACGAAGTGGGTGAAGGTCATGCCGTTGACACCGGATGACGTGAGCAACAAGCGGTTCACACCGGTGCGGCTCCGCGAGGGCTACGACATGGGTGAGGTCGACCAGTTCCTCGACGAGGTCGAGGCCGAGCTGGCTCGCCTGATCCGCGAGAACGACGACCTGCGCGAGCAGCTGCGCGTGGCGGAGGACAACGCCGCCAACGCCTCCAGCGCCTCCAGCACGGCCGGCTCGTCGAGCAGCGCCGCCGCCCCGGCCGCTCCCGTGATCGCCGACGAGACCCCCGCCGTCGAGGCGGAGGCCCCCGCGCGGCCCAGTGCGGAGAAGCCGAGCCTGGACAAGCCGAGCCTGCCCGAGGAGACCCAGGCGGTCGCCGCGGTGCCGCCGGCCGCCCCGCAGACCCCGCCGGCCCCCGTCGCGGAGACCGCCGTGGAGTCCAGCGGCTCCAGCACGAGCGTGAGCGGCCCGCAGGAAATCAAGGTCTCGACCGTGCCCGAGGCGTCCGCCGCCGCGGCGCGACTGCTCGAGATCGCCACGAACAACGCCGAGCAGCTCGTCGGCGAGGCCCGCGCCGAGGCCGAGCAGATCGTCACCACCGCGAAGACCGAGGCCGACCGGGTCCAGAGCGAGTCGAAGGCCAAGGCGGACAAGATCGAGTCCGACGCGCGCTCGCGCTCGCAGATGCTCGACTCCGAGACCTCCGAGCGGCGCACCAAGCTGGTCGGCGACCTCGAGAAGGAGCGCGGTCGCCTCAACGGCGAGATCGAGACGCTGCGCACCTTCGAGCGCGAGTACCGCAGCCGGCTGAAGAACTACTTCACCCAGCAGCTCAACGCGCTCGAGACCGGCGACGGCTCGGAGGGCGGCCTGTCGCCGCTCGCCTCCGCCGAGCGCCCGCCGAAGCGCCTGCGGTCGCTGCTCGGCGACGAGGACGGCGTCTGAGCACGACCGGAGTCGACCCGACGGGTCCGGAGCCGCTGCGGCTCCGGACCCGTTCGCGTTTCCCGCCCGACGCCGCGGTTCACCCCTTGTGGTGGCGTGCCCGACTTGTCGGCGGCGGGCGTCGCCCATACTGTCCACCCGACTCGTGCACCCGGCACGGTCGCTGCGAAGGAGAACCGGTGGCCCCCTCGAAGAAGTCGCTCGCGAGCCGCGCCGGTTCCGTCGTACGCCGTGCCGTCGGTCGCGGCTCCTCGGGCTCGGACGCTGCGGCCGGAACGTCGTCCGCCGAAACGGCTCCCCAGGCGACGGTCGCCGCGTCGAAGACCCCGGCCAAGAAGACCGCCGCCAAGAAGACCGCCGCGAAGAAGACTCCGGCCAAGAAGACTCCGGCCGAGAAAGCCCCGGCGACGAAGACCGCGGCCAAGAAGGCCTCCGCGACGAAGGCCGCCGCCAAGAAGGCCCCCGCGACGACGACCCCGGCCGAGAAGACCGCCGCCACGACGTCGACCGACGACCAGGCAGCGACCGCGGAGAAGACAACGGCCAAGAAGACTGCGACCAAGAAGACCGCCGCCAAGAAGGCCCCCGCGAAGAAGACCGCGACCACGAAGGCCGCTGCGAAGAAGGCCCCCGCGACGAAGACCTCCGCGACGAAGAAGGCCCCCGCGACGAAGACCTCCGCGAGGAAGACCTCCGCGAAGAAGACCGCGACCACGGGCGCGGCCGCCTCCGCCGCGGCGGGCGCCGGCCCGGGCGCGCTGGTCGTGCGCGAGGGCGAGGACCCGTGGACCGCGCAGGAGCTCGGCGAGGTCAGCCGCCACCTCGAGGACGACGTGGCCCGCCTCGAGGCCGAGCTGGAGACCGCGGACTCCGGTCTGCACGACCTCATGGTCGACTCCGGCGACGGTTCCGGGCACGACCAGGCCGACGTCGGGTCGAGCTCGTTCGAGCGCGACCACGAGCTGTCCATCGCCAACAACGCGCGCGACATGCTCGACCAGAGCCGCCACGCGCTCGAGCGGATCGCCGACGGCAGCTACGGCGTCTGCGAGCGCAACGGGGAGCCGATCGGCAAGCTGCGGCTGATGGCCTTCCCGCGTGCCACACTGTGCATGACATGCAAGCAGCGGGAGGAGCGTCGCTAGACGACGCCGAGCAGCCGGCCACCGGACGTACGACGGCCCGTCCGCGCGCGAGCCGGACGTACGTCCTCACCTTCCTCGGCGTCGGCCTGCTGGCCCTGGTCATCGACCAGGTCACCAAGGCCCTCGCGGCCGAGCGGCTCTCCGACGGCGTGTCGGTGCGCGTGGTCGGCGACCTGCTGCGGTTCACCCTGGTGTTCAACCCGGGTGCCGCGTTCAGCACCGGCACCCAGTTCACGGTCGGGCTGAGCGTGCTCGCCATCGTCGCCACCGCGGTGGTGCTGTGGTTCGGGCTGCGCGCGCGCACGCCGCTGTGGTCGGTCGGTCTCGGCCTGCTCCTCGCCGGCGTGAGCGGCAACCTCGCCGACCGGCTGTTCCGCGCCCCGGGGCCGATGCGCGGCCACGTCGTCGACTTCCTGCAGCTGCCCAGCTGGCCGGTGTTCAACGTCGCCGACATCTGCATCAACGTCGGCGCGGTGGTGCTCGTCGTGCAGGCGTTCCGCGGCGTACGCCTCGACGGGCGGCGCGAAAGCGACGACGAGCGCACCGACGAGTCCGCCGCGTGAGCGGCGCCGACCGCCGTACGCTCCCCGTGCCCGACGGCCTCGCCGGCGAGCGCGTCGACGCCGGGCTGGCCCGGCTGTTCGGCCTCTCCCGCACCCGGGCCGCCGAGCTGGCCCGCGACGGCCTGGTGCACCTCGACGGCCAGGCGGCCGCCAAGTCCGACCGGCTCAGCGCCGGGGCCGTCCTCGACGTCGAGATCCCCTCGCAGGCCGACCCGCTCGAGGTGGTCGAGCAGGTCGTCGACGGCATCCGCATCGTGCACGAGGACGACGCGGTCGTGGTCATCGACAAGCCGGTCGGGGTCGCGGTCCACCCCTCGCCGGGCTGGAGCGGGGCCACCGTCGTCGGGCACCTGCGCGCGGCCGGTGTGCGCATCGCGACCAGCGGCGCCCCGGAGCGGCAGGGCATCGTGCAGCGCCTCGACGTCGGCACCTCGGGCGTGATGGTCGTCTGCAAGTCCGAGCACGCGTACTCGGTGCTCAAGAACGCGTTCCGCCGCCGCGAGATCGACAAGGTCTACCACGCGCTCGTCCAGGGCCACCCGGACCCGCTGCGGGGGACCGTCGACGCCCCCATCGGCCGGCACACCCGCTCGGACTGGAAGTTCGCGGTGCGCGCGGACGGCAAGCCGAGCGTCACCCACTACGACACGATGGAGGCGCACCGCTTCGCGAGCCTGCTCGAGGTCCACCTGGAGACCGGGCGCACCCACCAGATCCGCGTGCACATGTCCGCACTGGCCCACCCCTGCGTCGGCGACCTGACGTACGGCGCCGACCCGACGCTGGCTCGCCGGGTCGGCCTGGAGCGGCAGTGGCTGCACGCGGTGCGCCTCGGCTTCGAGCACCCCGACTCCGGCGAGCACGTCGAGTACTCCACGACCTACCCCGAGGACCTCCAGCTGGCCCTGGACCGGATCCGTGACGCGGTCTGAGGACCTGCTGCTGCGGCCCGCCACCGTCGGGGACGCCGAGGCCGTCGCCGCGCTGCACCTGCGGGCGCGGGAGGCGGCGTACCCGGCCATGCCGCGCGCCGTCCACCGGCCCGAGGAGGTACGCCGCCACGTCGCGCTGCAGGTGCGCTCGGGCGAGGCCGAGACGTGGGTGGCGGAGGGCGCCGAGGACACGGCCCCCGGGGGAGTGGTGCTGCTCGGGTACGCCACGGCCACCCCGACCTGGCTCGACGCGCTGTACGTCGACCCCGCCCACCAGCGCTGCGGGACCGGCTCGGCTCTGCTGGACCTCGTCAAGGCGCTGCGCCCGGCCGGGTTCGGGCTGTGGGTGTTCGTGAGCAACGCGCCCGCCCGCGCCTTCTACGCCCGGCACGGGCTGGTCGAGGTCGAGGTCACCGACGGCAGCGGCAACGAGGAGCGCGCTCCCGACGTACGCGTCGTCTGGCCGCGCGAATCGCCCGGCAGCCCGACGTGCTTGTCCTGACGTCGGCGGGTACCGATAGGTTCGACCCAACGCCGACAGGAGAGTGACCGAACATGCCGTTCCGCAAGAAGAAGACCCTGCTCGACCAGGCCGCCGACTACGTCGACTCCGTGCGCCCGCACGTCGAGTCGGCCCTCGAGCAGACCCGGGACGCCGTCGGGGACTTCGTGGACCACACCGCCCGTCCGGCGCTGCACGACGCCCGGGTCAAGGCCGGTCCCGCGCTGGCCGACGCGCGTGAGAAGGCGGGCCCGGCGCTCGCCGACGCTCGCGACCGCGCGGCCGCGGTGGCCGGGCCGGCGCTCGCGGAGGCGCAGAAGCGGGCCAAGCCGTACCTCGAGGACGCGCGTGGTCGCGCGGCCGAGGGCGCCGAGCTCGCTCGCGACTACGCCGAGACCAAGCGCGCCGAGGTCACCGGCCAGCCCACCCCGAAGCAGAAGAAGCGCCGCAGCCGGCTCAAGAAGCTGCTGCTGCTCGGCGTCGTCGGTGGTGCCGCGTTCGCCGCGGCCAAGCTGCGCAGTGGCCCGTCCGACACCTGGCAGTCGTCCTACACCCCGCCCGCGCCGTCCACGCCAAAGCCGGCCGCGGTGCCCACGCCCGACTCGGTCGGCAAGCCGCCGGCCCCGACCGCGGTGCCCGACGCGGCTCCGGAGGGCGGCTCCACCCCGACCACCGACCCGGCCGCCGCGGCCGGCGACGAGGACGGTCCCACCAGCTGACTGCTCGAGCACCGGCGCGAGGAGTGCCCGGCGGGGGTGAGCGCCCCCGCCGGGCACTGCTGCGTCCGGCCCGGGGCTGGACGCGAGCACCACGAGGGTCGAAGGTGGACACCGGCCCCGCCCAGGTAGGAGGGCCAGCACGAGGGTCCGGCCACTCGGGGTCGGTCCCGCCGTCCCTGTGAGGTCGCACCCGTCATGCCCCACCGCACGCGCTCCGTCTGCCTCGTCCTGACCGCCGTCCTCTCCAGCCTCGCGCTCGCGGCCCCGGCCCTCGCTGCGGGTCGCGACGACGCTCCCGGCGCCCCGGGGTCGGGCACCCCCAACCACGCCGCGCGCGCCGCCGGTGTCACGTCCTCCGGCGGCGCCTTCATGGGCTGGTCGGCGCCCACCGGCGCCGACACCTCCTCCTCGGCTCGCGTCGACGACGCCGCCCAGGCCCGCCGCGAGGCACTGGTCGCCGGCGTCGAGGGCATCGACGTCGCCAGCTACCAGGGCAACGTCGCGTGGTCGACGTACTACGGGCAGGGCAAGCGGTTCGCCTACGTCAAGGCGACCGAGGGCACCGGCTACACCAATCCGTACTTCACCCAGCAGTACAACGGCTCGTACGGCGTCGGCATGGTCCGCGGCGCCTACCACTTCGCGCTGCCGAACCGCTCGGCCGGCTCGACGCAGGCGCAGTACTTCGTCGCGCACGGCGGCGGCTGGTCGCGCGACGGCAAGACGCTGCCCGGTGCGCTGGACATCGAGTACAACCCGTACTCCGGGGGCACCTGCTACGGCCTGAGCCAGTCGGCGATGCGCAGCTGGATCTCGTCGTTCACCTCGACCTACCGGTCGCTGACGGGCCGCGACGCGGTCATCTACTCGACCACCGACTGGTGGACGCAGTGCACCGGCAACACCTCGGCGTTCTCGTCGACCAACCCGCTGTGGATCGCGCGGTACGCCTCCAGCGCCGGCACGCTGCCGGCCGGGTGGGGCTACTACACCTTCTGGCAGTACTCCTCCACGCCGCTGGACCAGGACCGGTTCAACGGCTCGACCACGCAGCTGACCACCCTGGCCAACGGCTGACGCCGGGTGGGCCCGGGGGAGGGGAGAGCGATTTTGACCCCCTCCGGCCCGCCCCGTACTCTTGAGCACCGGCGTGCTCGCGCGCGCCTCCTCGCGCGCCCGTCGCCCGGTGGTCGTCCCACGACTCCCCGCCGACGACGTCCGGCAGCGCGGCACCCGAGAAGTCGAAGTTCCATCGAGGAGAGTGGCTCGTGTACGCGATCGTTCGCAGTGGCAGCAAGCAGCAGAAGGTTGCCGTGGGCGACGTCATCGAGATCGACAAGGTCGAGACCGCCGCGGGCGAGTCGCTGACCCTCCCGGTGCTCATGGTCGTCGACGGCGAGTCCGTCACCTCCGACGCCGCCTCGCTCGGCAAGGCCGGTGTGCAGGTGGAGGTCCTCGGCGCCACCAAGGGCCCGAAGATCGTCATCCAGAAGTACAAGAACAAGACCGGCTACAAGAAGCGCCAGGGTCACCGACAGAAGTACACCCAGGTCAAGGTCACCGACATCTCCCTCTGAGCCGACCCACCACCGGCTCCGACGTACGAAGGACTGAGCTCATGGCACACAAGAAGGGCGCCGCGTCCACCAAGAACGGCCGCGACTCCAACTCCCAGCGCCTCGGCGTGAAGCGCTACGGCGGCCAGGCCGTCAACGCCGGCGAGATCATCGTCCGCCAGCGCGGCACCCACTTCCACCCCGGCACCGGGGTCGGCCGCGGCGGCGACGACACGCTGTTCGCACTGACCGCCGGCGCGGTCGAGTTCGGCACGCGGCGCGGTCGCCGCGTGGTGAACATCCTGCCGACCGGGGAGTGACCCGGTCCTGACCTGCCGCGAGGGCGTCTCCGGGTGATCCCGGGGGCGCCCTCGTCGTCTGTCCACCACCCCTGAGAGGAGCACGCCATGGCCGTCCCGACCTTCGTGGATCGGGTCGCGCTGCACGTCGTCGCCGGGCGCGGCGGCAACGGCGTGGCCTCGGTGCACCGCGAGAAGTTCAAGCCGCTCGGTGGCCCCGACGGCGGCAACGGCGGACCCGGCGGCTCGGTGGTGCTGCGCGTCGACGCCGACGTCACGACCCTGATCGACTACCACCACAGCCGCGCCCGGCGGGCCGAGCACGGCGGCCACGGCGCCGGCGGGCACCGCAACGGCAGCCACGGCGGGGACCTCGTCCTCCCCGTGCCCGACGGGACGGTCGTGACCGATGCCGCAGGCACGGTGCTCGCCGACCTCGTCGGCCCCGGCACCGAGATGGTCGTCGCCCACGGCGGCAAGGGCGGGCTCGGCAACGCCGCGCTGGCCTCGTCGAAGCGCAAGGCCCCCGGCTTCGCGCTGCTCGGCGAACCCGGCGACGAGCTCGACATCCACCTCGAGCTGAAGGTCGTCGCCGACGTCGGGCTGGTCGGTTTCCCCAGCGCGGGCAAGTCCAGCCTCGTCGCGGCGCTGAGCCGGGCGCGGCCGAAGATCGCCGACTACCCGTTCACCACCCTGGTGCCGAACCTCGGCGTCGTACGGGCGGGGGAGACGACGTACACCGTCGCCGACGTGCCCGGCCTCATCGAGGGCGCGAGCGAGGGTCGTGGGCTGGGCCAGGACTTCCTGCGCCACGTCGAGCGGTGCGCCGCCCTCGTCCACGTCGTCGACCTGGCCAGCGTCGAGCCCGGCCGCGACCCGGTCAGCGACCTCGAGGTGATCGAGCGCGAGCTGGAGCAGTACGGGGGCCTCGCCGACCGCCCGCGCCTGGTCGCCCTGAACAAGGCCGACGTCCCCGACGGGCGCGACATGGCCGAGATCGTCGCCGCCGACCCCGACTGGGTGGCGCGCATCGCCGAGCGCGGCTGGCCGGTGTTCGTGGTCTCCGCGGCCAGCCACGAGGGCCTGCGCGAGCTCTCCTTCGCGATGGCCCGCCTGGTCGAGGAGCGGCGGTCGATGGCGCCGATCGTGGAGACCGAGCGGATCGTCATCCGCCCGGCGACCGCCTCCGGGCCGGATTTCACCGTCAAGGGCGTCACCGTCGACGGCGCCCAGGGCTGGCGGGTGCGCGGCGAGAAGCCCGAGCGCTGGATCCGGCAGACCGACTTCAGCAACGACGAGGCCGTCGGCTTCCTCGCCGACCGGCTCAACCGGCTCGGCGTGGAGGAGCGGCTGGTGCAGCTCGGCGCCGTCGAGGGCGACGCGGTGCTGATCGGTGACCCCGACGACGCCGTCGTGTTCGACTTCCGGCCCTCGATGGAGGCCGGCGCCGAGATGCTCGGCCGCCGCGGGGAGGACCAGCGCTTCACCACCACGCGCCCCGCCGCCCAGCGCCGTCGCGAGATCGACGCCGCGATGGGCTCGCGCGCCGAGGGCGAGACGCGGGCCGACGTGGCCCGCCGGATCGGCGTGGCCGACCCGGACGCCCCCGACGACGCGGAGGACGCAGCTCCCGCCTGGGAGAACGACCTGTGAGTCCGGAGCCGGCCGGGACGCGTCCGGCGGTGGCCGGCGCGCACCGCGTCGTGGTCAAGGTCGGCTCCTCGTCGCTGACCACCGCCGCCGGCGGCATCGACCCCGACCGGCTCGCCGCGCTGGTCGACGCCCTCGCCGCCGCCCGCGCCCGCGGGACGGAGGTCGTCCTGGTGTCCTCCGGCGCGATCGCCGCGGGCCTCGCCCCCCTGGGCCTGGCCCGGCGGCCGCGTGCCCTGGCCGCGCAGCAGGCGGCCGCCTCGGTCGGCCAGGGGCTGCTGGTGCACCGCTACACCGCCGAGTTCGCCCGCCACGGCCTGGTCACCGGGCAGGTGCTGCTCACGCAGGACGACGTGACCCGGCGCAGCCACTACCGCAACGCGACGCAGACGATGGACCGGTTGCTGGAACTCGGGGTGGTGCCGGTGGTCAACGAGAACGACACCGTCGCCACCTCCGAGATCCGCTTCGGTGACAACGACCGGCTGGCCGCCCTGGTCGCTCACCTGGTGCGCGCCGACGCCCTCGTGCTGCTCTCCGACGTCGACGGGCTCTACGACGACGCCCCCGACCGGCCCGGCGCCCGCCGGCTTGCCGAGGTCCGCGACCTCGGCGCCCTTGCGGACGTCGACGTCTCCCGGCCCGGCTCCGCCGGGGTCGGCACGGGCGGGATGCGCACCAAGCTCGACGCCGCCCGGATCGCCACCGGCGCCGGGATCCCCGTCGTGCTCACCGACGCCCCCAGCGCCGGCGCCGCGCTGGCCGGGGACCCGGTCGGCACCCTGTTCCACCCCACCGGGCGCCGCCGCTCGACGCGCCAGCTGTGGCTCGCGCACGCGAGCGAGACGAAGGGCGTCGTACGCCTCGACGAGGGGGCGGTGCGCGCGATCACCGCCCGGCAGGCCTCGCTGCTGCCCGCCGGCGTGACCGGGGTCGAGGGGGAGTTCTACTCCGGCGACCCCGTCGACCTCGTGGGCCCCGACGGCCGGGTCGTGGCGCGCGGGCTGGCCAGCTACGACGCCGCCGAGATCCCGGGGCTGGCCGGGCGCTCGACGCGGGCGCTCGCGCGCGAGCGGGGGGCGGCGTACGAGCGCGAGGTGGTCCACCGCGACGCCCTCGTGGTGCTCGACGGCGTGAGCCCCACCACGCCCTGACGTCCGCTCGGCGGTTCGCCTGTGCCGGCTGGGAGGCTTTGGAACACTGTCCCCTGTACGGAGGGAGGGGACCCGCATGCAGACACCTGACGGGGCGCAGGACGACACGGCGGGTTCCGCCGGCCCGCGTCACTGGTACGTCAAGGTCACCGTCGGCGGTGACCCGGTCGAGCCGATGCTGATGCGCTCGGCGCTGCTGCGCTTCTCCGAGGAGCGTCCGTTCCTCGACACCATGCGCTTCACCGACGAGGGCGCCGAGGTCGCCTTCTGGGACGAGGGCGAGACGCTGCTCGACGTCGCCTCGCTGGCGCTGCGGCTGTGGAACGAGCACCGCGAGTCCGCGGGGCTCCCGCGCTGGGAGGTGCTCGGGCTGGAGGTCACCGAGCAGCACCTGCACGAGGGCGGTGCGACGTCGCCGCCGGGATCGATCAGCCCGCAGGTGGTGCGGCCGCAGCCGCTGTGAGGCCGGTGCCGGCTCGCACGCCCGCAGGGGCCCGACGCCGCGGGCCGCGGCGTCGATAGGCTCCGGTCCATGCCCGAGGACCTCGCCGCGGTCGCCCACCGCGCCCGCGAGGCGTCGCGGCTGCTGGCGACGGCGACGCGCGCGGACAAGGACCGTGTGCTGCACGCCATGGCCGACGCGCTCCTCACCGCCGCCGACCGCGTCCTGGCGGCGAACGCCGAGGACGTCGCCGCCGCCCGGGCCGACGGCACCGCCGAGCACCTGCTGGACCGGCTGCGGCTCGACGAGGGCCGGGTCGCGGCGATGGCCGACGGCCTGCGCCGGGTCGCCTCGCTGCCCGACCCGGTCGGGGAGGTCGTGCGCGGCTCCCGGCTGCCCAACGGCCTCGAGCTGCGCCAGCTGCGGGTGCCGTTCGGCATCGTCGGGGTGATCTACGAGGCCCGTCCCAACGTCACCACCGACGCCGCCGGCATCTGCCTGAAGGCCGGCAGCGCCGTCCTGCTCCGCGGCTCGGCCAGCGCCCTGCGCAGCAACACCGCGGTCGTCGGGCTGCTGCGCGACGCACTGACCTCCGCCGGGCTGCCGGCCGACCTCGTCGCCCTGGTGCCGGGGGAGGGCCGCGACGGGGCCGCCGCGCTGATGCGGGCCCGCGGGCTGGTCGACGTCCTGGTCCCGCGCGGGGGCGCCGGGCTGATCCGCTCGGTGGTGGAGTCGTCCACCGTGCCCGTGATCGAGACCGGCGTGGGCAACTGCCACGTGTACGTCGACGCCGCGGCCGACCTCGACACGGCGCTCGCGATCGTGGCGAACGCCAAGGTGCAGCGGACCTCGGTGTGCAACGCCGCCGAGTCCCTGCTGGTCCACGAGGCCGTGGCCGAGGACTTCGTGCCGCGCGTGGTGGCGATGCTGCACGAGGCCGGGGTCACCGTCCACGGTGACGAGCGCTTCGCGGCGCACGAGGGCGTCGTACCCGCGACGGAGGAGGACTGGGGCACCGAGTACCTCTCCCTCGACATCGCCGCCCGCGTCGTGTCCGACCTCGACGCCGCGATCGACCACGTGCGCCACTGGTCGACCGGTCACTCCGAGGCCATCGTCACCGAGTCGCGCCGCGCCGCCGACCGGTTCGTCGCGGAGGTCGACGCGGCGGCGGTGCTGGTCAACGCCTCCACCCGCTTCGTCGACGGCGGCGAGCTCGGCTTCGGCGCCGAGATCGGCATCTCCACCCAGAAGCTGCACGCGCGCGGCCCGATGGGGCTGCCGGAGATGACGACGACGAAGTACGTCGTCTCCGGCCACGGCCACACCCGCTCGTGAAGCTGCTGCTGCTCACCCTGGGCTACGGGATCCTGTCCAGCGCCGTCCCGCTGTTCAACATGGAGGCGTACGTCGTCGTCGCCTACGCCCGCTCCGACGCGGCCGCCTGGGAGGTGGCGCTGGTCGGCTCGCTGGGGATGAACCTCGGCAAGCTGGTCTGGTACTACCTCGCGCGCGGCTCGCGCCAGGCGCCGTTCCTGCAGCGGCGCCTTGAGTCACCGCGGCGCAAGGCCCAGCTGGAGCGGTGGACGGCGCGGATGCAGGCCCGCCCGGGCACCGCGGGGCTGCTCACCTTCGGCTCGGCGCTGGTCGGGATCCCGCCGTTCTTCGTCATGGCGATCATCGCCGGCACGCTGCGGATGAACGTCGTGGTGTTCTTCCTCGCCGGGGTCGCCGGTCGCACGCTGTTCTTCTGGGCGATCCTCGGCGGGGCGCACCTGATCCTGCGGTGAGGGACGCCGGGGAGGGCCCCACGGCCATGGCCTAGGATCGCGGGCATGACCGTGCCGATGCTGACCGTGCTCGCCGCCGAGGAGGGCGCCGGTGCGACGCCGTACCTCGTCGCGCTGATCGTCTTCGTGATCCTCATCGGCGCCCTGATGGGCCTGCTGGCCATGGGCAAGGGGCGCGAGCACTCCTGAGCGGCCGCCTGTCCGTGGAGCACCCCGTGGCCCGGGGCGGCGCACGTCGTCGCGTCGGCGTCATGGGCGGCACCTTCGACCCGATCCACCACGGCCACCTCGTCGCCGCGAGCGAGGTGCAGTCCTGGTTCGACCTCGACGAGGTGTGCTTCGTCCCCACCGGCCAGCCCTGGCAGAAGGCCGAGCGCGAGGTCTCGGCGGCCGAGCACCGCTACCTGATGACGGTCATCGCGACCGCGTCGAACCCGCGGTTCACGGTGTCTCGCGTCGACGTCGACCGCGCGGGGCCGACGTACACCATCGACACGCTGCGCGACCTCGCCGAGGTCTACCCCGACACGGACCTGTACTTCATCACCGGCGCCGACGCGATGGCGGCGCTGCTGGGCTGGCGCGACCACGAGCACCTCTTCGACCTCGCGCACTTCGTCGGCTGCACCCGCCCCGGGCACGAGCTCGACGAGGACGCGCTGCAGGGGATGCCCGCCAGCCGGATCACGCTCATCGAGATCCCGGCGCTGGCCATCTCGTCCACCGACTGCCGCCGGCGCCGCGCGCGGGGCGAGCCGGTCTGGTACCTCGTCCCCGACGGAGTCGTGCAGTACATCGCCAAGCACGATCTGTACGCCGCCGCCCCCGACCCAGTGAGCTGACCATGACGGCCACCGACCACGCCCTCGCCCTCGTCCGCACGGCCGCCCAGGCGGCGGCCGACAAGCTCGCCACCGACGTGCTCGCCTTCGACGTCTCCGAGCAGCTCGTCATCACCGACGCGTTCGTCATCTGCTCGGCCGGCAACGACCGCCAGGTGCGCGCCATCGTCGACGCCGTCGAGGAGGCGCTGCGCGAGGCCGACGCCAAGCCCGTGCGCCGCGAGGGTGAGCGCGACGGCCGGTGGGTGCTGCTCGACTACGCCGAGGTCGTCGTCCACGTCCAGCACGAGGAGGAGCGGCAGTTCTACGCCCTCGAGCGGCTGTGGCGCGACTGCCCGGCCATCGACCTGCAGCTGACGTGAGCCGACGATGAGCACCGCGGCCGCTCGCCGTCTCGTGCTGCTGCGGCACGGGCAGACGTCGTGGAACGTCGTCCTCCGCGCCCAGGGTGAGACCGACATCCCGCTCGACGAGACGGGTCACGCGCAGGCCACCGCCGCCGCGGACGTCCTCGCCGCGCTGGACCCGTCCCGGCTGTGGTGCAGCGACCTCACGCGGGCGCGGGAGACCGCGTCGTACGTCGCCTCCGCGACCGGGCTGGAGCCGGTCCTCGACCCGCGCCTGCAGGAGCTGCACCTCGGCGAGCGCGCCGGCCTGACGCCGCCGGAGTTCGCCGAGGCGTTCCCCGACGAGCACGCCCGGTGGCGTCGTACCGGCTACGCCCACGTCCCCGGCGCCGAGACCCGCGAGGAGCTGCTGGCCCGCTCGGTGCCCGCCCTCCAGGACTGCCTCGACGCGCTGGCCCCCGGCGAGACCGGCGTCGCGGTCGGCCACGGCTGGAGCCTCAAGGCCGCCGTCGTCGGCCTCCTCGGGCTGCCCCCCGAGGCCGACCGGGTGATCCGCGGCATGTCGAACTGCGGCTGGGGCGTCCTCGTCGCCGACCCCGACGGCCGTACCCGCCTCGACAGCTGGAACGTCCAGGCGCCCAGTCCCGCCTGAGGGGGCGGTCGAGCTCGTCGGGAACGTCTCGATCGGCGTCGTGGTGCGGGTGTGGTGGTTTCGGCATCCTCCCTCGCTGGCGCTCGGTCGGGCTCAACCACCGGGGGTCGGGCTCGTCGACCCCCGGTGACGTGCGCGCCGGCGGCGACCACCGCTGGTCGAGCTTGTCGAGACCCGGTGACGTGCGTCCGGACGGTGAGCGCCGGGGGTCGAGCCCGTCGAGACCTCGTGGACCGCGCTCGCGGCGCCCCGAGTTCGCGTCGGCCGACGTCGTTGGCTAGAGTTCACCAGGTTGCTCGCCGTGAGGCCGGGCGACGTCCCACCCGGGGCTGTGGCGCAGTTGGTAGCGCACCTCCATGGCATGGAGGGGGTCAGGGGTTCGAATCCCCTCAGCTCCACCGAAGAGCCCGGACCGTCACCGGTTCGGGCTCGTGGTGTCTTCGAGGGTCGCACCGGTGGCGCCGACCCGTCGCGGCCCGGACGGGGCCCACAATGGTGGGCGTGTACGTCCCGCCCGCCAACGCCGTTCCCGAGTCCGACCTCCGGGCGATGGTCGCCGCCTCCCGGACCGCACAGCTGGTGACCGTGGGCCAGGACGGCGTACCTCTGGCGACGCTGCTGCCGGTGCGTTGGCGCGGCGACGTGGTCGTCGCGCACATGGCGCTCGCCAACGACCACTGGCGCAGCATCCCGGAGGGCCCGGACGGTGCGCTCGACGGGGCGCCGGCGCTGGTGGTGTGCACACTGCCGGACGCCTACGTCTCGCCGTCGTGGTACGCCGCGAAGGCCGAGCACGGGCGCGTCGTCCCGACCTGGAACTACTCCGCGGTCCACCTCGCCGGGCGTGCCCGCGTGGTCCGCGACCCCGTGTGGCTGCGCGAGGCGGTCGGCGAGCTGACCGAGCACCACGAGTCGGGCCGGGCGGCACCGTGGTCGGTCGACGACGCGCCGCCGGCGTTCGTCGACGGCCAGCTGCGGGGGATCGTCGGGATCGAGGTCCGCGTCGAGCGGACCGAGGGCAAGGCCAAGCTGAGCCAGAACCGCTCCGAGGCTGACCGGGCGGGGGTCGTCGAGGGGCTGCGCGCCGAGGCGCCGGACGTCGCCGCCGCCGTCGCCGCCGGGCACCCGCTGCCGTGAGCGGGCGGCTGCGGCTCGCGACGCCGGCCGGCCGCTGGGTGCTGCTCGCCACCATCCTCGGCTCGGCGCTCGCCGGCATCGACGCCACGGTCGTCAACGTCGCCCTGCCCGCGATCGGCACGTCCCTGGACGCCGGGTTCACCGGCCTGCAGTGGACGGTGACGGCGTACACGCTGACGCTGGCGGCGCTGATCCTGCTCGGCGGGACCCTCGGGGACGTCTTCGGTCGCCGCGGCGTGTTCGTCGTCGGCGTCGTCTGGTTCGCCGTCACCTCGCTGGTGTGCGGGCTCTCCGTGGACGTCGCGATGCTGGTCGCGGCCCGCGCCGCGCAGGGCGTCGGCGCCGCGCTGCTCACGCCCGGCAGCCTGTCGATCCTGCAGGCGTCCTTCGCGCGGGAGGACCGGGCCCGCGCGATCGGCGCGTGGTCGGGGCTCGGCGGCGTCGCCACCGCCGTCGGCCCGGTGCTCGGCGGCTGGCTGGTCGACGTCGCCTCGTGGCGGTGGGTGTTCCTCATCAATGTGCCGCTGGCTGCGCTCGTGGTGCTCGTCGCGCTGCGGCACGTGCCGGAGACCCGTGACGCGACGGCGCAGGGCGAGCACGTCGACTGGCTGGGCGGCCTGCTCGGCGCGGCGGCCCTGGGCGCGCTGAGCTACGGGTTGATCGAGCGCGGGGGAGCGCTGCCCGTCTCGCTCGGGCTCGCGGTGGTCGCCGGGGCGGCGTTCGCGGTGCGCGAGCGGCGTGCGGCGTACCCGGTCCTGCCGCTGCCGGTCTTCGCCTCCGCCCAGTTCAGCGCGGTCAACGCGGTGACGTTCGTCGTGTACGGCGGCCTCGGCCTGCTGTTCTTCCTGCTCGTCGTCCAGCTCCAGGTCTCCGCCGGGTTCGGGCCCGTCGCGGCCGGCGTCGCGACGCTGCCGGTGACCGTCCTGATGCTCCTGCTGTCCGCGCGCTCGGGAGAGCTCGCGGCCCGGCTCGGGCCGCGGCTGCAGATGAGCCTGGGGCCGCTGCTGGCCGCCGTCGGCCTGCTGCTGCTCTCGCGCGTCGGGCCCGGGTCGTCGTACGTCGCCGACGTGCTGCCCGGGATCGTGGTCTTCGGTCTCGGGCTCTCCGCCCTGGTCGCGCCGCTGACCGCCGCCGCGCTCGGCGCCGCGCCCGCCGAGCACGCGGGCATGGCGTCCGGGGTGAACAACGCGGTGGCCCGGACCGGGCAGCTGCTCGCGGTCGCTGCCGTCCCCGCGCTGGTCGGCCTCAGCGGGAGCGGGTACGACGACCCCGCCGTCTTCACCCCCGGCTACCGCCACGCCCTGTGGATCGCCGCGACCGCCGTCGGCCTCGGCGGGCTGATCGCCGCGGCGTTCGTGCGCAACGACGTGCTCGAGGACGACGAGCCGGTGGCCGCCGGCGGATGAGGGCGGGCGAGGGCGGGTGAGGGCCTGGGCTGCGCCGGCTCTGCGGGGCCACCACGGTATGCAGACGAACCCGCACCTCCCACGACGTACGGACCGTGGGGAGTGCGGGGCCACCACGGTATGCAGACGAACCCGCACCTCCCACGACGTGCGGACCGTGGGAGGTGCGGGTACGTCGTGGGAGGCGCCACTGCGTGCCCGGTTCGTCGTGGTCATCCCTGCATACCGTGGTGGACCCGCAGCAGCCGCCGGACGCAGGACCGCGCACCCGACGCGCGCGTTCAGCCGCCGGAGACCGACTTCACCACCTGGCCGGTGGCGACGAGGCGCTCACCGTGCTCGACGCGGGCGGAGAGGAAGGCCACGCGGCGCCCGGCCCGCTCGACGACCGCGCTCGCGCGCACCTGCTCGCCGAGCGGGACGGCCGCCAGCAGCGAGCTGGTGGTGCTGATCGTCACCGCGGCCTGGCCGGGACGCAGCGACGGCAGCAGCGCGAGGTACGCGGCGACGTCGAGCAGCAGCGGGACCAGTCCGCCGTGCAGCACCTGCGAGGGGTTGACGGTGCGCTTGTCGACGTCCATCAGCACGCCCGCGGCGGGGTCGCCGTCGACAGCCAGCCGCAGCCCGAGCGCGCGGTGCAGCGGCAGGTCGAGGACCGTGCGGACGACCTCGGAGGCGTCGGGCGCGCTCACCGCAGGTGCTCGTCGAAGAACGCCTCGATGCGCCGCCAGGCGTCGGCCGCCGAGTCCGGCTCGGGACCCACGTGGAGGACCCGCTCGGCGAACCAGCCGCCGAACGCCGGGCCGGGCAGGTTGCGGGCGTCGTTGAGGAAGCTGTGGCCGGCGTCGGCGTACTCCTTGACGTCGTGGGCGACGCCCTGCCGCGCGAGCGCGCCGGCCAGCTTGCTCGCGGCGCCGCGCAGGGAGGCGTCCTTCGCGCCGTACGACGCCACCACCGGGCAAGCTCCCTCGAGCGCGTCGTCGAGGTGGCGCGGGAGCTGGCCGTAGTTCGCCGAGGCGGCGGCGAAGCCGTGGCCCGCGGCCGTCATCAGCGCGAACCCGCCGCCCATGCAGAAGCCGATGACGCCGACCGAGCCGGTCGCGTCGGGCCGGGCGGCGAGGTGGGCGCGCGCGGTCTCGATGTCGACGTACGCCCGCCCCTCGCCGCTGAGCATCGCCCGCATCGTCGAGACCAGGCAGCGCCGGGCGCCGCCCTGCGAGAACAGGTCGGGCATCAGCGCGGTGAAGCCCGCGGCGGCCAGCCGCTCGACCTGCCGGCGCATCACGTCGTCGACGCCGAACGCCTCGTGGACGACCACGACGCCCGGGTGCGGCCCGGGCCCGTCGGGCTCCGCGAGGACGCCGCGCAGGCCGGTGCTGCCACCGGGGGAGTCGGGCAGGGCGATGTCAGTGGTCATGCCCGCATGCTGCCACCCGCGCACCGTCAGGTGACTATTCAACAACATCGGCTGTGGCGGTAGGCACTGCCGGTGCGGAGGAGTAAGTTGCCGCGCGCAACACCGAACCCGGTGTGCACCACCAGGCAACAGGAGCACCGGATGGATGAGGGCCTCAGGCTCGGCGCCAACTTCGTCGACTACACGCTGATCGCGATCTACTTCGTCTTCGTCCTCGGCATCGGCATCGCGGCCCGCCGCGCCGTGTCCAGCAGCCTGGACTTCTTCCTCTCCGGCCGCTCGCTGCCGGCGTGGGTCACCGGTCTGGCGTTCATCTCCGCCAACCTCGGCGCCGTCGAGATCACCGGCATGAGCGCCAACGGCGTGGAGTACGGCATCCCGTCGGTGCACTACTTCTGGATCGGCGCCGTGCCCGCCATGCTGTTCCTCGGCGTGGTGATGATGCCGTTCTACTACGGCTCCAAGGTGCGCTCGGTCCCCGAGTTCATGCTGCGCCGCTTCGGCCCGACCGCCCACCTGGTCAACGCGATCAGCTTCGCGGTCGCCCAGCTGCTGATCGCCGGCATCAACCTCTACCTGCTGGCCAAGATCGTCAACGTCATCCTCGGCTGGAGCCTGCCGATCTCGCTCGTCGTGGCCGCGGTGATCGTGCTGACCTACACCACGCTGGGCGGGCTCTCGGCCGCGATCTACAACGAGGTGCTGCAGTTCTTCGTCATCGTCGCGGCGCTGCTGCCGCTGACGATCATCGGGCTCTACAAGGTCGGCGGCTACGGCGGGCTGAAGGAGAAGATCCTCGCCGCGGGCGCCCGCGGCGGCGAGAGCCACCTGTCGTCGTGGCCCGGCACCAACCTCACCGGGATCGACAACGGCGTGCTGTCGGTGATCGGGATCGTGTTCGGCCTCGGGTTCGTGCTCTCGTTCGGCTACTGGACGACGAACTTCGTCGAGGTCCAGCGCGCGATGGCCTCGAAGTCGATCTCGGCCGCGCAGCGCGCGCCGATCATCGGCGCCTTCCCGAAGATGTTCATCCCGTTCATCGTCATCTTCCCGGGCATGATCGCCAGCGTCACCGTCGCCGAGTACGCCTCGGCGGACACCAACGCGGACTACAACAACGCGCTGATCTACCTCTTCCGCGACCTGCTGCCCAACGGGATGCTCGGCCTGGCCATCACGGGTCTGCTGGCCTCGTTCATGGCCGGCATGGCGGCGAACATCTCCGCCTTCAACACCGTGTTCTCCTACGACCTGTGGCAGACGTACGTCGTGAAGAACAAGCCGGACGGCTACTACCTCGCCGTCGGGCGCTGGGCGACGGTGGCCGCGACGGTGGTGGCCATCGGCACCGCGACGTTCGCGGCGTCGTACGACAACATCATGGGCTACCTGCAGACGCTCTTCGGCTTCTTCAACGCCCCGCTGTTCGCCACCTTCATCCTCGGCATGTTCTGGAAGCGGATGACGGCCAGCGCCGGGTGGACCGGCCTCGTGTCCGGCACCGTGGCCGCGATCGTCGTCTCGGTGCTGTCGCAGGACGCGCTGGGCTCGCTCTCGACCGGTGCGATCGGGCTCTCCGGGCAGGGTGCGAGCTTCGTCGCGGCCGGCGCGGCGTTCGTGGTCGACATCCTCGTCAGCGTGGTGGTCACGCTGGCGACGCGGCCGAAGCCCGAGTCCGAGCTGCGGGGCCTGGTCTACAGCCTGACCCCCAAGCAGGACTTCCACGACGACACCGAGGGGGTGCTGGCGTGGTACCAGCAGCCCACCAAGCTGGCCGGGATCGGCCTGGTCCTCGTCGTCGTCCTGAACATCATCTTCTGGTGAGGAGCCCGCGATGAGCGAGAAGCAGAGCAGCACCGTCAAGCACACCGCGGGCGCGTTCGACGTCCGCACCTTCATCGCGGCCCTGATGGGCATCTTCGGGGTGATCCTCCTGCTCGCCGGCCTGTTCGGCGACGAGAAGACCACCACGGGCCAGCCCTCGCCCGGCAACGTCAACGTGTGGGTCGGGATCGCCCTGCTCGTGTTCGCCGCAGTGATGCAGGGCTGGGCGATGCTGCGCCCGACCATCGTCGACGAGGCCGAGCTGGCCAAGCAGAAGGCCGAGGCCGATGAGATGGGCGGCCACTCCGGCCACTGAGCGGGGCTCGTGCTCCTAGGCTGAGCAGGTGCTCGACTCCCTCGCGCCGGCGCGGCGCCGGCTGGTGCTCGCCCTCGTGGGCGCGCTGGTCGTGGTCGTGGTGGCCGCGGTCGCCGTCGTCGTGGTCCGGTCCCTCGGCTCGGGGCCCGCGCAGGACGACCCCGGACCGGTCGTGCTGGTGCCCGGGTACGGCGGCGACGCCGGCGACGTCGCGCCGCTGACCGCCCGGGCGCGCGACCTCGGGAGGGAGGCGTACCCCTTCGACCCGCCGGGCGACGGCACGGGCGACCTGCGCACCGAGGCGCGTGCGCTGGCCCGCTTCGTCGACCGGGTCCTGGCCCGCACGGGCGCGGAGTCGGTCGACCTCGTCGGCTACTCCGCCGGCGGGATCGTCTCGCGGCTCTTCGTCCGCTACGACGGCGGTGACGAGGTCGTGCGACGGGTGCTGACGATCGGTACGCCGAACCACGGCACCGACGTCGCCCAGCAGGCCAAGGACGCCGCCGGCGGCTGCCCGCCGGGCTGCGAGCAGCTGGCCACCGACTCCTCGCTCATCCGCCGCCTCGACGCCGGCGACGAGACCCCGGGCGAGCAGCGCTGGGTCACCGTGCGCTCCACCTTCGACCGGACCGTCGTCCCGACCGACACCGTCGAGCTCGACGGCGCGCTCAACCTCGAGATCCAGTCGTTCTGCCCCGACGCCACCACCGACCACGGCAACCTGCCGCGCGACCCGGTGAGCCTGGCCGCCCTGGACACCACCGTCGGGCGCGGCGCGCCGCAGCGTCCGAGCGACGTCGCCTGCGGCTAGGACTTCACGTCCTTCGTGGCGAAGCTCGCCCAGGCCGCGGCGAGGAACACCACGAGGTACGACGCCTGCGTGAGCACCCCGCGGACCACCTCGGTCCAGCGGATCGGGTCGCGGAACAGGTCGACGAACGACAGCCAGTAGCGCGTGGGCAGGAAGGCGCGCAGCGACTCGGCCGCGTCGAGGCCGAGCAGCACGGTCGAGGCGATCAGCACGCCGACGGTGCCCAGCGCCGCGGCGATCGCGGAGTCGGTGAGCGTCGAGAAGAACAGTGCCACCGCGGCGACGCCGAGCATCGACAGCGTCACGTACGCGACCGCCAGCAGGCTGCGCTGCACTAGCGCCTGGGTGTCGAGGTCCGTGCCGGAGATCGAGACGACCCCGCCGACCTGGGTGCGGCCCAGCAGCAGCTGGCCCTCGACGAGCCCGGCGAGCGCCACGGTGACCACCGCGAGGAGCACGAACGCGACGACGCTGACCAGCTTGGCCAGCAGCAGGTGGCCGCGGCGCACCGGGCGTACGAGCAGGTAGCGCAGCGTGCCGGACTGCGCCTCGCCGGCGATCGCGTCGCCGCCCACCACCGCGACCGCGATGGGCAGGAACAGCGGCAGCACGATCCCCATCGCCGCCAGCGGGTAGAGCGAGCCGTCGCTGAGCACGGCCGAGAGGAACGGCGGGCCGGTGCCGGGACGCGGGCCGAGCTCGGTGACCGAGAGCAGCACCGCCACGACCAGCGGCAGGACGTTGAGGGCGGCGATGGTGATCCAGGTGCGCGGTCGGCGCAGCATCTGGACCAGCTCCACGCGGATCATGCGGCCCCCGCCCCGCGGAAGGCGCCCGGGTCGGTGGCCTCGAGGACGACGTCCTCGAGCGAGCGGCGCTCGGGGCCGACCTCGGCGACCGGCACCCCCCTCGCGGACCAGCGTCTCGTTGACCTCCGCGCTGCGTCCGGGCACGAGGACCGCCTCGCCCTCGCGGCGTACGTCGCCGTGCCCGGCGCCGGTGAGCACCTGCACCGCCCGCGCCGGCTGCGTGGTCACCACGCGCACCCGGCCGGTCGGCCCGGTCAGCGTCGCCAGCTCGTCCTGCACGACCAGCCGCCCCCGGTCGAGCACGCCGACCCGCGAGCACATCTGCTCGATCTCGGCCAGCAGGTGGCTGGAGAGGAAGATCGTGGTGCCCTGCTCGTTGAGCGCCACCAGCAGCTCCCGCATCTCGCGGATGCCCTGGGGGTCGAGGCCGTTGGTCGGCTCGTCGAGCAGCAGCAGCGGCGGGCGCCGCAGCAGCGCCGAGGCGAGGCCGAGACGCTGGCGCATGCCGAGCGAGTACGCCCGGACCGGTCGCCGGTCGGCGGGGTCGAGGCCCACCTGCTCCAGCGTCTGCGCCACGCGCTGCCGCCCGGCGCGGCGACCCGGGCCGGCGGAGTCGAAGGTCGCGAGGTTGGCCCGCCCGGACAGGTGCGGGTAGGCGCCCGGGCCCTCGATCAGCGCGCCCACCTCGGGCAGCACCTCGCGTGCGCGGGCAGGCATCGCGCGCCCCAGCAGCTCGATCTCGCCGGAGGTGGCGAGCACCAGCCCGAGCAGCATCCGCACGGTGGTGGTCTTGCCCGAGCCGTTGGCGCCCAGGAATCCGTAGACGTCGCCCTCGCGCACGTCGAGGTCGACGTCGTCGACCGCGTGCACGCGGCCGAAGCGCTTGGTCAGGCCGCGGGTGCGGATCATCGTTCTCCTCGGTCGGGTCGGAAGCGGACCGCGTCGAGGTCGTCGCCCGCGCGGTCGAGGGTCTCTGGGGTCACCAGCCCGGCCAGCAGGAAGACGCCGCGCCCGGCGCCCTCGAGACGTATCGAGACCGGTCCGACGGCCAGGGAGACGCCGTCCTGGTCGCGCTTCGCGGCCGGGCTGGCGCTGAGCTGGTCGTACGCCTGGCGGGCGATGTCCTGGCGCAGGGGGATCGCGAGGAGCGCTGTCGTGCCGCGGCCGTAGACGCCGACCGCCCCCTCGAGGTCGCCGGTGCGCCGCAGCCCGGCGACGCTGTCCGGCGGGTCGAAGGGGGCGAACGCGTTCGCTCCGGCGGCGTCGTCGAGCGCGTAGCTCTGCCGCACGTCGACGCCGGGGGCGAAGGTGAACCTCGTGTCCTCGGCGCTCGGCCGCTCGAGGTCGAGGTGGCTGACGGTGGTGGTGAGCACGGGCAGCGCGCCGCCGGCGTACACCTCGACGCGGGTGGCGACGCCGGTGCGCTCGTCGGCCCACAGGTCGACGCGGCGGATCGTCGTGCGCGGGTCGCTCGGCGTCAGCCGGAGGCCGGCCGAGGCGTGGCCCTCGACGCGCTCGGTGGGCAGCCGCGTGAGGTCGCCGTCGCGCGCGCCGGCGAGCATCCGGCGCGCGAGGGACGCCGGGAGCACGTCGCTGGTGTCCGGGAGCCGCACGGTGGAGTAGCGCGTGGTGGTCGCCCGGCGGCTCTCGAAGCTCCACTTCACCGCCCGGTCGCCGATGCGCGCCAGGTCGGACTCGCCGCTGGAGCTCGTCTTGTCGACGCGCCAGTGCTCGGGGTCGCGCCACCACGCGCGCAGGTCGCTGCTCTCGCCGAGCAGGTCGGCGACCCCGCCGAAGGAGTCGACGTCGGGCACGGCCAGTGTGCCCACCGAGCTGACCTGCCCGGACCAGCCGACGTCGGCCGACGCGCGGACCCGGTCGGCCAGCACGGCGGCGGGTACGTCGGCCGCGGCCGTCGGCAGGACCCGCGGCACCACGACGGGCGACACGACCGCCGCCGCGACGGCGACGACCAGCAGCCACCGCAGCGCACGAGCCATGCGCCCCACCGTAGGCGGCTGCCCATAGAGGTGGGGCGGGTCTCCTGCTCCCCGGTGCTCAGGTGATCGTGAGGCCGCCGTCGACGGCGAGGGTCTGCCCGGTCACGTAGCCGCCGGCGGGGGAGACCAGCCACACCAGGGTCGCGGCGAGCTCGGCGGGGTCGCCCGTGCGACCGGCGGGGACGCGGGCCAGCATCGAGTCGAGGTAGCCGTCGGCGTACGTGTCGGTCATCTCGGAGGCGAAGAACCCCGGCGCGAGCGCGTTGACGCGGATCCCCTTGCGCCCGGTCCACTGCTGGGCCAGGTCGCGGGTCAGCCCGATCAGCGCGGCCTTGGACGCGGAGTACGCCGCCTGCGGCAGCCCGGCGGTGGTCAGGCCGAGGACCGAGGAGATGTTGACGATGCTCGACCCCGGGCGCATCACCCGCCCGCACGCCTGCGCCATCCAGTAGCAGCCGTTGAGGTTGACGTCGACGACCTGGCGGAACTGCTCGGGGGTCTCGCGGGTCGCCGGGTGGGCGGTACCGATCCCGGCGTTGTTCACCAGCACGTCGACCGCGCCGAGCCGCTCGACGGCGGCGTCGACGAGTCCCTGGCAGGAGTCCGGGTCGGCGACGTCGGTGGCGACCGCGATCGCGCGCCGGCCCAGCCCCTCGACCATGGCCCGCGTCTCCTCGAGACGGTCCGCGCGGCGGGCGCCGAGCGCGACGTCGGCGCCGGCCTCGGCCAGCGCCCGGGCGAAGGCGACGCCGAGGCCGGAGGACGCACCCGTCACGACGGCGACCCTGCCGTCGAGGCGGAACAGGTCGGGGGTGGTGGGCATCGGGTGGTACCTCCGGGGTGGTGGGGTCGGCGTCAGCAGGGGCTACTCGTAGCCGAGGACGCTCTCGCGCTTGTCCGCCCAGGCGAGGGCCGAGGCGATCGCCTCCTTGACGCTCAGCCGGGCCTCCCAGCCGATGACGTCGCGGATCTTGTCGACGTTGGCGAACGCGCCCACGGCGTCGCCCGGGCGCGGCGGGCCCTCGACGACCGGGACGCGCGCGCCGTACACCTCCTCGAAGGTGGCCACCAGCTCGCGCACGGTCGTGCCGGAGCCGGTGCCGATGTTCAGCACCGCGCTCGGGGCGCCCTCGGCCTCGATGATCGTGTCGAAGCGCTCCACGGCGGCGACGTGGGCCTGCGCGAGGTCCCAGACGTGCAGGTAGTCGCGGATGCCCGTGCCGTCGCGCGTCGGCAGGTCCGTCCCGGTGATGGTGAAGGCGTCCTTGAGGCCGCGGGCGGCGAGCACCAGCTGGCCGAGCACGTGGCTCGGCTCCTTGGCGTAGATCCCCGACTCCAGGTCCGGGTCGGACCCGATCGGGTTGAAGTAGCGCAGCGTGACGGCGCGCAGGTCGGTGGCCGCGGCCAGGTCCTGCAGCGCCCACTCGATGACCTGCTTGGTGCGGGCGTACGGCGAGCCGGGCGCGGTGGGGTCGCCCTCGACGACCTCGAACCCCTCCGTGGTGGCGTACAGCGACGCCGAGGAGGAGAAGAGCACCCGGGGCCTGCCGAGCGTCGTCAGGGTGTCGAACAGCTCGAGGCTCTTGGCCACGTTGTTCTGGTAGTAGCGGTACGGCTCGCGCACCGACTCGGGGACCAGGATCATCGCGGCCATGTGGATGGTCGCCTCGATGTCGGGGTGCTCCTCGACGACGCGCGCGACCAGCGCCCGGTCGGCGATGTCGCCCTGGTAGAACGCCCGGTCGCGGACGAACGCGTGCGGCCCGACCTCGAGGGAGTCGAGGACGACCGGCGTGTGGCCCGCCTGCTCCAGCGCCTTGGCCGTGGTGGACCCGAGGTAGCCGGCACCGCCGGTGACGAGGACCTTCATGGCGAGCACCCTAGCCAGCGGGTACGCCGCCGGCGCGCCGCCGTGCCCGGGTCGCGAGGACGGCGGCGGCCGGGGGCGACCGACGCACGGACGTACGCCGGCTCAGGCCTCTTGCTCGACGATCTCCTTGACGCGGGCCAGCGTCTCGGGGATGCCGCTGAGCGCCTCCCGGCGGCGGGCGTCGAGGACCTCCTCGGCGCGCTCGGCGTACTTCTCGGCGAACATCGCCTTCGTCGCCTCGTTGAGGTCCCAGGTCTCGCTCAGCTCGGTGCCGCCCTCGACGGCGCGCATCCGGAAGGCCCACTCGACGTACTTGCCGCCGACCTGCCAGGCGAAGGCGACGCCGGGCTCGGCCTCGGTGACCACCGACGTGGTCTCCCAGGTGCGTCCGGGCACCTCCTGCCGCCCGCCGAACCACGCGCCCACCGTGGGGCCGGTGGCGTCCTCGAGCCACCAGCACTCCTTGCAGACCGGGCTCCACTCGCCGGTGCGGGTGACGTCGCTGACGACGGCGTACACCGTCGCGGGGTCGGCGGCGACGGTGATCGAGTCCTGGTGGCTGTCCACGCTCATGCCGCCAACCTACGGCGGACCACGCTCGCGGCCATCCCGGTGAAGCCCACGGTGGTCACCACGAACGAGGCCACGGACGCGGCGCGGAACGACTGCTTGTCGTACGCCTTCGGGTCCAGCGCGAGCCACAGGAAGGCCGACGGGTTGGTCCACGCCCCGACCGCGAGCGCGCCGGCGGCCAGGCGCGGGGCGTCCGGGGCGGCGAGGCCGGCGGCGACGGACGCCGAGCCCATCATCACGAGGTCGAGGTGCCACTGCCGGACCCGCTCGCCGGACCGGATGCCGATCGCTTCGGCCTGCTTCGGCCGGGTGTGGGTCAGGGCGTAGACCCAGCCGGTGAGCGCGCCGGCGGCGAGCTCGACCATGCCGCTGGTGACCAGGCGGGAGGGGCGATCGGCGTCCATGGGCCGAAACTAGTGCACGAACACCCTTGACCCTCACGCGACGGGAGGCCGCAGCGTGGTCGACATGGACACGGTGGACGGCACCGCGGAGGACCCAGGCACCGCACCGCTCAGGGTCGGTCAGCTCGCCGAGCTGCTCGGGCTGACGGTGCGCACGCTGCACCACTACGACGAGATCGGGCTGCTGCGCCCCAGCGCGCGCAGTGCGGCCGGCTACCGGCTGTACACCCCCGACGACGTCACCCGGCTGCAGCACGTCGTGGTCTACCGCCGGCTCGGCTTCCCTCTCGAGGAGATCGCCGACCTGATGTCGCGGCCCGAGGAGCTGGCGGCGCACCTGCGCCGGCAGCGGGACGCCGTCCGCGAGCGCGTCGAGGAGCTCCAGGGCCTCGTCGCCGCTCTCGACTCGGCCCTGGTGAAGGAGGAGACAGGCATGGCACTGACACCGGCGGAGCAAAAGGAGCTGTTCGGCGACGGCTTCAGCGACGAGTACGCCGCGGAGGCCGAGCAGCGCTGGGGCGACACGGACCGCTGGCGGCAGTCGCAGGAGCGGACGTCGTCGTACACCAGGGCGGACTGGGAGCAGGTCGCCGCGGAGGTCGAGCAGCTCAACGCCGCGTTCGCCGCGGCGATGGCGGCCGGCCCGGCCGACGGCGAGGCGGCGATGGACGCCGCCGAGGCGCAGCGGCGCCACATCGAGACGTGGTTCTACGACCTCGACCACGCCTTCCACCGCTGCCTGGGCGACCAGTACGCCGCCGACGAGCGCTGGGTGGCGACGTACGACGCCGTCGCGCCGGGCCTCGCGGCGTACGTCCGCGACGCGATCCACGCCAACGCGGAGCGCCACGGGGGCTGACGTCTGAGGCGCAGACGGGCTCGACGGGCTCGACGGGCTCGACCACCGTGGTCGGGCCTGTCGGGCCGCTCACCGCCGGTGGTCAGTCCGCCGGGTCGGCGCTCGGCTACCCTCGAGGCGTGCACACCCTTCTGCTTCCCTAGCCGCGTCGCACGACGACGCGGCCGCCCCTCCTCGAGAGGGGCTTTCGTGTGTCCGGGGGAGTGGTCCGACGAGGAAGAGCGAGATGAGCGAGCAGCAGGCCAGCGTCGAGGAGACCGACCGCTACGACGTCGAGGCGGTTCAGGCCAAGTGGCTCCCGGTCTGGGAGCGCGAGGCGCCGTTCACCGCCGACGAGCACTCCGGCAAGGAGAAGCGCTACGCGCTGACGATGTTCCCGTACCCGTCCGGCGACCTGCACATGGGCCACGCCGAGGTGTTCGCGCTGCACGACGTGGTCGCGCGCTACTGGCGCTTTCGCGGTTTCGACGTGCTGAACCCGATCGGCTGGGACTCCTTCGGCCTGCCGGCGGAGAACGCCGCGATCCGCAACGACACCCACCCGGCGGAGTACACCTACGCCAACATCGAGACCCAGGCCGAGTCCATGCGGCGCTACGCCACGTCGTTCGACTGGACCCGGCGGCTGCACACCTCCGACCCGGAGTACTACCGCTGGACGCAGTGGCTGTTCCTGAAGCTGCGCGAGCAGGGCCTGGCCTACCGCAAGAACTCGGCCGTCAACTGGTGCCCGCAGGACCAGACGGTGCTGGCCAACGAGCAGGTCCTGGCCGACGGCACCTGCGAGCGGTGCGGGGCCAGCGTCACCAAGCGTGAGCTGACCCAGTGGTACTTCCGCACCACGGCGTATGCCCAGGAGCTCTACGACGACCTCGACGAGCTCCAGCGGACCTGGATCGGCAAGGTCGTCAACGCCCAGCGCAACTGGATCGGGCGCTCCGAGGGCGCGCACGTGGGCTTCGCCGTCGAGGGCCACGAGCCGATCACGGTCTTCACGACGCGCCCCGACACGATCTTCGGGACGACGTTCATGGTCGTCGCCGCGGACGCGCCGCTGGCGGCGTCGCTGGTCACCGACGCCCAGCGGCCGGCGTACGAGGCGTACGTCGAGCAGGTGCGCGCCGCGTCCGACATCGAGCGGCTGGCCAGCGACCGGCCCAAGACCGGCGTCGACCTGGGCGTCACCGCGACCAACCCGGTCACGGGCGAGCAGATCCCGGTGTGGGCCACCGACTACGTGCTCGCCGACTACGGCACCGGCGCGGTGATGGGCGTCCCGGGCGGCGACCAGCGCGACTGGGAGTTCGCCACGGCCCAGGGCCTGCCGATCGTGCGCACGACGCAGCCGCCGGACGGGTTCGACGGCGAGGCGTACGCCGGCGAGGGTCCGGCCATCAACTCGCCCGCCGAGGGCGCGAGCGCGCCGGTCGACCTGAACGGCCTGGGCGTCGCCGAGGCGAAGTCGGCGATGATCGCCCACCTGACCGAGTCCGGCGCAGGGGAGGGCACGGTCAACTTCCGGCTGCGCGACTGGCTGCTGTCGCGGCAGCGCTACTGGGGCGCGCCGATCCCGATCGTGCACTGCCCGAGCTGCGGCGAGGTGCCGGTCCCCGAGGACCAGCTGCCGGTGGAGCTGCCCGACCTGCGCGGCGCCGACCTGAAGCCCAAGGGGACCTCGCCGCTGGGGGCGGCCACCGAGTGGGTCGAGGTCGCGTGCCCGGCCTGCGGCGGCGACGCCCGGCGCGACACCGACACGATGGACACCTTCGTCGACTCGTCCTGGTACTTCCTGCGCTACCTCTCCCCGCACGACGCCACGCAGGCCTTCGACCCCGCCCTGGCCCGCGAGTGGGGGCCGATCGACCTGTACGTCGGCGGCGACGAGCACGCCGTGCTGCACCTGCTCTACGCCCGCTTCTTCACCAAGGCGCTGCGCGACGCGGGGCTGCTGGACTGGGACGAGCCGTTCTCGGCGTACCTGTCGCAGGGCAAGGTGATCAACAACGGGCGCAAGATGAGCAAGTCGCTGGGCAACGGCGTCGACCTCGGCGCGCAGATCGACGAGTACGGCGTGGACGCCGTGCGTCTCACCCTGGTCTTCGCCAGCCCGCCCGAGGACAACATCGACTGGGCCGACATGTCGCCGGCCGGGTCGCTGAAGTTCCTGCAGCGCGCGTGGCGCCTGAGCGGCGACGTGACCTCCGAGCCCGGCACGCCCGTCGCCGACGGTGACGTCGCGCTGCGACGGGCCGTGGCCCGCACGGTCCACGACGCGCAGGACCTCATCGAGAACGGCTACCGGTTCAACGTCGTCGTCGCTCGCGTGATGGAGCTGGTGAACGCGACCCGCAAGGCGATTGACTCCGGCTGCGGTGCCGCCGACCCGGCGGTGCGCGAGGCGACGGAGGCGGTGGCGCTGCTGCTGTCGCTGGTGGCGCCGTACGTCGCCGAGGAGATGTGGGAGCGCCTCGGGCACTCACCGTGCATCGCCAACGCCGCGTGGCCGGTCGTCGAGGAGTCGCTGCTCGTCGCCGAGTCCGTCACCGCCGTCGTGCAGGTGCAGGGCAAGGTCAAGGCCCGCCTCGAGGTCGCGCCGGACGTCTCCGAGGACGACCTGCGGGACGCCGCGCTCGCCGACCCCGACGTCGTACGCGCGCTCGACGGGCGCGAGCCGCGCAAGGTGATCGTCCGCGCGCCGAAGCTGGTCAACCTGGTCGTCTGACACCCGCTGACCCGGCAGATCTGCACCGGCACACGGCACTGACCCGGCAGATCTGCGCGCTTTCCCTCGCCGAGAGCGTGCGGATGTGCCGGGTCAACGGGTTTTTCGGGTGCGGATGTGCCGGGTCAGCGGGTCAGGTCGGCCTGCAGCGCGGCGAGGGTACGGGCGATGTTGCCGCGCTGGAACTCGGCGAACGGCCGCCCGGCGACGACGGTGTCGAAGACCCGGGCCGCGAGGTCCGGCCAGCGCCGGTTGTCGGTCCAGGTCTCGGTGACGAGCGTGGCGCCGCTCGTGGTCGGGCTGAGGTCGTAGGACCAGCTGGCGATGCTCGCGCTGAGCAGGGGCCGCGCCGGACCGATGGCGAGGACGTCGAAGGCGAAGCGCCGCCCCGGCTCGCTGGCGCTGACCCGGCACCGGGTCACCCAGCGGGCGCGGCCGCGCCGGTTGCGGCCGACGAACTCCGCCCCGACCGGCAGGACGCCGGCGGACGGGGCCGACGTACCCCTGTTCTCCGGGCTCCACCGTCCCATCTGCGACGGGTCGGCGAGCTGGCGCCAGACCTCCTCGGCCGGAGCGTCGACCTCGACGGAGTCGCAGACGGTCAGCGGGCGCTTCACCGGGGGCTCCTGCGGTCGAGGACGGCGCGGGCGGCGACGACGCCGAGGAACATCGACACGACCGCCACCCAGGACGCGACGTTGAGCTGCGCGACGCCGGAGAGGCCGTGGCCGAGGTTGCAGCCCCCGGCGATCCAGCCGCCGGCGCCGAGCAGGAACCCGCCGACGAGCAGCTGGGCGTAGCGCACCGGCCGCTCGCCGCGCAGCCAGAGGTCGCCGGCCCGCCGCGCGGCGAGGAACGCGCCGGGCACCAGCCCGACGAGGAACGCGATCAGCCACCAGCTCGGGCTGCCCAGGCGCAGGCTGTTCACCGCGCCGACCGTGCTCGGGCCGTACGACGCCCCGCCCAGGCTCGCCAGCAGCCAGCCGACCGGCACCACGACGCCCAGCGCGACGCTTGTGCTGCGCCACGACCAGCGACGGTCCGGCTGGCTCTCGTCGTACGACGACGCCGGCGGCGCCGTCTCCGCGCGACGGCCCAGCGCGGTCGCGGCGGCGACGAGCACGACGCCGAGGACCAGCGCGACCAGCAGCCGGGGCAGCCCGAGGACGCCGCTGATCGTGGCGTCGGTGCCGCCGGCGAGCACCGTCGGCCCCCGCAGGTCGACCCGGGTCGCGGCGAGCTCGCCGGCCGCCCAGCCGAGGATGCCGACGAGCGCGCCGAGCATCCCGGTCCCGAGCTTCCAGAACAGACCGGAGGCGCACGAGCGCGCCACCGCCATCCCGGTGCCGATGAGCAGCCCGCCGAGGACGTTGCCGACCGGCCGGAACGCCAGCCCGGTGCTCAGCCCCTCGGAGGCCGGGGTCAGGTACACCACCGACAGCAGCACGCCGGCGACGCCGACCCCGACGAGCCAGCCCCGCAGCAGCCGCGTCCCACCCCGTCCGGCGGTCGCGAACATCGAGTGGAAGCACAGCCCCGAGCGCTGGAGCACGTAGCCCAGCAGCGCACCGGCGACCACGCCGGTCACGATCATCGACACCACGGGGACAGTGTGCCGCCGACGCCACGACGTTCTTTCGTCCGCACGGCCCTCGCGCAGCAATGACCTGGTGTGCGCGGGTCTGCGAGCTGTCGTAAATCCCGCTATCGGGACATGTCGACCGGCATTCGTTGTTCACCGGACCAGGCCGAATCCGCTGCCTAGGTTTCGGGTCGCCGAGCGGACGTGCCCGGCGTCACACCATCACTTCAGGGAGCACCCATGAAGTAGTCCACCGCCCGCGGGATCGGGTTCGTCGCAGCGGTCGGGGCCACCGTCGCGCTGATGGGCGCAGCGGTCAGCACCACCGGCGCCTACTTCACCGACGCGAAGGACGGCTCGATGAACGCGAGCACCGGGTCGGTCAGGATCGACACCACGGATCGCACGCTGAACTTCACCGAGCTGCTGCCCGGCGACTACAAGACCCAGCAGGTCGACTACACGGCCCGTGGCGCCGGCAAGCAGGACCTCTGGTTCGTGCTCCCGGCCGACAGCAAGCTCAGCACCAGCGACGCCACCGCCTTCGGCCGCTACGCCCACTTCCGCCTCTCCAGCCCGGCCGGCTCGTTCGTCTCCAACAACACCCGCGGCGGCACCAACCCGTGCCCGACGAACGCCAACGGTCACGGTGGCAGCGACCAGGAGGCCACCAGCACCAACAACCAGGACAACGGCAGCTACGTGCCGTTCTGCCCGGTGCCCAACGCGATCCTGCTGCAGAGCGACATGAACCCCGGCGACACCGGGTCGTTCAGCATCGAGTTCGGCTGGACCAAGATCCTCCGCAGCGGCCAGAGCTCGCCCCTGGGGCAGGTCAGCCCCTACAAGATCGTCGCCACCCAGCACGGCGTGCGCCCGGACAACGTGAACAACCCGGCCTGACGCCGGCACGACCACAGCAGGACCGGCGCCGCTCGGCGCCGTGCCGCCCCGGCCGGAGGACCCGAGACCTCCGGCCGGGGCACCTCTGACCCAGGAGCCACGGATGCACCCCACCGCCCACCGCCTGATCGGCGGCGCCGCGCTCGGCCTGCTGGTGAGCGTCGCGCTTAGCGTGGTCGTGCTGAGCAGGCTCGGCATCGGCCTGTTCATCGTGCACACCGGGTCGATGGAGCCGACGTATCCCTCCGGCGACCTCGTCCTCGTGCGAGCCGGTGAGCCGTACGGAGTGGGCAGCGTCATCACCTTCGAGCACGGCGCCGGACCCCACGACCTCGTCACCCACCGGGTCACCCGCATCACCGCCGCCGGCATCGAGACCAAGGGCGACGGCAACCGCTCGCCCGACGCATGGACCATCGACCCCGCTCAGGTCCACGGCACGGTGACCGGCGCGCTGCCGAGGATGGGGTACGTCGCCTACTACCTCAAGCAACCGGCCGGGGTCGGCTCCGTGCTCACCGCCGGGTTCGCTCTCCTGCTGCTGTGGGGGCTGTTCTTCTCCGCCGGCGGGTCGAGACCGGCATTTGGTGACGACGTCTCGGACGCGGACGTGACGGAGGCGGACGGGACCGACGTCCGAGCGGCGTCGGACGCCCCGGCCTGGCGTGGCGGGCCGCAGCCTCTCGTGCCGCAGCAGCGCCAGCCGGAGTGCGACGGGGCCGGCGACTCGGTGACCACCGGTCAGGACCGGTAGGTCAGGTCCTTCCCCGCGAGCGTCAGGCGCAGGCCCTGGGGCGTCGCGCGCACCGAGCGCACGGTGATGTCGAAGGGCAGGTCGTCGAGGCGCACCGCGCCGTCGACGGTGTCGCGCAGCCCGGAGGCGATCGAGTCGGGGAGGTCGTCGCCGAGGGTGAAGTCGCCGAACGTCAGCGACCCGCGCTCGTACGTCGGCTCGATGGTCGCGGTGGCGTCGATCGACCCGCCGAGCGCGCTGATCGTCTTCGAGACCCGCACCCGCCCGTCGCCGGCGTACGTCGCGTCGACGTCCAGCGCACGGGCCAGGCCGGCGTACCCGACGGTCGCGGTCGCGGTGGCCCGCTTCGCCGTGAACCGGCTGAAGTCGCGGTTCGTGGTGACGTCGCGGAAGTCCAGGCGCACCGAGCGCAGCGTGAGCCCGGTGTCCCCGGCGGGCAGCGAGCGCGCGGTGGCGCTCACGTGCTGGTAGCGGCCCTCGGCGAACTGGTCGAGGAACGGGAAGCCGCCGATGGTGACGTCCGGACGCTCTCGCAGGTCCTGCTCGCTCTGCAGGTTGGTGGCCACGACGCGCTCGGCCAAGGCCTTGCCCCCTCGGTCGACCACGAGGGCGAGGACGGCGAGGACGACGACGAACCAGACCAGCTTGCGCACGTCGACCAGCCTGTCAGGGCCGCCTGAAGGCGGCCTGAGCGACCTGCGGCCCCCGACGCTGCACAGCGTCGGGGGCCGTACGTCGCTCGGGTGCGGGCCTCAGGCGGCGGGGCGGCGCCGCAGCTCGCGCCGGCCCTGCTTCGTGGTCAGGGCGGTGACCGTGGCCAGCGGCGCCTTCGAGGCGCCGTTGGGCAGCGAGAGCCGCACGACCTTGTGCCAGGCCGAGGCGACCTGCACCGGCAGCGGCGCGGCGTGGTAGGTCAGGCCGTAGCGGGCGAACAGGTCCGCGACCTGCGGCGCGATCTCGGCGTACCGGTTCGACGGCAGGTCCGGGAACAGGTGGTGCTCGATCTGGTGCGAGAGGTTCCCCGTCATGAAGTGCATCGCCTTCGAGCCGGAGATGTTGGCCGAGCCGAGCATCTGGCGCAGGTACCACTCGCCGCGGGTCTCGCCGTCGATCGACTTCTTCTCGAAGGTCTCCACGCCCTCGGGGAAGTGGCCGCACATGATCACCGAGTGGGTCCACAGGTTGCGGATCAGGTTCGCGGTGAAGTTCGCCGACAGGGTGGTCAGCGCCGACGGCCCGGAGACCAGCGGGTGCACGACGTAGTCCTTGGTCACCTGGTTGCGGATCTTCTTCAGCGTGACCTTCGCGCGCGCCTTGAACTCGGCGCTGCGGCGACGCTTCTTGCTGGCGAGGTTCTTGCCGAGCTCGAGGTCGTAGGCGGCGATGCCGTACTCGAAGAAGCAGGCGTTGACGAAGTTCCACAGCGGCTGGGCGAGGTACATCGGGTGCCAGCGCTGCTCCTCGTCGACGCGCATGATGCCGTAGCCGAGGTCGTTGTCCTTGCCGATGACGTTCGTGTACGTGTGGTGCAGCTCGTTGTGCGAGTGCTTCCACTGCTCGGCGGGCGAGGCGTTGTCCCATTCCCACGTGGTCGAGTGGATCTTCGGGTCACGCATCCAGTCCCACTGGCCGTGCATGACGTTGTGCCCGATCTCCATGTTCTCGATGATCTTGGCGACCGCGAGGCCGGCGGTGCCGACGAACCACGCCGGCGGGAAGATCGAGGCGAGCAGCACGGCGCGCGAGCCGAGCTCGAGGCCGCGCTGGGCCTTGATGACCTTGCGGATGTACGCCGCGTCGCGCTCGCCGCGGGTGTCGAGCACGGACTGGCGGATCGCGTCGAGCTCGCGGCCGAGCTCCTCGACCTGCTCGGCCGAGAGGTGGGCGACCGGGTCGGTCTGGTCGGTGCGGGACTTGGTCTGGATGGTGGTCATGCGGGTCTCCTTCGCGGGTGGGGGAGAGCGTGCGGTGGTGGGTCAGACGTCGAGGTCGACGGGGCCGGCGGCCGCGTTGACGCAGGTCTGGATCGAGACGTTGTCGTCGGGCTCGGCGGTGGTGATCTCGCCGTTGCGCAGGTCGCGGACCGAGCCCTCGCGCAGCGGCAGCACGCAGCCGAAGCACACGCCCATCCGGCAGCCGGAGGGCATGAGCACGCCGGCGTCCTCGGCGACGTCGAGCAGCGGGGTGGCGCCGTCGGCCTCGACGACCGTGCCGGACCTCGAGCAGGTCAACGTGCCTCCTTCGCCCACGACCCGGGTGCCGGTGCGGAACTGCTCGACGAACAGCGGCAGCCCGCGCTCGTCGTGGTGGGCGGCCAGCGCGTCGAGCAGGCCCGCCGGCCCGCAGGCGTACGTCGCGCGTGCCCCGACGTCGGGCACGAGGCGCTCGAGGTCGGCGAGGTCGAGGCCGCCGTGCTCGTCGTCGTAGCGCGCGACGAGCTCGATGGCGCCGCCGTCGGCGAGCTCGCGGAGGTTGGCCGCGAAGATCGAGTCCGGCGCGCTGGGGGCGACGTGCAGCACGGTGATGTCGAAGGCCTCGCTGCGCGGCAGGCGCACGACGCCCTCGTCGGTGGCCGGGAACAGGTTGCGCAGCATCCCGATCACCGGGGTGATCCCGGAGCCGGCGGTGACGAAGAGGAACTTGCCCCCCTCGGGCGGCAGCACGAACTCGCCTGCCGCCTGCTCGAGGTGGACGAGCGTGCCCGGCCGGGCCTGGTGGACCAGGTGGTTGCTGACCTTGCCGTCGGGGACGGCCTTGACCGTCACCGAGATCCGGCCGTCGGCGCGCGGGCCGTGGGTCAGCGAGTACGCCCGCCACAGGCGTACGCCGTCGACGTCGATGCCGATGCGGAGGTACTGACCGGGCACGTGGCCCGCCCAGTCGGCGCCGGGCCGGATGACGATCGTGGCGGCGTCGGCGGTCTCGGGGTGGATCTCCTCGATCCGCCCGCGCAGGTCCGCGCCGGAGCGCAGCGGGGCGAACAGGTCGAGGTAGTCGGCGGGCAGCAGCGGCGTGGTCGCGGCCTCGGCGACGCGGGTGAGGCGGTCGCGCAGGCGGGTGCCGCGGTGGGGGAGGCGCTCAGCTGCTGCCGGGGACATGACTCCATCGTCGTCGTCGCGAGGTGTGAAGTCATGGGCGGTGGACGTGATTCTCGCGCCGCTCGTTGTTCGTGAGGCACAAAAAGGTCCGCTCTGGGTGTCGCCTCGCCGCGCGACGAGCGGCGCTGCCGCCCACGCGAGCCTCGCCAACGAGCGAAGATGGCTCCGACCCACCGCTGTGCGCACGGGTCAGGTGATCGCCCACGCGAGCGGCGGCCGACGCGATAACTTGTGCAGCGTGAACAACACGGTGGACGCCGCGCCGGCGATGGAGCCGCTGGTCGTCGCCGCCCTGCGCGAGGAGCTGCGCACGGTCGGCGAGCAGGTGGTCGCCGTGGTGATCGCCGAGGTGCCGGCCTACCGCGACGCCTTCCTGGGCCCGATGGGTCAGAACATCGAGCAGGCCGTACGCCTGGCCCTCGACGGCTTCCTCGAGCTCGCCTCGCGCGGCGCCGAGGCGGAGACCGACGCCGGCACGCCGCTCGAGCCGGTCGTGGAGGGCGCCTACCAGCTGGGCCGGGGCGAGGCCCGTTCCGGGCGGACGATGGAGGCGCTGCTGGCGGCGTACCGCGTGGGCGCCCGGGTGGCCTGGCGCAGCCTCGCCGAGCGCGCCGTGGGGGCCGGGATGGGAGGGGACCAGGTCGCGTCGTTCGCCGAGCTGGTCTTCGCCTACATCGACGAGCTCTCCGCCGCCAGCGTCGCGGGCCACTCCGACGAGGCCGAGACCTCCGGCCGGGTGCGCCAGCGGCTGCTCGAGCGGCTGGTGCGCCAGGTCGCCACCGACGCCCCCCGCGCGTCCGTGGAGGCCACGGCCCGTCGAGCCGAGTGGACGCTGCCCACCGACGTCGCCGTCGTGCTGCTCGCGCAGGGACAGGCCCGCTCCGCGCTGGCGGCCATCGGTCCCGGGGCGATCGCCACGGAGGAGGACCTGCCCGGGCTCGAGCGCGACGACGTCACGGTGCTGCTGGTGCCCGACACCCGGCGCTCGTCGCTGCTGCGCGCGCTGGAGGGCCGATCCGCGGTGGTCGGCCCGACCGTCGCGTGGGCGCGCGCGTCGTCGTCGTACCGCCGGGCCGTGCGGACCCGCGCCCTCGCCCCGCGCACCCGCGGCGTCCTCGACACCGACACCCAGCTGGTGCGGCTGGTGCTGGGCGCCGACGAGGAGGCCCTCGGCGACCTGCGCGCGCGGGTCCTCGCCCCGCTGGACGACGTGCGCGAGGCGTCGCGCGAGAAGCTGCAGGAGACCCTGCGCGCCTGGCTGCTGTGCCGCGGGCGCCGCGACGAGGTCGCTGCGCTGCTGCACGTCCACCCGCAGACGGTGCGTTACCGCGTCGGCCAGCTGCGCGAGCTGTTCGGCGAGGCTCTCGACGACCCGGAGGAGGTCCTCGCGCTCGTCGTCGCGCTGGGCTGAGCGGTGCGGTGCTCCTGCTCAGGCGCGCCGGACCTCGCTCTTCAACTTGAGAACGGTCGTGCCGTCCTCCTGCTCGATGACGTACGCCGGGTCGTCCTTCGTCCCGTCGCGGCTGATGGTGCTGCCCTTCGTGGTGCGGCTGACCTTCTCGTGGTGGACCTCGGTGACCGTGCCGCCGGCGGTGCCGTTGCCCCAGTCCCACTCGACGTCGGTGCCCTTGCGGATGCTCATGGCGGTTCGCGTACCCGCCGTCGGGGGAGTCAAGCCCCACCCGGCCGGGTACTCCGGTCGGATGAGCACCCGACCCGAGCGCCTGTCCTTCGCCTTCGACCCGGCCTACCGGCTCCTCGGACTCCCGTTCGGCGTCACGCCCCGCACGGCCTGGGTGGACCTCGCGCCCGAGCAGCTCACCGTCCGGTTCGGGCCGTGGCGGCTCCGCTCGGCGCGCAGCAACGTCTCCGGCGCCGAGCGCTCCGGCGGCTACGCGCTGCTGAAGACCGCGGGCCCGCCGCACCTGTCGTTCGCCGACCGCGGTATCTCGTTCGCGACCAGCGCCCGCGAGGGCGTCTGCCTGCGCTTCCACCAGCCGGTAGCGGGCATCGAGCCGACCGGGCGGATCACGCACCCGGGCGCCACCCTGACCCTGCAGCACCCCGAGCGCCTCGAGGAGTGGCTCGACCTGCGGCTGGGCTAGCGTGCGCGTGTGCTGGGCCTGGTGACCGACTCGACCGCGTCGCTGTCCGCGGCGACGGCCGACGCCCTCGGCGTCGAGGTGGTGCCGCTACAGGTCGCGATCGGGCAGGCGACGTACGCCGAGAACGAGCCGGGCGCGACGCCCGACGCCGTCGCCGAGGCGATGCGGGCACGGGTCCCCGTCTCCACGAGCCGGCCCTCGCCGGAGCTGCTGCTGGCGACGTACGAGCGGCTCGCGGGCGCCGGCGCCGATCACGTCGTGTCGGTGCACCTCTCGGCGCAGATGAGCGGGACGTACGAGTCGGCGCAGGTCGCGGCCCGTCGCTGCAGCGTGCCGGTGAGCGTCGTCGACACCGGCCAGGTCGGGATGAGCACCGGGTTCGCGGTCCTCGCCGGGGCCCGGGTGCGGGCCGACGGCGGTGACGCCGACGCCGTCGTCGCCGCGGTGCGCCAGCGGGCCGCGAGCACGACGTCGCTGTTCTACGTCGACACCCTCGAGCACCTGCGCCGCGGCGGCCGGATCGGGGCCGCGTCGGCGCTGCTGGGCTCCGCGCTGTCGGTGAAACCGATCCTGCGCGTCGAGCACGGGCTGGTCTGCCCGCTGGAGCGCCAGCGCACCGCGGCCCGCGCCGTGGCGCGGCTGGAGCAGCTCGCCGTGGAGGCGGCGGACGAGGACGGCGAGGAGGTGCCGGTCGACGTCGCGGTGTTCCACCTCGCCGCCCGCGAGCGCGCCGCCGAGGTGGCGGACGCGCTCGCCGAGCGGCTGGAGGGCCGCCTGGAGGGGCGTACGCCGGTGCTGGGGGAGCTGGGCGCGGTGCTAGGGGCCCACGTGGGCCCGGGCACCGTCGCCGTGTCCGTCAGCCGCCGGGCACGCTCGCCGCGGTAGGCCCTCAGAGCTTGCGCAGGGCCTCCTCGACCTCGTCGTCCCCGCCGAGCAGGTCGAACGTCTTGCCGACGGTCCGCGTCGAGTCCAGGGCGGCGACGAGCACCGCGGCCACGTCCTCGCGGGGGACCTCCCCGCGCGAGAGCGACCCCACCTGGACCAGGCCGGTGCCCGGCTCGTCGGTGAGCTTGCCCGGCCGCACGATGGTCCAGGCCAGCGACCGCTTCTGCAGGTCCTCGTCGGCGGCGAGCTTCGCGCGCAGGTAGACCTGGAAAACGTCGTCGGAGTCCGGGTCGATCTGGTCGGTGCCCATGGCCGAGACCATGAGGTAGCGCGAGACCCCGGCGCGCTCGGCCGCGTCGGCGAGCATGATCGCCGCGCCCTTGTCGACGATCTCCTTGCGCTCCTTGCTGCCGTCCCCGCCGCCGCCGGCGGCGAACACGACCGCGTCGGAGCCGTCGATGGCGCGGGCCATCTCCTCGACGTCGGTCTTCTCGAGGTCGATCATCACCGTCGAGGCACCGTTCGCCTCGACGTCGGCTGCCTGCTCGGGCTTGCGGATCATGGCCACGACCTCGTGCCCGGCCCGGCTGAGCTGGCGCTCCAGGTGCTGGGCGATCTGGCCGTGTCCTCCGGCGATGGTGACGCGCATGGCTTCCTCTCCTTCGCGGGACGTCTGTCCTCGCGCACAGTGCCCGTGACCCGCGATTTCATCCGTCGCGCGTCCACCACCGGCTCGCGGCACGGGGTTGTCCACAAGTCGTCGTACGCCCGCTGACACGGGCCTCGCCGGTTCCTAGGTTGGTCGTCGTCGGGGCGTCGAGCAGCGGAGGTGGGCAGCGATGGGCAGGAGTCGTCGCGATCGCGACCAGGTGGCCGCGGTCGCCCGCCGCCGCATGGCACTGCTCGAGGCCGAGCTGGCCGGGCTCCGGTCCGCGGGGACCGACGTCGCCGCGGGCACGGGGCCCGGTCCCGACGGGGCCGGTGGCGCCGTCGGGCGCAGGCCCCCGCTCCGGGAGCCCGGCCAGCACCGGCAGCAGGTGCCCCCGTCCCGGCCGCAGTCCCGCCCGCCGCTGCGGGCCGGGCGGCCCGGCATGCTCGACGAGGGGCGCCCGTCGTTCGGCGAACGACCCGCCTTCGAGACGGCACCGCTGCGCCCGGGGGACGGCCGCGGCGGCCGCAGGGACCTCGATCTGGACGACCCCGGTGACGACCTGGGGGACCTGGGGGACGACCTCGGTGACGGCTTCCGCGACGGCCGCTCCCGGGGCGCCGACCACCGCCTGGGCGGGGCGCGCCCGGAGCCGGGTGGGGCTGCCGCATGGGTCGCCGACCGCCTCCCCGAGACCCTGCGGGGGCGGGTCGCCCTGTCGGGACGCACGGTGCTCGCGCTTCTCGTCGCGGCCGCGCTCGCCGTGGGTGCCGTCGCGTGGACGACCCTCCGTCCCGGGGCGAGCGGCGACCCCGTCCCGGCCGCCACCGTGCGGGCGCCGACCGCGGTCTCGCCCGCGGCGCTGGCCGACGGCGCGCCCGCCGCGACCGCCTCCGCGCCGGCGTCCCCGGGCGCGACCCCCGCGGCCGGCGGGGTCGTCGTGGTCGACGTCGCCGGGAAGGTCCGCCGCCCCGGGATCGTCACTCTCCCGGCCGGCTCGCGGGTGCACCAGGCGATCGAGCGGGCCGGCGGGCCCCGTGCGGGAGTCCGCCTGACGAGCCTCAACCTGGCCCGCGTGCTGGTCGACGGGGAGCAGATCCTCGTCGGGGTGGCGGGAGCTGCGGGCCCGGCGGGCTCGGCGGGAGCGGTCCCCGCGGCCGGCGCCCCGTCCGGCCCCGCGAGCGGCCAGCTGGTCAACCTCAACACCGCGGACGCGGCCGCCCTGGACACCCTGCCCGGCGTCGGGGAGGTCACCGCGCAGAAGATCATCGACTACCGCACCAGTCACGGCGGGTTCACCTCCGTCGACCAGCTGCTCGACGTCGACGGCATCGGGGAGAAGACGCTGGCCGACATCAAGCCCGGCGTCACCGTCTGAGGTCCGGTGGCCGTCCAGCAGCCCGACGCCGGACGGTCCGAGGCCCCCGACGACCCTGCAGCCCTCCGCGACCTGCGGGCCCCCGCGCTCGGGGCGCTCGCCTGGCTCGCCGCCCTGGCCGGCCTGCTGGTGCCCGTCCGCGCGTGGGCGCTCGTGCTGGCGCTCCCGCTCCTGCTGGTGCTCCCGCCCGTACGCCGCCGCACCCGTCGGGGCCGCCCGGCCGACCTGGGCTGGGTGGCGCTCGCGGCGGCCGTCGCCGCGGGCGCCGCGCTGCACCTGCACGCCGTGGCGGCGAACCCGGTCACCGACCTGGCGGGACAGGAGTCGTCGGCCCGGCTGACGCTGCGGCTCACCGGCGACCCCGTGCTGCGCGAGGGCCGCTTCGGCGGGTACGTCGTCGTCCGCGCGCAGGCCGAGGACGTCGTCGCCCGCGGCACCCGGTGGCGCGGCGTCGACGCGCCGGTGCTGGTGATCGGGGACGAGTCCTGGCACCGGGCCCGGCTGGGTCAGCGCGTACGCGTCGACGCCCGGCTGCAGCGCGCCGACGGGCGCGACCTGAGCGCGGTGGTCTCGGCGCGCACGACGCCGGACGTCGTCTCCCGTGAGGGGCCGGCGCTGCGCGTCGCCGAACGGGTGCGCGCTGGGGTCCGCGCCGCCGTCGCGCACCAGCCGGCCGAGCCGCGGGCCCTGGTCCCCGCGCTCGTCGACGGCGACGACTCGGGGCTGCCCGAGGACACGCAGGAGGACTTCCGCACAACCGGGCTGACCCACCTGCTCGCCGTGTCCGGCACCAACCTGACCCTGGTCGTCGGCGCCCTGCTGCTGCTCGCCCGCGGATGCGGCGTACGGGCGCGGGGGCTGCTCCTCGTCGGGGCGCTGGGGGTCGTCGGCTTCGTCCTGCTGGCCCGGCCGGAGCCCAGCGTGCTGCGCGCGGCGGTGATGGGCTCGGTTGCGCTGCTCGGGATGGGCAGCGCCGGGCGCGAGCGGGGGACCAGGGCGCTCGGCCTCGCGGTGCTCGTGCTCCTGCTGGTCGACCCGTGGCTGGCGCTCCAGCCGGGGTTCGCGCTGTCGGTGCTGGCCACGGCAGGCATCCTCTTCCTCGCGCCCGGCTGGCGCGACGCGCTGGCCCGGTGGCTCCCGCGGTGGGCCGCCGAGGCGCTCGCCGTACCCCTCGCCGCCCAGCTGGCCTGCACGCCGCTCGTCGCCGTCATCTCGGGCCAGGTCAGCCTGGTGGCGGTCGCGGCCAACCTGGTCGCTGCCCCGGTGGTCGCGCCGGCGACGGTCCTCGGCCTGCTCGGCGGTCTCGTCGCGGTGCTGGACGAGTCCCTTGGCCGGGTCCCGGGCACCCTCGCCGGCTGGTGCGCGCGGTGGATCATCGCCGTCGCCCACCACGCGGCCGACCTGCCGGGCGCCGCGGTCGAGGTCTCGGCGCGGCCCGTAGCGATCCTCGGCCTCACCGTCGTCTGCCTGCTCCTCGCCGCCGGGCTCGTCCCGCTGCTGGCGCGCCGCTCGGTCAGCCTCGTCGGCGCCGTGGCGGCGGTGGTGCTGCTCGTCGCACCCCTCCCGCACCCGGGCTGGCCGCCCGACGGGTGGGTGATGGTCGCCTGCGACGTCGGCCAGGGCGACGGGTTGGTGCTGCGCGCCGGCGAGCACGCCGCGGTCGTCGTCGACACCGGACCGGACCCGGCGGCGATGGACCGCTGCCTGCGCCGGCTCGGCGTGCGCCGCGTCCCGCTCGTGGTGCTGACGCACTTCCACGACGACCACGCGGGTGGGCTGGCCGGAGTGCTCGACGGCCGCTCGGTCGGCGCGGTCGAGGTGACCACGCTGGCCGAGCCGCAGGGGCAGGCACGGGAGGTGGCTGAGCTGGCCGCCGCCGCGCGCGTGCCCGTGCGGCGGGTCCGGCTGGGCGAGAGCGGGTCCGTGGGCGACCTCCGCTGGCGCGTCCTCGCCCCGGAGCACCAGCCGTCGGCCGCCTCCAACTCCCCGCCCAACGACGCGAGCATCGTCCTGCTCGTCCGCAGCGGCGGGCTGCGCCTGCTGCTGATGGGCGACCAGGAGACGGAGGTCCAGCGCGACCTGGCCGCCGAGCTGGCGGGTCTCGGTGTCACCGGCATCGACGTGCTCAAGGTCGCGCACCACGGCTCGGCCCGGCAGGACCCGGACCTCGTCGTCGGGCTGCACCCGCGCCTGGCGGTGGTCTCCGTGGGGGCCGACAACGACTACGGCCATCCCGCGCCCCGGACGCTGGACCTGCTGCGCCGGGCGGGGGCGACCGTGCGTCGTACCGACCTCACCGGCGACGTCGCCGTGATCGGCGGTGCGGGCGGCCTGCGCGTCGCCGGCAGCCGGTGAGCGGTGTCGGAGCGGAGTGAGAGAGTGCGGTCATGCCAGCCCGGTCCGCCTCCGCCGCGAAGACCCTCGAGCAGGTTCCGCGCGAGCTGCTGGGCCGGGTGCTCCTGGTGGCGGGGCCGGAGGAGTTCCTCAACGAGCGGGCGATCGCCACCGCGCGCGACCACGTCCGCGAGAGCGACCCCGAGGCCGAGCTCAGCGAGACGACCGGCGACCAGCTGACCCTCGCCACGCTGGGCGAGCTCAGCGCGCCGTCGCTGTTCTCGAGCACCCGCTTCGTGCTCGTGCGACGGCTCGAGGACATGCCCGACGAGGCCGTGGAGCCGGTCCTGGGGTACGTCGCCTCGCCGGTGGAGGACGTCGCGCTCGTGCTCGCGCACTCCGGCGGGCAGAAGGGCTCCGGCGTTCTCACGAGACTCCGCAAGGTAGGGGTCCTCGAGATGCGCTCGGCCACGCTGCGACCCGGGGAGCTGCCGGCGTACGTCGGCGCCGAGATGCGGCGCCACCGCGCGCGCATCGAGCCGGACGCCGCCACCGCCCTGGTCGCGGCCGTCGGCGCCGACCTGCGGGGCCTCGCCGCAGCCTGCGACCAGCTGGCCAGCGACGCCGCCGTCGCGGTCGGCGACGGGGGCGGTCGCGAGCCGGTCACCGTGACGACCGAGCTGGTCCGGCGCTACTTCGGCGGCCGGGCCGAGGCCCGCTCGTTCGACATCGCCGAGCACGCGATCGCGGGCCGCGCGGCGGCCGCGCTGGAGGAGCTGCGCTGGGGGCTCGGCACCGGCCTGCCCACGGTGCTGGTGACCTCGGCGATGATCAACGGGCTGCGCCAGCTCACGAAGTACGCCGCCGCCCCGCGCGGGCGCAGCGAGGGTGAGCTGGCCCGCGTCGTCGGCGTGCCGCCGTGGAAGCTGCGCGTGCTGCGCAACCAGCTCCGGGGCTGGGACGCCGACCGCCTCGGTGCGGCCATCCGCCTGACGGCGCGCGCCGACGCCGACATCAAGGGGCGGGCCCACGACGCGTCGTGGACGCTCGAGCAGCTCGTGCTCAGCGTCGCGGGGCTCGCGGACACCGGCCGCTGAGCGGGCTGGCGACGACGTCCTGGCCCGCGACGCAGAAGAGGCGCCGACCGGCTCCTCGGGGAGGATGGTCGACGCCTCGACGGCGTGGGCGGAGGAGCGTTACAGCGACGCGGCCCGCTTGGAGATGGCCGACTTGCGGTTGGCGGCCTGGTTCTTGTGGATGACGCCCTTCGAGGCGGCCTTGTCGAGACGCTTGGTGGCCTCGTGCGCGAGGGCGGTGGCCTTCTCCTTGTCACCGGCGTCCGCGGCCTCGCGGAAGCGGCGCGTCGAAGTCTTCAGCGCCGACTTGATCGCCTTGTTGTACTCGTGAGCGGCGTCGTTCTGCCGGATGCGCTTGATCTGCGACTTGATGTTGGCCACTGATTGCCTCTTCGTGGGTCGTGGTGCGGGTGCGGTGAGAGTCGAGGGGCACGACGGACAGCACAGTGCCGCCGGGCACAAGCGCCAAAGGTATCAGCGGCGCCGCGCACCGCCCAAATCCTCGTGGGGTCGGAGCCGGGCTCAGGTCTCAGCGGTCGGCCGGCGCGTCCTGCCAGCCCCGCCGCTCGCACAGCCAGCCCCAGGCGGCGGCGGCGTACCAGCGGCTGTGCGTGCGCAGGTGCGGCGAGTTCAGCGGTGCCGGGCGCAGCGCGGCGTCGGCCATGAAGCCGGCCAGTGCCGCCAGCCAGGCGTCGACGTGCGCGGGGTCGACGTCCCGGGTCAGGGCCCGGCGGGCGAGCGCGGCCTCGACGTCGAGGCCGTCGCCCCACGCGGAGACCAGGAGGTCGACGGTGTCCTGCCAGGGGGTCGAGAGGCAGACGTGGTTCCAGTCGACGGCGCAGCCCGAGCCGTCGTCGCCCAGCAGCACGTTGTCGTCGCGGAGGTCGCCGTGGCTGACGGCGCTCAGCGGCAGGTCGGCGTACGACGAGGCCAGCTCGAGCGCCTCCTCGCGGTGCGGCCGGTCCGGGAGCATCTCCCACGCGTGCACCAGGCGGGGCTCGGTGTCGGTGACCGGTCGCAGCGCCAGCCCCTCGGGCACGGTCTCGGTCGCCGTCGCGATCCGCTCCGCGACGTCGAGCGCCCGCTCGAGCTCGGCCGGGCGCCACGGCCGGCGCGGCGGGCGCCCCTCGGCGACCTCGAACCCGATCGCCACCCAGGAGTCGTCGTCGAGGACCCACAGCGGCCGGGGCATCGGCAGGGGTGGCCGGTGGCTCGCGAGGGGGCGCAGGAACCGGACCTCGGAGCGGTACGCCGCCGCCACCTGCTCCTGGGCGACCACGCTGGCCGCCTTGAGGAACACGCTGCGCCCGTCCGCGGTGCGCAGCACCGAGGCGAAGCCGGTGGTGAACCCCGACTCCTTCGACTCGTCCGCGACGACCGCCCCTCCGAGCCGCTGCTCGACCGCCGCCCGAAGCGGCCGGGGGAGGAAGCGCCAGGTGAGCCGCTGCGCGGTCTCCCCGTGGGGAACCTGGGGCAGGTCCACGCGCGGCGCCGGGGTGCTCATCACCGCCGATGCTGCCACGCGGCGACGCAGGCGTCGGGCGACCTGCCGGGACCCGAGCGCGGCCGAGCGATCTGGAGTGGTGTCGACGGCCGCTCGTCGCCGGCGCTCCCGTCGACGGGCTCAGGACCGCGCCTCCCTGTTCGACCACCGGTGAGTACTGCCCGTGCGTGGGGGTCTCGACGTCCTCCCTCGCTGGCGCTCGGTCGGGCTCGACCACCGGTGGTCGCCGTGACCCGTCCGAGCACTGGTGTTCGTCGTCCCTGCGCCACGGGTGGTCGAGCAGCGAGCGCCAGCGAGCGCGTCGAGACCCCCGACCGTGCCCGGGTCGCGCGCCGCGCGAGACTCGGAGGCGTGGCCGAGCTGGTGACCCCCGACGTCCGCTACCGGCGCTCGTTCCTCGAGGGGATGGAGGAGCTCGCCGGGGAGGGCAGGACGGGGGACGGGTCGATGGTCGGCAACGACCTGACCACGTACGCGGCGACGTGGGGCGACGAGGCCGGGTTCGCGGCGTACGTCGACGCCCTGGTCGCCGAGCGGCACACACCGCGCTTCGCGCACTACGTGGCGGGCACCTCGCTGTGGTGGGTCGAGGGGACGCAGTGGCTGGGGCGCATCGCGATCCGGCACGAGCTGACCGAGCACCTGCGCGAGGTCGGCGGTCACGTCGGCTACGACGTACGCCCGTCGGCACGACGTCGCGGCCACGCCACCGCGATGCTGGCCGCGGCGCTGCCCGTCGCCCACGCTCTCGGCATCGACCCCGCGCTGGTCACCTGCGACACCGACAACGAGGCGTCGCGCCGCACGATCGTGACCAACGGCGGGGTGCTCGAGGACGAGCGCGGGGGCAAGCTGCGGTTCTGGGTGCCGACCGCTTGACGACGACAACCAGGGGTCTAGGTTCGCCGGTGTGCTGCGCTTCTTCCTGATCGGCGTCCTCAGCCTGCTGCTCGTCGTCGTCGGCGTGGTGGCCGCGATCGGGAGCTGGGCCTGGATCATCCTGCTGGTCGTCCTCGCCGGGCTGGTCGCGCTCGGTGTCTACGACCTCGTCCAGACCCAGCACTCGATCCTGCGCAACTACCCGATCCTCGGCCACATGCGCTACCTCATGGAGTCGCTGCGCCCGGAGCTGCAGCAGTACTTCATCGAGCGCAACTTCGACGGCCGCCCGTACGACCGCAACACCCGCTCGGTGATCTACCAGCGGGCGAAGGGGGTCAACGAGGAGCACCCGTTCGGCACCGAGCGGGACGTCTACCGGGTGGGCTACGAGTACCTCGTCCACTCGACCGCCCCGGTGAAGCCGATGGAGCACCCGCCGAGGGTGCGGATCGGCGGGCCGGACTGCACTAAGCCGTACGACATGGCGCTGCTCAACGTCTCCGCCATGAGCTTCGGGTCGCTGTCGGCCAACGCGGTCGAGGCGCTGAACAAGGGGGCGGCCGCCGGCGGGTTCGCGCACGACACCGGCGAGGGAGCGATCAGCCCGTACCACCGCAACGGCGGGGACCTGGTGTGGGAGGTCGGGTCGGGCTACTTCGGCTGTCGCACGGACGACGGCGGCTTCGACGCCGAGGAGTTCGCCCGCAAGGCCGCCGACGACCAGGTCAAGATGGTCCACCTCAAGCTCAGCCAGGGTGCCAAGCCCGGCATCGGCGGCGTGCTGCCCGGCACGAAGGTCACCAAGGAGATCGCCGAGACCCGCGACGTGCCGCTGGGGCAGACGGTGATCTCGCCGGCGTACCACCAGGTGTTCTCGACCCCGCGCGAGCTGGTGCTGTTCATCGGGCGGATGCGCGAGCTGGCCGGCGGCAAGCCGACCGGCTTCAAGCTGTGCGTGGGCTCGCGCCGCGACGTCCTCGCCATCTGCAAGGCCATGCTCGAGGAGGGCGTGACCCCCGACATGATCACCGTCGACGGCGCCGAGGGCGGCACCGGTGCGGCGCCGGTGGAGTACTCCGACCACGTCGGCATGCCGCTGACCGAGGGCCTGTCGACCGTGCACAACGCGCTGGTCGGCGTGGGCCTGCGCGACGTCGTCAAGGTCGGCGCCTCCGGCAAGGTCGCGACCGGGGTGGACCTGGTCAAGCGGATCCTGCAGGGCGCCGACTACACCAACGCGGCGCGGGCGATGATGATGGCGATCGGCTGCATCCAGGCCCAGGAGTGCCACGCCAACACCTGTCCCGTGGGCGTCGCCACGCAGGACCCGAAGCGGATGCGCGCGCTCGACGTGGCCTCGAAGAGCCAGCGGGTCGCCTCGTACCAGAAGGACACCGTGCAGCAGGCGGTGCAGATCGTCGCCTCGATGGGGCTTCACTCGTTCGACGAGCTGCGTCCGCACATGTTGCGCCGCCGGATCAGCCACGGCGAGATCGCGTCGTACGCCGAGCTCGTCGAGCAGCTCGAGCCGGGGGTGCTGCTGCACGACCCGCCCGAGTCGTGGGCCGAGGACTGGGTACGGGCGGACCCCGACCGCTTCGTCCCCTAGGGACCCGTCCCACGAAGGAGCCGTGAGATGCCCGACGAGAAGACCGTGCTCGGAGCCAGCGACGTCGAGGAGGCGGGCCTCGCGGACTGGCGCATCGTGTTCGACGTGCTGCACGCGCGCTTCGAGACCGGCGACTTCGTCACCGGGCTGGCGCTGGTCGACCGGATCGGCGAGGCCGCCGAGGACGTGCAGCACCACCCGGACCTCGACCTGTCGTACCCGATCCTCGACGTGCGGCTGACCAGCCACGACGTCGGCGGCATCACCTCGCGCGACCTCGAGATGGCCCGCACGATCAGCGGGTACGCCGCCGAGGCCGGCGTCGCCGCCCGCCCCGAAGCCGTCTACGGCCTGGAGCTCGCCCTCGACACCCCCGACCACGAGGCGATCCGCGACTTCTGGGCGGCGCTGCTCGCCTGGGACGTCGACGAGGACGAGGTCGCCGACCCGGACGGCAAGCGGCCGACGATCTGGTTCCAGGAGTCCGACGAGCACGACACGCCGCACCAGCGCTGGCACCTCGACGTCCGCGTCCCGCCCGAGGTGGTCGAGGGGCGGGTCCGCGCCGCGCTCGACGCCGGCGGCACGCTCGTCTCCGACGAGGACGCGCCGGCCTTCTGGGTGCTCGCCGACGCCCAGGGCAACCAGGCCTGCCTGACCACGTGGCAGGGCCGCGGCGAGTAGCCGTCCCCGCCCACCCCGCACACGAACCCGAGGAGCCACCAGTGACCACCGTTTCCGAGCTGATCGTCGACGCCCTCGCCGAGCACGGCGTCAGGACCGTGTGGGGCGTCGTCGGCGACGCGCTCAACCCCTTCACCGACGCCATCCGCCGCGAGGAGCGCCTGGAGTGGGTCGGGGTGCGCCACGAGGAGGCCGGCGCGTTCGCGGCCGGCGCGCAGGCGCAGCTGACCGACGACCTCGCCGTGTGCATGGGCACGGTCGGTCCGGGCGCGATCCACCTGCTCAACGGGCTGTACGACGCCAAGAAGTCGCACGCCCCCGTGCTGGCGATCGTCGGGCAGGTGCCACGCGAGGAGATGGGCCAGGACTTCTTCCAGGAGGTCGACAACGACAAGCTCTTCGCCGACGTCGCGGTGTGGACCCAGACGCTCGCCTCGCCCGAGCAGCTGCCCGAGCTGCTCGAGGCCGCCGTGAACGCCGCGCTCGGCGAGCGCGGGGTCGCGGTGCTGAGCGTGCCGGGCGACGTGGGCTCGCTCGACGTGCCGGACGGGACCCGTACGCCGACGTTCGTCGGCCCCGCGCCGGTCGGCGCAGCCAGTGCCGCCCAGGTGCAGGCCGCCGCCACGGCGATCGACGCGGCCGACCGGGTGACGATGCTCGTCGGCGCCGGGGCGCGCCACGCCCGGGAGGAGGTCCTCGCGCTCGCGGAGAGGCTCAACGCCCCGATGGTGCTCAGCCTGAAGGCCAAGGAGGGCTTCGAGGAGGACAACCCGTACGAGGTCGGCCAGTCCGGGCTGATCGGCAACCCGGCCACCACCGAGGCGTTCGCCGCCTGCGACGTGCTCTTGATGCTGGGCACCGACTTCCCGTACAAGGAGTTCCTGCCGAAGGGGAAGACCGTCGTCCAGGTCGACACCCGTCCGTCGCACGTCGGTCGGCGCACGCAGGTGTCGCACCCCGTCGTCGGCGACACCCGGCTGACGCTGCAGGCGCTGACGCCGATGGTCGCGAAGAAGCGGTCGGGCAAGCACCTCAAGGCCGCCCGCGCGATCTACGAGGAGTGGGGCCGCCTGCAGGCGCGGCTCGCCGACCCCAAGCACGACAAGAAGCTGCTCGGCCGGCTGCGCAGCAAGGCCGACAACCCCGAGCACCGGATCCGCCCCGAGGTGGTCGCCGCCGCGGTGGAGAGGCACGCCGACGACGACACCGTCTTCATCACCGACACCGGGATGTCGACCGTGTGGCTCTCCCGCTTCGTGCGGATGACCGGCGCCCGCCGGCTGCTCGGGTCGTACAACCTCGGCTCGATGGCCAACGCGATGCCGCAGGGCCTCGGCGCGCAGGCGCTGGACCGCCGGCGCCAGGTCGTCTCGTTCTCCGGCGACGGCGGTCTGACGATGCTGATGGGCGACCTCATCACCGCGGTCAGCCACGACCTGCCGGTCAAGATCGTCGTGTTCGACAACGGCCGCCTCGGCATGGTCAAGCTCGAGATGGAGCAGGCCGGGCTGGCCGAGTTCGGCACCGTCCTGCACAACCCGGACTTCGCCAAGCTCGCCGAGGCGATCGGCATGAAGGGCATCCGCGTCTCCGACCCCGGTGACGTCGACGGCGCCGTGAAGGAGGCCTTCGCGCACCCCGGGCCGGTCCTCCTCGACGTCCTCACGAACCCGGAGGAGGTCTCCATCCCGCCGAAGCCGACCCTCGAGCAGGGCTGGGGCTTCGCGATCGCGAAGACGAAGGAGTTCGTCGTCTCGCCGGAGTAGTCGAGACGTGAGCTCCGCACCGTCGAGACGTGACTTCCTCGCCGTCGAGATGTGAGTTCTGCACCGCCACCGAAGGAGTACGAGCATGAAGAACTGGTTCATCACCGGCGCCTCGCGCGGCTTCGGCCGCGAGTGGACGATCGCGGCCCTCGAGCGGGGGGACCGGGTGGCCGCCACCGCGCGGGACACCTCCACCCTCGACGACCTCGCGGAGACGTACGGCGACGCGCTGCTGCCGATCGAGCTCGACGTCACCGACCGGGCGGCGGACGTCGCGGCGGTGCAGCAGGCGCACGACGCGTTCGGTCGCCTCGACGTGGTGGTCAACAACGCCGGCTACGGCCACTTCGGGATGGTCGAGGAGCTCAGCGAGGACGAGGTCCGCGCCCAGATGGAGACGAACTTCTTCGGCGCGCTGTGGGTGACGCAGGCGGCGCTGCCGCTGATGCGGGAGCAGGGCGGCGGGCACGTCCTGCAGGTCTCCTCGATCGGCGGCATCTCGGCGTTCCCCCTGGTCGGGGCGTACCACGCGTCGAAGTGGGCGCTGGAGGCGTTCAGCCAGAGCCTCGCCCAGGAGGTCGCCGACTTCGGCATCCACGTCACGCTGATCGAGCCCGGCGGCTTCTCGACCGACTGGGCGGGCCCGTCGGCCAAGCACTCCGAGGAGCTGGCGGCGTACGCCGACTTCCGCGAGAAGGCGATGGAGCAGCGCAAGCAGCGCACCGCGACGCCCGGCGACCCGCAGGCCAGCGCCGCGGCGGTGCTGCGGCTCGTCGACGCCGAGGACCCGCCGCTGCGCTGCTTCTTCGGCACGGCCCCGCTGGGGATCGCGGAGAAGGACTACGAGTCGCGCCTCGCGACCTGGCGCGAGTGGCAGGGCGTCGCCGAGCTCGCCCAGGGCTGAGCGCGAGCGTGCTGCTCGAGGGCTTCGCCCGCCGCGACGTCACGACGCCGGAGGGCGTGCGGGTCGCGACGTGGACGGCGGGGGAGGGCACGCCCGTGCTGATGCTGCACGGGTGGCCGCAGGACCACCACATGTGGCACGCGGTCGCGCCCGACCTCGTCGCGAGAGGCCACCGGGTGGTCCTCACCGACCTGCGGGGGTACGGCGCCTCCGACGCACCGCCCGCCGGTGAGCGGTCGGCGGCGTACGCCAAGCGGGAGATGGCCGCCGACCAGCTGGCGGTGATGGACGCGCTGGGCCACGACCGGTTCGCGCTCGTCGGCCACGACCGGGGCGCGCGCGTCGGGCACCGGCTGGCGCTGGACCACCCCGAGCGGCTGGACAGCCTGACGGTGATCGACGTCGTGCCGACCCGGCACGTGCTGGAGGTCGCCGACCTGGCGCTGGCGCGGGCGTACTTCCACTGGTTCCTGCTCGGCGCACCGGCGCCCGTGCCGGAGAACGTGCTGGGCGCCGACCCGGTCGGCTGGGTGCGCACGGTGCTCGGCGGCCGTCTGGCCGGCGGCTGCGAGTTCCACCCGGAGGCGGAGGCGGCGTACCTGCGCGCGCACGAGCGGCCCGAGGTGCTCGCCGGCACGATCGGCGACTACCGCGCCGCGCTCGGCATCGACCAGGAGCACGACCGCGCCGACGCGGGCAGGCGGGTCGAGGTGCCGGTGCGCGTCCTGTGGGGCGCCGACGGGTTCGTCGGGCGGCACTACGACGTGCTCGGCGTCTGGCGGGAGTACGCCGCCGACGTCGACGGCGCTGCCCTGCCGGGCGGGCACTTCGTGCCCGAGCAGAGCCCGGCGCAGGTGCTGACCGCCCTGCTCGAGGTCCTCGACTCCCCCGGCTAGCCGGCGAGCTCCAGCCCACGGGCGGCGGCCACGACCTCGTCGAGCACGGCGACCACCTCGCGCCGCGGCTCCGCGCGGCTGCTCCGGTGGCGGGCCACGATCCGGCGCGTCCCGAGGCCGGTGAGTGAGGCGATGCGGACGCCGTCGACGGCCAGCCCGCCGGCGAGCACGAGCGAGGGGAGCAGCGCGATGCCGAGGCCGCCCTCGACCATCGAGACCGCGACGTCGCTGTTGTTGTAGTGGTGCTTGACCCGGGGACGCCGGTCGAACCCGGCCAGCACACGCTCCGTGGCCGCCCAGGCCGCCGCCTCCCGGTCGGCCCCGAGCCACGTCTGTGCGGCGAGGTCGTCGACCTGGGTGGGGGTCGGCGCCGAGGTGGGCAGGGCGACCAGCCACCGCTCGTCGAGGACCGGGACGTCGTGGGTGCCGCGCGGTGCCGACAGGCCGACCGGGCTGTCCGCCTCGAGCATGAGCAGGTCGAGCGACCCGGCGCGCAGCTCGCGCATGCCCTGCTCGGCCGAGACGTCGCGCAGCACGAGGTCGACGCCCGGCAGCGACTCGCCCAGCCGACCCACGAGCGGGACGAGCACGGCCTGGTGGAAGCTCTGGAACGCGCCGACGGTCACGGCGCCCGTGGGCTCGCCGCGGAGGACCGCGAGGTCCCGCTCGGCGTCCGTGAGCTCGGACTCGATCCGCTCGGCCGCGTCGGCGAGGACCCTGCCGGCGGGGGTGAGCACGGCTCCGCCGGGCTGCCGGTCGAGGACCGGCGTGCCGACCTCGGCCTCGAGCTTCGACATCTGCTGGCTGATCGCCGAGGCGGTCACGCCGCTCTCGTCGGCGGCGGCGAGGACGCCGCCGAAGCGGTGCACGGCGAGCAGGGTGGTCAGTCGGCGAGCGTCGAGCGGCACAAGCGAAACTTAACCCTCGGTTGCGTGTCGTTCAATTGCGCTTAGTTCACCGGGCCGGGAGCGTTGCCCCCCATGAGCCCCACCGTCCTCTCGATCTCCTCGGCCCTCGGATGGGTCGGCGCGACCGGCACCGTCGTCGCGTACGCCCTGGTCTCGCAGAAGGTCATCACCGCCACCTCGCGCACGTTCCAGGCGACCAACGCGTGCGCCGCGGCTCTGCTCACCGTCAGCGCGCTCGCGCACGACAGCCTTCCGTCCGCGGCCGCCAACGTGGTCTGGGTGGGGATCGCGGTCGTCGCCCTCGTGCGCTCCCGCCGTGCCTCGACCTCGGCGGAGCCCGACCTGACTGCCGACCTGGCCGCCGCCCACGGGGCCGGGCTCGCCGACGGACCCGAGGCCGCATCCGACGCCGGGGCCGTGTGCCCGGCCGAGCCGGCGCTCGTCTGACCGCTCGCGCCGCCGCACGGTTCGGGCCGGGCGGGAGGCCGTGGGAGGATGGGCCGCGTCCCCGACCCGCGACGAGAGCCGCCCGTGACCCGCACCAGCACCGCCCCGGCCCCCGGGTCCACCGACCCCGCGGTCATCCGCAACTTCTGCATCATCGCCCACATCGACCACGGCAAGTCGACGCTGGCCGACCGGATGCTGCAGCTGACCGGCGTCGTCGACGAGCGCAGCGCGCGGGCGCAGTACCTCGACCGGATGGACATCGAGCGCGAGCGCGGCATCACCATCAAGTCCCAGGCCGTGCGGATGCCGTGGACCGTGACCGCGGAGACCTCCTCGCTCGCCGACCCGGGGACCTACGTCCTCAACATGATCGACACCCCGGGCCACGTCGACTTCACCTACGAGGTCTCCCGCTCGCTCGAGGCGTGCGAGGCCGCGGTGCTGCTCGTCGACGCGGCCCAGGGCATCGAGGCGCAGACGCTGGCGAACCTCTACCTCGCCATCGAGGCCGACCTGCACGTCATCCCCGTGCTGAACAAGATCGACCTGCCCGGCGCCGAGCCGGAGAAGTACGCCGCCGAGCTCGCCGGCATCATCGGTTGCGACGTCGAGGACGTCCTGCTCGTCTCGGCCAAGACCGGGCTCGGGGTCGAGGCGCTGCTCGACGAGATCGTCGCCCAGACCCCGCCGCCGGTCGGCGAGGCCGACGTACCCCCGCGCGCGCTGATCTTCGACTCCGTCTACGACACCTACCGCGGCGTGGTGACCTACGTCCGCGTCGTCGACGGGAAGCTCACGCACCGCGACCGGATCAAGATGATGTCCACCGGCGCCGTGCACGAGATGCTCGAGGTCGGCGTGATCAGCCCCGAGCCGGTCAAGGCCGACCACATCGGGGTCGGCGAGGTCGGCTACCTCATCACCGGGGTGAAGGACGTGCGCCAGTCGCGCGTCGGCGACACGGTCACCGCGCAGCACGACGGCGCCGAGCAGCCCCTGGGCGGCTACAAGCACCCCAATCCCATGGTCTACGCCGGGCTCTACCCGATGGACGGCGACGACTACCCGACGCTGCGCGACGCGCTGGACAGGCTCCAGCTCAACGACGCCGCGCTGGCCTACGAGCCGGAGACCTCCGGCGCGCTCGGCTTCGGCTTCCGCTGCGGCTTCCTCGGCCTGCTGCACATGGAGATCACCCGCGACCGCCTGGAGCGCGAGTTCGACCTCGACCTCATCTCGACCGCGCCCAACGTGGTCTACGAGGTCTCGATGGAGGACGGCACCGAGCACGAGGTCACGAACCCGAGCGAGTTCCCGACCGGGAAGGTCGCCGAGGTCCGTGAGCCGATGGTGAAGGCGACCGTCCTCTCGCCGGCCGACTACATCGGCACGATCATGGAGCTCTGCCAGTCCAAGCGCGGGCAGCTCGGCGGCATGGACTACCTGTCCGAGGACCGCGTCGAGATGCGCTACACCCTGCCGCTGGCCGAGATCGTCTTCGACTTCTTCGACCAGCTGAAGTCGCGCACGAAGGGCTACGCCTCGCTGCAGTACGAGCCGACCGGCGACGAGCCGGCCGACCTGGTCAAGGTCGACATCCTGCTGCAGGGGGAGACCGTCGACGCGTTCAGCGCGATCGTGCACCGCGACGCGGCGTACTCCTACGGCGTGATGCTCGCCGGCAAGCTGCGCGAGCTGATCCCGCGCCAGCAGTACGAGGTCCCCATCCAGGCCGCGATCGGCACCCGCGTCATCGCCCGCGAGACGATCCGCGCGATCCGCAAGGACGTGCTCGCCAAGTGCTACGGCGGCGACATCAGCCGCAAGCGCAAGCTGCTGGAGAAGCAGAAGGAGGGCAAGAAGCGGATGAAGATGGTCGGCCGCGTCGAGGTCCCCCAGGAGGCGTTCGTCGCCGCGCTGTCCACCTCCGGCGGCGGGACGCAGGAGAAGGGCAAGAAGTAGTGGGTCTCGACAGGCTCGACCACCGGTGGTCGAGCCTGTCGAGACCGCTGTCAGGCCGCGTCGCGGACGGCCGGCGACTCCCCGAGCCAGTCGGCGCGGGCGTCGACGAGGCTGTCGGTGTAGTCGCCGAACAGGCCGTCCACGCCGGCGTCCAGGATCGCGACGACGTAGTCGTGGACGTCGCCCTTGGCGTTCGGGTCGGTGCCGGTGCGGTAGTTGGTCGGCAGGAACTGGTTCTCGTCGCGCACCGTGAACGGGTGCACCAGCAGCCCGCGGGCGTGGGCGAGGCCGACCAGGCTGCTCGGCGTCCCCGTGGCCCCGGCGGCGTCGCGGGGGAGGACCTGGTCGACGTTGGGGCCGATCCCGTCGGCGTACGTCGCCACGTCCTTCAGCCCCTGCGCGGAGGTGAGGTCGGCGTACGTCCGCGGGTCGCCCTCGGCGACGAGGTCGTACGGCGCGCCGCTCTTGTCCGTCAGCTGGATCAGCGGCAGGTCCGTGAGCCGGTCCAGCCGGCGCAGGTTGGTGGTCTCGAAGGACTGGAGGAACACCTTCGCGCCCTTGCGGTCCAGGCCGTGGCGGGCGAGCGTGCGCAGGAGCGGCTTCTCCAGCGGGAGGCCGATCGAGGCGAAGTACGTCGGGTGCTTGGTCTCGATGTAGACGCCGATGCGGCGGTGCAGGACCTTCTGCTCCTTGGCGACCAGGTCGAGGACCTCGTCGAGCGTCGGCACCTGGAACCGGCCGTCGTAGCGGGTGTTGCCGGGCCGCACCTGCGGCAGGCGCTCCTTGGCGCGCAGCGTCTTCAGCTCGGCGAGGGTGAAGTCCTCGGTGAACCAGCCGGTGATCTTCTTGCCGTCGACGGTCTTGGTGGTCTTCCTGCTCGCGAACTCCGGGTGGTCGGCGACGTCGGTGGTGCCGGTGATGTCGTTCTCGTGCCGCGCGACCAGGACCCCGTCCTTGGTGGGCACGAGGTCGGGCTCGACGTAGTCGGCGCCGAGCTGCATCGCCAGCTGGTACGACGCGAGCGTGTGCTCGGGCCGGTAGCCCGATGCGCCGCGGTGGCCGATGACGATCGGCACCGGAGCCTGGCGGCGAGCCGTCACGGTGCCCGCCGCGGACGAGGCGTCGGCGGCGTGGGCCGCGGGCGCGAGGCCGGCGGCGAGCGCCCCGGCGAGGACGAGGCCGCCGAGGCGGCGCAGGGTGGTGCTCCCGAGAGTGGTCATGGCGACCAGGCAAGCGTGCCCGGGTGACCGTTCGGTGACCGGGGGGCCAAGTCCCGGTGGCGCCTGTCGGCGGCCCGGCGCAGGCTGGGCCCGTGACCGACTACGTCCTCGTCCCCGGCATGAACCACGGCGCCTGGTGGTTCGACCCGCTCGTCGCCGAGCTCGAGCGCCTCGGGCACCGCGCCCTCGCCGTGACGCCGACGGGGCTGGAGGACGAGCCGGACACCGACCGGCGCATCGTCCTCGACACCCACGTCGAGGACGTCCTCGAGGCGGTGGACCGCCTCGGCGACGACCTCGTCCTGGTCGGTCACAGCTACGCCGGGCTCCTCGTCACTGCCGCCGCCGACCGCCGCCCGGGCCGGGTCCGCTGCCTGGTCTACCTCGACGCCTTCCTCCCGGAGGACGGCGACTGCGCGTGGACGCTGACCAACGACGACCAGCGGCAGTGGTACGTCGGCGACGCCCGCCGGCACGGCGACGCGGTCGAGCCGCTGGCGTTCTTCGACGAGCGGTCGCGCCCGCACCCGATCGGCACGCTGCTGCAGTCGGTCTCGCTGAGCGGTGCCCACCGGGACGTGCCGCGGCGCATCTACGTCGAGGCCGCCGACTGGGCCGTGCCGACGCCGATGCGCACCTCCATCGACCGGGCCGCGGCCGACCCGTCGGTCGAGCACCTGGTCTGGGACACCCGGCACAACGTCATGCACGACGGTCCCGGACGGGTGCTGGGGCTGCTCCGGGACCTGTGAGCGGGTCGTAGCGTCGGGCCCGTGCCCGTCGTGACCGTGCCCGCCGCCCTCGACGCCCAGCGGTGGCGGGGTCCGTCGATCGCCGCGTGGCTGGACCGGCTGCCGGCGCTGGTCGGCTCGCTCGCCGAGGAGTGGTCCCTGACCGTCGACGGCACGCCGTCCCACGGTCTGTGCGCGCTCGTCGTCCCGGTGCGGACCGCCGGGGGGCGGCCGGCCGCGCTCAAGGTGACCTGGCCGCACGAGGAGGCCGAGCACGAGCACGTCGCGCTGAAGCGGTGGGCGGGTCGCGGTGCCGTCGAGCTGCTGCGCGCCGACCCGGGCCGCTTCGCGCTGCTGCTCGAGCGGCTGCACCCCGAGGACCTCACGCAGGAGTGGGACGTCGCCGCGTGCGAGACCGTGGGGGCGCTCTACCAGTCGCTGCACGTCCCGGCCCCGCCGCAGCTGCGCACGCTGTCGTCGTACGCCGCGCGCTGGCGCGAGCAGCTGCTCGCCCTGCCGCGCGACGCTCCGGTGCCGCACCGGCTCGTGCAGCAGGCCGCCGCGCTGTGCCGCGACCTCGCCGCCGACCCGGCCACCGACGGGGTGCTCGTGCACGGCGACCTGCACTACGAGAACGTGCTGGCCGCCGACCGCGAGCAGTGGCTGGCCACCGACCCCAAGCCGCTGTCGGGCGACCCGCACTACGAGCCGGGACCGCTGCTGTGGAACCGGTTCGACGAGCTGGCCGGCGACGTGCGCCGCGGGGTGCGCGCCCGCTTCCACGCGGTCGTCGACGCCGCGGGTCTCGACGAGGACCGCGCCCGGGACTGGGTCGTCGTCCGCGAGGTGTGCGGCGCGGTGTGGGCGCTGGAGGAGCCTCCAGGCCCCGAGCGAGAGGCCGTCCTCACCGCCTGCGTCGCCGTCGCCAAGGCGGTCCAGGACTGAGGTGTAGCGTAAACGGACATGACCTCCACTTACGCTCTCGGCGAGTACACCGTCCGCCGCGTCGGCTTCGGCGCCATGCAGCTGCCCGGGCCCGGCGTGATGGGTCCGCCCAAGGACCACGACGAGGCGGTCCGCGTGCTGCGGCGCGCCGTCGAGGCCGGCGTGAACCACATCGACACCTCCGACTTCTACGGCCCGTACGTCTCCAACGACCTCATCCGCGAGGCGCTGCACCCGTACGCCGACGACCTCGCGCTGGTCTCCAAGGTCGGGGCCTTCCGCGACGACGAGGGCGGCTGGCTGCCCGGCCAGACGCCAGCGCAGCTGCGCCAGGGCGTCGAGGACAACCTCAGCCGGCTCGGCGTCGAGCGGCTCGCGGCGGTGAACCTGCGCCGGATGGACGAGCACGAGGGTGCCGAGCAGGTGCCGCTCGAGGACCAGCTGGCCGAGATGGCCGCCCTGCGCGACGAGGGCAAGATCGCCGGCATCGGCATCTCCACCGTCCCGCTCGAGATGGTGCGCCAGGCCCACGAGTCGGTCGGGCTGGTCACGGTGCAGAACGCGTTCAGCCTGCTCTCCCAGGACGACCTGCCGACGCTGGAGTACTGCCGCGAGCACGGCATCTCCTACGCGCCGTACTTCCCGCTCGGGTCCGCCTTCGAGGGCATGCCCAAGGTCGTCGACCAGCCGGCCGTGCAGGCCGTGGCCGCCCGGGTCGGCGCGACGCCCGCCCAGGTCGGGCTCGCCTGGCTGCTGGCCCGGGCCGAGAACGTGCTGCTGATCCCCGGGACCTCGTCGCTCGCGCACCTCGAGGAGAACCTCGCGGTCGCCGACGTCGAGCTCAGCGACGTCGACCTGGCCGAGCTCGAGGGCTGATCAGGCGCCTGGGACGGACGCCGCCAGCGCGAGCAGGTCGGCGTCCGCCCCGGGGCGGCCCATCAGCATCGCGCCGACGGGCAGGCCCGCGGCGGGCGCCGGCACCGACAGGGCGGGCACGCCGGCGAGGTTGGCCACCACCGTCCAGCAGTCGGTGTACGGCGCGGCCAGCGGGTCCGCCAGCTCCTCCGGCGTGATCTCGCCGGCCAGCGGCGGCGCCACGGTCGGCATGGTGGGGGAGACCAGCACGTCGACCTCGGTGAGCGCCGCCGCGACCTCGAGCCGCAGCCGGCCGCGCACCTGCTCGGCCCACTCCACGCGCTCTGCGCCCTCGTCGAGCAGGGACGCGGCGTACTCGGCGCGCCGCACGACCTCCTCGCCCGCGCGACCCGTCGCCAGCCACGGCTCGAGCCAGTCCAGCGCTGCCAGCGACGTCAGCGTCATGTACGCCGCCAGCGCCTCCGGGCCGTCCGGCAGCGACACCGTCACCACCTCGACGTCCTCCAGCCCGCGCACCCAGCCGTCGAAGGCCGCGAGCACGTCGCCGCGGTTGCGCGGCCCGGCGAGCTCGGCCACGACGCCGACACGGCGCACCGGGGCGGCCGCCGGCAGACCGCCGGCCAGCACCCCGAGCAGCAGCGCGGCGTCTTGAGGGGTCCGGGCCAGCGGGCCGACCCGGTCGAGTTCCGGGTGGAACGGCAGCACCCCGTCCGTCGGCACCAGCGCCGGGGTCGGGGCCATGCCGACGACACCGCACTGTGAGGCCGGCTCCCGGATCGACCCGCCCGTGTCCGTGCCCACCGAGAGCGGGACCAGTCCTGCCGCCACGGCGGCCGCGCAGCCACCGCTGCTGCCGCCGGGTGAGCGGCGCGGGTCCGCGGGGTTGCGGGTCGGGCCGTAGGCGGAGGTCTGCGTCGAGGCGCCCATCGCCACCTCGTCCATGTTGGCGCGCCCCAGGATCACCGCGCCGGCCGCGCGCAGCCGCGCGACCACAGGGGCGTCGGCGATGGCGACGGTGCCGTCGTGGGCGAACGAGCCCGCCGTGGTGACCTCGCCGGCGACGTCGACGTTGTCCTTGACGGTGACCGGCACCCCGGCGAGTGGCAGGTCGGCGCGCTCGGGGTGCGCGTCCACCGCGGCGGCCTGCGCGACGACCTGGTCGGGGTCGACCGAGAGGACCGCGTTGTGGCGGTCGGCCGCGACCCGGGCCAGGTGCTCGCGGGCGACGTCGACGGCGCTGAGGCGCTCGCGGCGTACTGCCCGTGCCAGCTCAGCGGCGCCGCGGCGGGCGGAGGCGTCGTCCCGGGTCGTCACGGGGGACAGCCTCCCAGCACCGCCTCCCGCCGGCGCGAACGGAGGCCGCGCGCGGGCGCGGCGTACGTCGGGTCAGCGGGCGCGGCGCGAGTCGACCAGCAGCGCGAGGCTGTTCAGCGCGGCCCAGCCCATCGTCACCGACAGCGCCTTGGTGCGGACGTCGTCGTTCCTCGCCCGCAGCGCGAGGAGGATGCCGTCGCCGACGTCGTTGGCGATCCGCAGCCGCATCGCGGTGCGCACCGTGGCGTCGGAGCCGACGATCCCGGCGGTGCTGATGGCGAGGTCGCGCACGCCGTACGTCAGCGCGACGAGCTCCATCGCGCCGCGCTCGGACCGCTCGGCCTGCAGGGCGGTGCCGAGGTGGTCGGGCTTGACCAGCGCGAACGCGCCGTACGCGGCGGTGGCGGCGGACATCAGGCGGCTCAGTCGGTAGCTCATGAGGAGGTCGTACCCGCAGCCCGGCGTCGCACCCCTCACCCGGCGGGGCGAGGGCGGCCGGTACCGGGCGTCGCGACGCTCAGGCGGTCGCGAAGCGGCCCAGCACGCGCTCGGCGCGCACGCCCGCGAGGACCCCGGCGAAGATGCGCTGGTAGCCGAGCTCCTCGCGGGTCCGGGCCGGGGGCAGACCCTCGATCCGCTCGCCCTCCCAGTCGGGCTCGGGCACGAGCCGCTCGGCCTGGCGCGCCATCACGTCGGCGGTGCCGGAGCCGTCGCCGAACTGCTCCTTGCGCCGCCACAGGATCGACTCGGGCAGCCAGCCGGCGAACGCCTCGCGCAGCAGCGCCTTCTCCTGCGCCTGCTCCTGGCCGTCCTCACCGAGCAGCTTCCACTCCATCGGGACGCGGGCGGCGACCGCGAGCAGGTCACGGGACAGGAACGGCACCCGCGCCTCCAGACCGTGCGCCATCGTCACGCGGTCGCAGCGCTGGAGGTTGAGGTGGTGCAGGGTGTCGATGCCGTCGGCCAGCGCCGCCTGCAGCTCGGCGACGTCCATGTCGCGGAAGTGGTGGTAGCCGGCGAACAGCTCGTCGGCGCCCTCGCCGGTCAGCACCACCTTCACGTGGCGCGCGGCGAGCTCGGCGAGCAGGTAGTTCGGCACGGCGCTGCGGACCAGGGACGGCTCGTAGCTCTCGATCGAGCGCACCACGTCGGGCAGCACCTCGACGACGTCGTCGTCGGTGTAGACCCGCTCATGGTGCACCAGGCCCAGGTGCTGGGCCACGACGCGTGCGGCGGCGAGGTCGCTGGAGTCCGGCGTACCGGCCGCGAAGGAGTGCACGGGCACGCCGGGTGCCGCCAGGCGCGCGAGTATCGCGGCCACGATGCTGGAGTCCAGGCCGCCGGAGAGGAACACCCCGACCGGGACGTCGGCCATCGTCCGCTCCTGCACGGCGCGCACGAGGGTCTCCTCGACGGCCGCGCGCGCCTGCTCGCGTGAGGTGTACGCCGGCAGCGGTGGCGCCTCGACGCCGAGCGGGTCGGTGCGCAGGTCGACGAAGGCGACCAGGCCGGTCTCGGGGGTCCAGTGGTGGCCGGGCGGGAACTCCTCGACGCTGAGCCGCACCTCGGGCGGGAACGCCCGCAGCTCCGAGGCGGCCAGGACGCGGTCCTCGACGCGGGCCCAGTACAGCGGCTTCACCCCGAGCGGGTCGCGGGCGAGGACGAGCGAGCCGTCGCGCCCGGCGACCGCCCAGGCGTACATCCCGCGCAGGTCGTGGACGCCGTCGGTGCCGAGGCGCTCGACGACGCGGAGCACCACCTCGGAGTCCGAGCCGGTGCGGAAGTCCCCGCCGAGGCGCGCGCGCAGGTCGACGTGGTTGTAGATCTCGCCGTTGGCGACCACCCAGTGCTCGCCGTCCGGCGCGCGCAGCGGCTGCTCGCCGCCGTCGAGGTCCACGATCGCGAGGCGGGTGTGCCCGAGCCAGGTCGGCCCGACCTGGCGGGTCCCCGACCCGTCCGGCCCGCGGTGGTGGATCTCGGCGAGCATCGCCTCACCCAGCTGCCGGGTGCGGGCCAGCCGCTCCGGCGAGGGGGTGGGCCCGGTCAGGTCGTGGACGACGGCGATCCCGCACATGGGACCAGTGTCCCCCGTACCGGGTGGCGGTCTCGACAGGCTCGACCTGCGGTGGTCGCGGTCGTGGGGACCCGGTACCAGCGGGTGTGGTGTCGACAGGCGCTCGTCGCTGCTCAACCACTGATGGTCGAGCTGGTCGAGGCCCGGTGTCGGCAGTGGTGGTTTCGACGGACGCTCGTCGCTGGCGCTCCTCGCTGCTCAACCACCGGTGGTCCGGCCTGTCGAGGCCGGTGATGTGTGCGCCTACGACGACCACCGGTGGTCGAGCTTGTCGAGACCCGGTGAGGTGCGCGCACGCGGCGACCTGTCGAGACCCGACCCGGCACCTGGGAGGCTCCTCGCGTGCTGGCCCGCATCCGCTCGGTGAACGTCGCCCGCGTGCGGGAGGCGGCGTACGCCTCAACCGGGCGCAGCGCGATCGACAAGCGACCCGTCACGGGTCCGGTGGTCGCGCGGCGGCTGGGGCTGGACGGCGACGAGGTGGGCGACCCGCGCCACCACGGCGGGCCGGACAAGGCGGTCTACGCCTACGCCCGCGAGGACCTCGACCGGTGGGGCGAGCATCTCGGTGCGGAGCTGCCGGACGGGCGGTTCGGGGAGAACCTCACCACCGAGGGGTACGACGTCAACGCCGCCGAGCTCGGCGAGCGCTGGGCGGTCGGCGACGCGGTGCTCGAGGTGGCCTCGGTGCGCACGCCGTGCGCGACGTTCCGCGGCTGGCAGGCGGACGGCGGGTACGACGCCCGGGCCTGGCAGCGCCGCTTCACCGAGGCCGCGCGGCCGGGGCCGTATCTCCGGGTCGTCTCGGAGGGCCCGGTCCGGGCGGGCGACGCGATCGAGGTGCTGCACCGGCCCGGCCACGGCGTCACCGTCGCGACCATGTTCCGCGCGATCACCACCGAGCCGGAGCTGCTGCCGGAGCTGCTGGTCGTCGAGGACCTGGTTGCGAACGTCCGCACCCGCGCCGAGCGCTGGGTCGCCGAGCACGGGTGAGCGCGTACCCACGCGTACCGATGCCGCGGCGCTGTCCGGGTTCGTCCGGGTCTGCCGGGGCGGAGCCGAGCGTTACGTACGTCCGTGTACGACGCCCAGCGTGAGCAGCGTGAGCGCTGAGAGTCCCGCCCGAACCGGTCGCCGTCGTACGGCGCGCGCCAGCGTCGTCTCGCCGCGGGTGAGCCGCGTGAACTGGCCCCACGCCGGTCCGGCGAGCAGCCGGTGCACCAGCCCGGGTGCACCGGCCAGCGCGGCCAGGCACTGCGCCCCCGCGGCCATCTCGGCGCCGAGCTCCGCCTCGACCACGGCGGTGTAGCGAGCGACCGGGTCCTCGTGGAGCGCCAGCGTCCCCGCCCAGGTCCCGGAGCGGACCGCGAACGAGATGCCCTCGCGCGTCCACGGCTCGAGCAGCCCGGCGGCGTCGCCGGCGAGCAGCACCCGCCCGCGGCCCAGCGGCGAGCCCGGCTCGCGGCAGCGGGTCAGGTGCCCGCTGTGCTGCACCACCCGGGCGTCGGCGAGGCCGAGGGAGCGCTCGTACGCCGCGAGGTACGCCTTCGTCGTCGCCGGGTCGCCGCGCGGGGCGATGACCCCGACGGTGAGGACGTCGCCCTTGGGGAACACCCAGGCGTACGACCCGGGCACGGGCCCCCAGTCGAGGTGCACCCGGTTGGCCCACGCGTCCGCGTCGGGCGCGAGCAGCTCGTCCTCGAGGCCGAGGTCGGTCTGCGCGAAGCGGGCACCGACGTAGCGCGACAGCCGGCCGGCGCTGCCGTCCGCGGCGACGACGGTCCGCGCGCGGACCGGGCCGACGGTGGTGCTCAGCGTGACCGCCTCGCCGTCCTCCTCGACACCGCTCACCAGCACCCGGTCCCGGAAGCGCGCGCCGACCCCGACCGCGTGCTCGACCAGCGCGGCGTCGAGCTCGCTTCGCGCGACGAGCTGCACCACGCCCCGGCGGTCGGTGCGGGTGCGCTCGTGGCGGCCGAGGTGCGTGAGGGTCGCGGTGTCGACGTGCGTGCGCACCGGCGGCACGAAGCCGCGGGGGAGCGAGGCCAGCGTGACGCCGATCAGCCCGCCGCCGCACGTCTTGTAGCGGGGGAACGCAGCCCGGTCCAGCAGGAGTACGTCCGCCCCGGCCTCCGCCGCGGCGGTCGCGGCGCACGAGCCGGCCGGCCCCGCCCCGACCACGACGACGTCGTACACCGGCGCGAACCTACCGCTCGTGGTTGCATGGCCCATGGCCGACCACGAGTGGCAGACACGGGCGCTGACGCCGGCCACCTTCGAGGACTTCGCCGACGTCATCAACCCGAACCGGCGCTCCACGCACTGCTGGTGCCTCTCCCACCGGCTGCGGACCGCCGAGATCGAGCAGCTCGGCGCCGGCAGCCGCGAGGAGGCGATGCGCCGCCTCGCGGAGGCCGAGGTGCCGCCTGGTGTGGTGACCTACCGCGACGGGGAGCCGGTCGGCTGGTGCCACGTGAGCCCGCGCTCGGCGGTCCCACGGCTGGTGCACTCGCGGCTGGTGCGCCCGGTCGACGACGTCGCGGTGTGGTCGATCGTCTGCCTCGTCGTGCGCGGGGGTCGGCGCAAGCAGGGCGTCACCGCGCACCTGATCGAGGGGGCGGTGCAGCACGCCGCGGCGTACGGCGCCCCGGCCGTCGAGGCCCACCCGGTCGACCCCGGCGAGGGCCGGATCGACACCACGATGGCGTTCGTCGGCACCCGCGCGATGTTCGAGCGCGCGGGGTTCGAGGTCGTCGGCACCACCGACGCCGTCGCCTCGAGGCTGCCGCGGCTGGTCGTGCGCCGCACGCTCTGAACCGGGTCGCGACGCGCTCGCCGGCGCTCCTTGCTCGACCACCGGGCGGGGACCTCAGCCGGCGGAGCCCCCGGCGATGTTGACCAGCCAGCTGATCTTGAACCGGTCGTCGAGCGAGCCGAACCAGTCGCCCCACGGGGCCTTCTCCAGCGGCACCTGGACCTCGGCGCCCTCGCTGAGCGCGTCCCACCAGCCCCGCAGCCGGTCGTGGTCGTCGCCGGAGAGCGAGACGGCGAAGCCCTGCGGCGTCTTGTACATCCCGTGCGGGACGTCGGAGCCGTACACCACCAGGCCGTCGCCGGCGGTGAGCGAGGAGTGCATGACCTGCTGCTGCTCGGCCTCGGGCAGCCCCATGCCGCCCATGTCGGCGAAGGTCATCACCTCGAGCGTGCCGCCGAGGACCGACTGGTAGAACTCCATCGCCTCGCGGGCGTTGCCGGCGAAGTTGAGGTACGGGTTCAGGATCGCGGACACGGGGACCTCCGTGCAGGTAGTGGGGGAGTGGTGGGTGGGGTCGAGCCTCACCCACACCGACCGGTCCGCGCAGCAGAACTCATCGGCACTTCACCGGGGACGATCCGCGCGGCCCTGGCGTTGCGTACGGTAACCCTCGTCACGCCCCGCCCTACGGCCGTACACCAGGAGCCCCGGATGCCCGCTGCCCCCGTGAGAGACGACTTCGACATGAGCGCGGTCACGGACCGACTGCCCAGCATCGCGGCGCAGTTCCTCGACCGCGTACGTCGCTCGCCGTCGGCGGAGGCGTACCGCTTCCCGGTCAGCATGGGCGGCGAGGAGGTCTGGTCGTCGCTGTCGTGGAAGCAGGCCGGCGAGCGCGTCCTGCAGTACGCCGCCGGGCTGGTCGCGCTCGGCGTCGAGCCCGAGGAGCGCGTCGCGATCGCCTCGGCCACCCGCTACGAGTGGATCCTCGCCGACCTCGCGATCATGTGCTCGGGCGCGGCGACGACGACGGTCTACCCCTCGACGAACGCCGACGACACGACGTTCATCCTCACCGACTCCGGCTCCTGCGTCGTCTTCGCCGAGGACGACGAGCAGATCGCGAAGCTGCGTGAGCACCGCGGCGAGCTGCGCTCGGTGACCAAGGTCGTCACCTTCGACGGCACCGCCGACGGCGACTGGGTGATCAGCCTCGACGAGCTCGCCAGCCTCGGTGCCGAGCGGATCGCGACGAAGCCGGAGGAGATCTCCGAGATCGTCGACGCGATCAAGCCCGACGACCTCGCGACGCTGATCTACACCTCCGGGACCACCGGCCGGCCCAAGGGCGTGCGGCTGCTCCAGGGCTCGTGGACCTACGAGGGCGCGGTCATCCAGGGCCAGGGCATCCTCGACGAGTCCGACCTGCAGTTCCTGTGGCTGCCGATGGCGCACTCGTTCGGCAAGGTGCTGCTCAGCGCGCAGCTGGCCTGCGGCTTCGCCACCGCCGTCGACGGCCGCGTCGACAAGATCATCGACAACCTCGCGGTCGTGAAGCCGACCTTCATGGGCGCCGCGCCGCGCATCTTCGAGAAGGCCTACGGCCGGATCCAGACCATGCAGGAGGCCGAGGGCGGCGCGAAGAAGAAGATCTTCGACCGCGCCTTCGCCACGGGCCTGAAGTACGACGCCCTCGTGCGCGAGGGCAAGAAGCCGGGCTTCCTGCTCGAGCGCGAGCACGGCGTGCTCGACAAGCTGGTCTTCAGCAAGGTCCGCGAGCGCTTCGGCGGCCGGGTGCGGTTCTTCATCTCCGGCTCCGCGGCGCTGAACCGTGAGATCGCCGAGTGGTTCCACGCCGCGGGCATCCTCATCCTCGAGGGCTACGGCCTCACCGAGACCTCGGCCGGCGCGTTCGTGAACCACCCGGACAGCTACAAGATCGGCACGGTCGGCCCCGCGATGCCGGGCAGCGAGGTCCGCATCGCCGACGACGGCGAGGTCCTCATCAAGGGCCCGCACGTCATGCAGGGCTACCACAACAACGCCGAGGCGACCGGCGAGGCGCTGCACGACGGGTGGCTGGCCACCGGCGACATCGGCGAGCTCGACGCCGACGGCTTCCTGCGGATCACCGACCGCAAGAAGGACCTGTTCAAGACCTCCGGCGGCAAGTACGTCGCCCCGTCGGCCATCGAGGCGCAGTTCAAGGCGCTGTGCCCGTACGTCTCGCAGTTCGTCGTGCACGGCAACGACCGCAACTTCGTCTCCGCGATGGTCGCGCTCGACACCGACGCGATCACCGACTGGGCGAAGGCCAACGGGCTCGAGGGGCGCAGCTACCCCGAGATCGTCGGCTCCGACGCCTGCCGCGAGATGGTCCAGGGGTACGTCGACGCCACCAACGCGCGGCTCAACCGCTGGGAGACGGTGAAGAAGTTCATCATCCTCGACCACGAGCCGTCGGTGGAGACCGGCGAGCTCACGCCGTCGATGAAGGTCAAGCGCAAGGTGGTCGAGCAGAACAACAAGGAACGGCTGGACGCGCTGTACGGCTGAGCCGACCCACCGGCGGCTGACACCCGCAGCACAGCCTGCGCACAGTCCCGGCCCGCACGCTCGACCCATGAGCGCACACGACGGCCAGGACCGCCACGACGAGCACCGCGAGGGCCTCGAGCACGACCTCCCCGAGATGCAGGAGCGGGGGATGGTCCGGCGCACGCAGGTGCTCGCCCGGCGCGGCGTGCTCGGGCTGTTCGCCGGGCTCGGGGTCGCCGCCGTCGCGGGCTGCGGCTCCGACGGCGCGGGCACGACGACGTCCACGTCGGCGGGCAGCGGCACGAGGCCGGCGGGCGGACCGGGTGCGGTGTCCCAGAGCGGCCTCGACGACGGCGACATCCCCGAGGAGACCGCCGGGCCGTACCCCGGCGACGGCAGCAACGGCCCGGACGTGCTCTCGCAGTCCGGGATCGTGCGCAGCGACATCACCCGCAGCTTCGGCGACGCCTCGGGTGTCGCCGAGGGCGTGCCGCTGAGCATCGCGCTGCGCGTCTACGACAACGACGGCGAGGAGATGACGCCGTACGCCGGGGCGGCGGTCTACCTGTGGCAGTGCGACGCGCAGGGTCGCTACTCGCTCTACGACAGCGAGATCGAGGACGAGAACTACCTGCGCGGCGTCCAGGTCGCCGACGCCGAGGGTCGGATCACCTTCACCAGCATCGTCCCGGCCTGCTACGACGGGCGCTGGCCGCACCTGCACTTCGAGGTCTACGGCTCGGTCGCCGACGCGACCACGGCCTCCGACCGGCTGCGGACCTCGCAGATCGCGTTCCCGGAGGACGTCGCACGCACCGTCTACACGACGGCCGACGGCTACGACGGCAGCGCCGACAACCTCGAGAAGGTCAGCCTCGACTCCGACATGGTCTTCGGCGACGGGCACTCCCTGCAGCTGGGCAAGGTCACCGGCTCGGTGGCCGAGGGGTACGCGCTGCGCCTCACCGTCCCCGTGTGAGGGCGGCTCCCTAGGCTTGGCGGGTGCCCGGAACACCCCTCGACGGCGAGCCCGTCCCCGACGACGGTGCGCTGCCCGCGTCGTCCGCGGCCGCCGTGGGGCGGGCACCGCTCGCGGTCTACGTGCACGTGCCGTTCTGCTCGGTGCGCTGCGGCTACTGCGACTTCAACACCTACACCGCCGAGGAGCTCGGGGGCGGGGCGTCCCGCTCGACGTACGCCGCCCAGGCCGTCGCGGAGGTGCGCATGGCCGCGCGGGTGCTCGGGGACGCCGCGCCGCCGGTCTCGTCGGTCTTCGTCGGCGGGGGGACGCCGACGCTGCTCGCGGCCGCCGACCTGGTCGAGGTGCTGCGCGCGATCGACGGCGAGCTCGGCCTCGCCCCCGGGGCCGAGGTCACCACCGAGGCGAACCCCGACAGCGTGACCCCCGAGTCGCTGGCCGCGCTGGCCGAGGGCGGCTTCGACCGGGTCTCGTTCGGCATGCAGTCCGCGGTGCCGCACGTGCTGCGCGTGCTCGACCGCACCCACGACCCCGAGCGGGTGCCGCGGACGGTCGAGTGGGCGCGCGAGGCGGGCATCGAGCAGGTCAGCCTGGACCTGATCTACGGCACGCCGGGGGAGTCTCCCGACGACTGGCGCCGGTCCCTGGACGCCGCGCTGGCCTGCGCCCCAGACCACGTGTCGGCGTACTCGCTGATCGTGGAGGACGGCACCGCGATGGGCCGCCAGGTCCGCCGCGGCGAGCTGCCGGAGCCCGACGAGGACGACCTGGCCGACAAGTACCTCGCCGCTGACGAGGCGCTCCGCGCCGCCGGGATGTCCTGGTACGAGGTGTCGAACTGGTCGACGTCGCCGCGCACGCGCTGCGAGCACAACCGCACCTACTGGCTCGGCGGCGACTGGTGGGGCGTCGGCCCCGGCGCGCACTCCCACGTCGCCGGGACCCGCTGGTGGAACCGCAAGCACCCCGCGGCGTACGCCGCCCGCCTCGCCGAGGGCCTGTCCCCGGGCCAGGGCCGCGAGGTCCTCGACGACGCCGACCGCCACGTCGAGCGGGTGCTCCTCGAGGTACGCCTCGCCGAGGGGCTGCCGCTCGCCGCCCTGGACGAGGCCGAGCGGGCCCGCGTCCCCGCCCTCGTCGCCGACGGCCTCGCCGAGCCGAGCGACGACGCCGTCGTCCTCACCCTCCGCGGCCGCCTCCTCGCCGACGCCGTCGTACGCCGCCTCCTCGACTGAGGTTGGGGCATTCAGTCGAATTTGACGTTGCCGTAGCGGTACCAGTCGACGGTGGTGCTGCCGGGGCTCTGTTGGTAGCGCTTGTAGGAGTAGCCGTCGGCGCCGATGCCGAGGTATTCGACGCGGCCGTCGGCGTTGACGACTTGGCTGAGGGAGCTGCCGGGGGCGAATTTGACGTTGCCGTAGCGGTACCAGTCGACGGTGGTGCTGCCGGGGCTCTGTTGGTAGCGCTTGTAGGAGTAGCCGTCGGCGCCGATGCCGAGGTATTCGACGCGGCCGTCGGCGTTGACGACTTGGCTGAGGGAGCTGCCGGGGGCGAATTTGACGTTGCCGTAGCGGTACCAGTCGACGGTGGTGCTGCCGGGGCTCTGTTGGTAGCGCTTGTAGGAGTAGCCGTCGGCGCCGATGCCGAGGTATTCGACGCGGCCGTCGGCGTTGACGACTTGGCTGAGGGAGCTGCCGGGGGCGAATTTGACGTTGCCGTAGCGGTACCAGTCGACGGTGGTGCTGCCGGGGCTCTGTTGGTAGCGCTTGTAGGAGTAGCCGTCGGCGCCGATGCCGAGGTATTCGACGCGGCCGTCGGCGTTGACGACTTCGCTGAGGGAGCTGCCGGGGGCGAATTTGACGTTGCCGTAGCGGTACCAGTCGACGGTGGTGCTGCCGGGGCTCTGTTGGTAGCGCTTGTAGGAGTAGCCGTCGGCGCCGATGCCGAGGTATTCGACGCGGCCGTCGGCGTTGACGACTTCGCTGAGGGAGCTGCCGGGGGCGAATTTGACGTTGCCGTAGCGGTACCAGTCGACGGTGGTGCTGCCGGGGCTCTGTTGGTAGCGCTTGTAGGAGTAGCCGTCGGCGCCGATGCCGAGGTATTCGACGCGGCCGTCGGCGTTGACGACTTCGCTGAGGGAGCTGCCGGGGGCGAATTTGACGTTGCCGTAGCGGTACCAGTCGACGGTGGTGCTGCCGGGGCTCTGTTGGTAGCGCTTGTAGGAGTAGCCGTCGGCGCCGATGCCGAGGTATTCGACGCGGCCGTCGGCGTTGACTACTTCGCTGAGGTGACCCGCCCGCTTGCGTGACGGTGCCGGTGTTCCCAACCGGCTCGCAGTGAATCGGGTACCGCTCCAGACGCCGTTGCGGGCAGTACTGGGTCCGCTGCTCGTCATGTCGGGAGCGCCGGCCATTCGCGCACGGTGGGCGGAGTCGAGCGGTATCGGTGAGGTGTTGTAGCAACCTGGCCGCGCCCACATCTCAAAGTGCAGATGCGCGACGCCGTTGTTGTTCACGCTGCCCGCAGGGGCGACCTTGCCGACGACCTGCCCTGCGCCCACCGAACCCGATGTCTTGGATGCTGTGATGTGCGTCAGGCTGTAGGACCGGCCCCCCGAGATGTTGACACAGAGGTTGCCGTAGGAGGGTTGCCAGTAGTAGATGCTGCCCGATGCGGGCGCAACTACTGATGTGCCCGCTGTCGATGTCGCACTCGTACCTCGGGTCAGGTCCAAGCCGTATTTCGACGTTCCAACATGGGTTCCCGACGAGTACCCCTGGTACACGTAGGTGGAGGTTCCGACTGGGAAGGGCGTCAAGATGTTGCCGCTTGCTGCGACGGACGGGCCCGCCGGACCGAGCGTGAGCGCGGTCAAGGGCAAGATCACGGCTGTGGCTGCTGTGAAGAGTCGCTTCACGTTCATCTGACACCCCTCGGCTGGCTTGGCTTGCGGCTGGCCGAACAGTGACACGGACGCCCTGGGTGCGTAGCAATCTTTCAGCAGCGCTTGTCCCTGCAAATTTAATGAGAGCTGAGCGCCGTTCGGTCTTCTTGGCGGAGCGACCGAATCTGGTCCGGCTCGACTGCGATGCGTAGATCCAGCGCTATTACGCTGCAGGGCGTGGCCCGCCCGAGTCTCGACCTGGTCGTGGAGCGGGGGCGCACGTCGCTGACGACGCGGACCCAGCGGCTGCGGCTGCGGTCGTGGCAGATCGGGCAGTGCGCGGTGGCGGCGGGGGTGGCGTACCTCGTCGCGCACGACGTCCTGGGGCACGCGATGCCGTTCTTCGCGCCGATCGCCGCGGTGGTGGCGCTGGGGACGTCGTACGGCCAGCGGCTGCGCCGCGTCGGCGAGGTCACCGTGGGCGTCGCCGTCGGGGTGCTGCTCGGCGACCTCATCACGGTGCTCATCGGCACCGGGCCGTGGCAGATCGCGCTGCTGGTCGCGCTGGCGATGACGACCGCCCTCCTCCTCGACGCGGGGAACCTCGTGGTCACGCAGGCGGCGGTGCAGTCGATCGTCGTGAGCGTGCTGACCTCGAGCGCGCAGTACGCCTTCTCGCGCTGGCTCGACGCGGTGGTCGGCGGTCTGGTCGCCCTCGTCGCCGCCACGCTCGTGCCGCGCGCGCCGCTGCGGCGCCCGCGCGAGCAGGCCGGCCTGGTGGTCGAGAAGCTCGCGGCGGTGCTGCGCGCCACCGCGGACTGCCTCGAGGACGGCGACTCCGACCGGGCGTTGGACGTGCTCGCCGACGCCCGGCAGAGCGACCGCTTCGTGCGCGAGCTGCAGGCGGCGGCCGACGAGGGGCTCTCGGTGGTGGCGTCGTCACCGTTCCGGCGCCGCCACGCCCCCGTCGTACGCCGCATGGCCGACCTGGTGGTGCCGCTGGACAACGCGCTGCGCAACAGCCGGGTCCTGGCCCGCCGGGTGGCGGTGGCGGCGTACCGCCGGGAGCCGGTGCCCGACGGCTACGCCCTGCTCGTGCGCGACCTGGCCGCGTGCGCCGACGAGATCGCGAGCGACCTGCGTCACGGGCGCCCCGCCGAGTCCGCCCGGGACGGCCTGCTCGCCCTGGGACGGGCCAGCGCGACGGTGCCACGCACGCACAGCCTGTCCGGCGAGGTCGTGCTGGCGCAGGTGCGCTCGATCGTGGCCGACATGCTCGCCGTCAGCGGCATGGAGCCGCTGGCCGCGACCGACGCGATCCCGCCGCTGTCCGACCCCTGAGGGCTCAGGCGAGGCGGGCGGGCAGCGTGTCGTAGCCGCGCAGGATGCGGGTGGACCGGCGCTGAGCCCCGGGCAGCAGCTCGAGGTCGGAGTAGCGGTCGAACAGCGTCCGCAGCCCGACCTCGCCCTCCATCCGGGCCAGCGCCGCGCCGAGGCAGTAGTGCCGCCCGGAGGAGAACGCCACGTGGTCACGGGCGTTCTCGCGGGTCACGTCGAACCGGTCGGCGTCGGTGAAGACGTCCGGGTCGCGGTTGGCGCCGGCCAGCATGGTGGTGACCAGCGAGCCCTTCTTCACCGGCACGCCGGAGACCTCGGTGTCGCGGGCGGCGAGCCGGCCGGTGAGCAGGACGGGCGGGTCGACGCGCAGCGCCTCGTCGGTGGCGTTGGCCCACAGCTCGGGCCGCTCGCGCAGCAGCGCCAGCTGGTCGGGGTTCGCGCGCAGCAGGGCGATCGCGTTGCCCAGCAGGTTGACGGTGGTCTCGAAGCCAGCGGCGAGGACGAGGCCGGCCGTCGCCTTCAGCTCGCGCAGGTCGAGCACGCCGTCCTCGTCCTCGGCGACCACGAGCCGGCTCATCAGGTCGTCGCCCGGGTTGCGCCGCAGGGTGGCCAGGTGGTCCTCGAGGTAGTGGTCGAAGGCGTCGAGGCCCTCCTCGACCCGGCGGAAGACCGACCACGACAGCCCGGTGTCCAGGCTCGGCGCGGCGGCGGCGCCGAAGCCGAGCACGCGCTCGCGGTCCTCCGGCGGCACCCCGAGGATCTCGGCGATGACGGTGACGGGGAGCTGGGAGCAGTACGCCTCGACCAGGTCCACCGGTCCCGACGCGTCAAGCGAGTCGACGAGCTCGGCGGCGATCTGCTCGGTGCGACCGCGCAGGGCCTCGACCGCGCGGGCGGTGAAGACCCGCGTGACGAGCTTGCGGTAGCGGGTGTGGTCGGGCGGCTCGGTCGCGAGCAGCGAGGGTGGCTCGAGCGGCCCGAAGCGGTGCGCGGCGTCCTGCGCCCAGCGGCTGAGGTCGGCGACGCGGCCCTCACCGGGGTCGAAGATGCCGGTGCGGAAGTCGTTGCTGCTCAGCACCTCCTTCACCACCGGCAGCGAGGCCGTCATGTACGAGAAGTAGCCGCGGTGCAGCGGACCCGACGAGCGCACCTCGGCGGCCATCGCACCGACCTCGTCCGGCGTCATCTCCACCGACCCGACCATCAGCCGGCCCTGCAGGTCGCCGCGGCGTGCCGCGCGGTTCGCCATGAGGCTCGGCAGGGCGTGGTTGAGGACCCAGCGCGTCGGCCGGCGCAGCGGCGCGGCGAGCGTCGAGACGGGACCGGGGGACGGGCGGGTGAGCAGTGCCATCGGGATGCCTCCAGGTGCGAGAAGCCGTGGTACGCCACCGTACCAGTCCGTGCTGCGTGGCAGGGTGGAGACATGAGCGAGCAGCGGAGCAGTGCACCTGTCGTGGTCGTGACCGGCGCCAACGGGCTGGTCGGGGAGCGGACCTGCGCAGCGCTGCTGCGCCGCGGCGCGCAGGTCCGCGGCGTCGTCCGCCGCGAGGGTGCGGCGCCCGAGGGCGTCGAGGAGGTCGTGGGCGACTTCGCCGACCCCGACGTGGCCGCGCGCGCCGTCGCCGGGGCGTCCGCGGTCGTCACCACCGTCCACCCGATGGCCGCCGACCGCGACGGGCAGGAGCAGGTCGGGCTGGAGGGCACGCTGACGTTCCTGCGGGCCGCGGTCGACGCCGGGGTCGAGCGGCACGTGCACGTCTCGACGGCCGCCGTCTACGACCGCAGCCCGGGCGTCGGCGACGTCGCCGAGGACGGGGCGCTCGTCGGGGACGGCGCAGGGACCTACCCCGAGGTCAAGCGCGACATCGACGCCGCCATCGCCGGCGTCGGCGGGACGACCCGCGTGCTCGTCCGCCCGCCGGCCATCCTCGGCGCCTCGGAGTCCTCGGTGTGGAACACCCTGCGGCCGGCCGCGATGCGCGAGGACCCGGAGCAGCGCCACGGCGTGGCGGCGAAGACCTTCGCCTGGGTGCACGTCGACGACCTGGCCGACCTCGCGGCCTCGGTCGCCGCCGGCGAGGTCGCCGACTCCGACGACCCTTCGCGCGGCCCCGTGCCCGGCGGCTGCACCCCGGTGAACGTCGCCGGCGAGGCGGCCACCGAGGAGGACTACGTGCGGACGGTCACCGACGCGCTGGGCGTCGAGCCGGTCTGGGAGGACGAGCCCGCGTGGACCGGGCAGCTGCTCGCCGGCCGGGCCCACGGGTGGGGCTGGACCCCGGCGGTCTCGCTCGCCGACGCGCTGGCCGAGCTGCGCGCCGGGCTCGCCTGAGGGCTCCTCAGCTGCGCCGGAACCGTGCCAGCCAGCCGTGCGCGGTGGCGGTGTCGAAGGGCGCCTCGCCGGCGCGCACCGCCGCCTCCACGCTGGTGCACGACTCCCGGGCGTGCTCGACGACGTCGACCGGGTAGCCGAGCGTGCGGCGGTGCACGGCGAACTCGTCCTCGTCGTCGACCCACACCCGCCCGCTCGTCCCGCGGATGACGTCGAGGTCGAGGTCGACGGCGCGCAGGACCGTGTCGCTGATCCAGTACGACGGCGTGGTGATGTCGACGTACGTCGCGAACGGCCGCCCGGCGTCGAGCACCGGGTCGGCGCCGTAGAAGGTCGCCAGCCACCAGTCGTCGTACGGCGCCAGCGTGACGTGGTCGGCGACCGCGGTGATCGCCGCTCCGGGGCGCGTCATCACGGTGCCCTTGCGGATGCCGCACCACACGCCGTGCTCGTCGGCGCCGAGGCGGTGCGCCGCCATCTCCCAGTGCGGCGAGTCCGGCCACTTGCGGCACTCGATACGGACGGGGGTCACGAGGCGTCAGGCTACGACGCGAGAACACCCGTGGGACGGGTGCCCGGCGTTGCTACTGACCGGTAATGTCCACGCCCATGAGCGACTCCGAGACCGGGCCCGTCCCCTCCTTCGAGCTGACCGAGGACCAGCGCGAGCTGCGCGGCTGGCTGCACACCTTCGCCGCGGACGTCATCCGTCCCGCGGCCGCCGAGTGGGACGAGAAGGAGGAGTTCCCCTGGGCCGTCGTCGAGGAGGCGGCGAAGGTCGGCATCTACTCGATGGACTTCTTCGCCACGCAGGGCTTCGACCCCAGCGGGCTGGGCATGCCCATCACGATGGAGGAGCTGTTCTGGGGCGACGCCGGCATCGGCCTCGCCATCGTCGGCTCGACCCTCGCTGCCGCCGGCGTGGCCGCGAACGGCACGCCCGAGCAGGTCGGGGAGTGGGTGCCCGAGATGTTCGGCACGCCCGGCGACCTCCGCACCGCCGCCTTCTGCTCCTCCGAGCCCGACGCCGGCAGCGACGTCGGCGCGATGCGCACGCGGGCGACGTACGACGAGGCGACCGACGAGTGGGTGCTCAACGGCACCAAGACCTGGGCCACCAACGGCGGCATGGCCGACGTCCACGTGGTGACCGCGGTGGTCGACCCCGAGCTGCGCACGAAGGGTCAGGCCAGCTTCATCGTCCCGCCCGGGACGAAGGGGCTCTCGCAGGGCCAGAAGTTCGCCAAGCACGGCATCCGCGCCTCGCACACCGCCGAGGTCGTGCTGGACAAGGTCCGCGTCCCCGGGCGCTGCCTGCTCGGCGGCAAGGAGAAGCTCGACGCGCGGCTCGCGAAGGCCCGGGAGGGCACGAGCAGCCGCGGCAACGCCTCGATGGCGACCTTCGAGCGCACCCGGCCCGCGGTCGGCGCGCAGGCCGTCGGCATCGCGCGCGCGGCGTACGAGTACGCCCTCGACTACGCCAAGACCCGCGAGCAGTTCGGCAAGCCGATCATCGAGAACCAGGGCATCGCCTTCCAGCTCGCTGACATGGCGACCGCCGTCGAGGCCTCGCGACTGCTGGTCTGGAACGCCGCCTGGATGGCCTCGAACGGCAAGACGTTCGACTCGGCCCAGGGCTCGATGTCGAAGCTCTTCGCCGGCGAGACGGCACGCAAGGTCACCGATCAGGCGATGCAGATCCTCGGCGGCAACGGCTTCACCCGCGAGTACCCCGTCGAGCGGATGGCCCGCGACGCCCGCATCTACACGATCTTCGAGGGCACCTCGGAGATCCAGCGGCTCGTCATCGCCCGCACGATCTCCGGGGCGCCCATCCGCTGACGCGCGCCGCCGCTCCCGCGCCGTGCGGGTCCACCACGGTATGCAGACGAACCGGCACCTCCCACGACGCACAGGCCGTGGGGAGTGCCGGTTCGTCGTGGTGAGTACGCCGCTCTCAGTCCAGCGGCGCGCCGGCCGCGCTCCAGCGCGCGCGAGTCCGCTCGACATCCTCGGGCTTCGGAACGAGGACCACGTCGAACGCGACGGCCGGTCGGTCCCAGACCTCGCCGAGCTCGATGGGCTCGGCGAAGGTGTCAGCTGCCCTGGCGAGGATACGTACGAGTCCGACGAGCTGGGTGTCTCGCCAGGGTTCCTCGGCTGCTTCGACCAGCACTTGCTCGGGGTTCTCGACGACCAGCACGTAACCGGCGTCGGTGGGCAGCCAGTCGAGATCACTGAGGCACTCGTCGAGTGCCGCCGTGTTCTCGCCGAAGTAGTCGCCGAACTGCAGCGCGGCGCCGACCTCGTCCATCAGGGCGGGCCACGTCCGCATCTTGCGTCCCCGCAGCCGCCGCACGACGCGGCCGGTGTGCTCGAGGACGACTCCCCACACGAGGTCGGTGGGGACGCCGGGCATCGTGCACCACGACCGGGAGTCCAGTGCGCTCTCGAGCAGCGCGATGCTGGCTCGGACGTCCTCGCCGAAGTCCTCGACGCTCATCGGATCCTCACCCCCGTGACGTAGTGGTCGTCAGAGAACCACAAGGACCCGTCCGACCCGTGCAGCAGACGCGCGGGCGGTCTGCCCCGTCCCTTCTCCTTGCCGACGATGTCGTACTCCGTGTACCGGATGGGCTCACCAATTTCGTCGACCGAGGGGAAGCGCGCCTCCCCGAACTTCGCGGAGGGGACGTTGTCGTAGCCCCGGTTCCCCTTCAGGCCCGGTGCAGCGGCACCTCGGTGACGGCTGATGAAGTGCCACGCCTCGTACGCGGCCGCCGGCGCCCGGGGGACGTCCGCCCGCATCAGCGCGCCCGCACCCCGCACCACGACCAGGTCGCCGCGGTCGTCGACGACGTAGTCCGTCGGCAGGCCCGCATGGTGCACGCGGTACGTCGACTGCGGCACCGGGTTGGCCAGGGCCCGGGCGGCGAGCTGCTCCGAGGCGAAGGCGTACGTCGAGGAGCCGCCGACGCGGGTGCCGAGGGACCGCAGGCGCTGGGCCTCGCGGGCCAGGCGCGCGTCGGCGACGCCGGCGGCGAGACGCTCGAGCGCGCCGCCCTCCCGTGCGGCACCGGCGCCCGTGGTCAGCCCCTTGGTGCCGACGAGCAGCCCGAGCGCCGTCGCGGCTCCGCGGCCCACGGCACGACCGTGCTCACCCGCGGCCCAGTCGTCGCGGAACGGGTCGACGAACCCGTGCACGAGCAGCGGGATGGTGCGGCCCGGCTCCGAGGCCAGGGCCCAGCCGAGGCGGGCGACGCCCTCGAGCGTGTCGATCGGGTGGGCGATCGCCTGCCCGGTGTCGCTGACGCTGCCGGCGAGCAGGCCGACGGCCTCGTCGAGGCCGCCGAGCACCTGGTAGGTCGTGCTCGAGCGCCACGCGCGCGAGTCGTCGTCGCCGATCTCGCCGTAGGCGTCGCGCACCGCCGCCCACGCGTCGTCGGCGGTGGCGGTCCCGCGCGCCAGCCGCACCCCGAGGGCGTACGTCGGCGAGTCCGGCACGGCCCGCGCGAGTGCGGCGGCCGGGACCTCCGCCCAGGCGGGGGAGTAGCCCGTGACCAGAGCCCGGACCTCACCGACGAGCGCCACACGCTGCTCGAGCAGCGCGCGCCGGAGGTCGCGGGCGCGGTCCTCGGCGTCGGCCCGCACGCCTCGTGCCCGATCGCTCGCGAGCCCGGCGTCGGCCCCGACCGCCGCGACGGTCGCGGCGTCCTCGGCGCGGGCCACCTGGGCCCGCAGCGCGTCCAGCTCGTCCTCCGCCGCCTGCCAGCGGCGCGCGTGCTCGGCGAGCAGGCCCGCGGCGCGCACGCCGGACGACTCCAGGCGGGCGTACTCCGCCTCGACCCCGCGCAGCCCGTCGTGGAGCAGCCCGATCCGCGGCGCCGCGTCGGAGCGCAGCACCGCGAGAGTGGCCAGCCGGGCACCGTCGTGGAAGCGCGCTGCCTCGCCGCGCACCGCCGACGCGACGCACCCCAGACGCTCGGCGGCAGCGGCCAGCCGCCTCGGATCACCGGGGAGCGGGGCGAGGGCCGAGGTCACCGCCCGTCCGCCCGGTCGAGGTCGGCGCCGACGTTCTCGGCCAGCCAGCCCGTCGCGCGCACGTGCGTGGCCAGCGCGTCGGCGTACGACGACGTGGCGACCGCGAGGCGCTCCAGCTCCTCGGCCAGGGCCCCGTCGAGGGCGCCAGCGCACGCGCGCGCCGCGTCGTGCAGCGCCCGCCCGGCGCCGCTCGTGCCCGTGGCGACGTCGACCAGCACCTGCCCGCCCCGGGCGAGCGCCGTGGTCTCCGCGCCGACCAGTCCCATGCCCCGATCCTGCGGGGGCACGGGACCCGGCGGAACCGGTCAGGAGCGATCTGTGGACAACCTGACCGGCGCGCCGTCAGGGACGCTTCGGGAGCATCCCGCTGCGCGAGGCGACCTTGACCACGACGTCCTGGTAGCGCGCGCCGAGGACCTTGGCGAAGGTGTGCAGCGCGTGCGCGTCGGCGCCCACGAGGATCCGCGGCTTGTCGGCCAGCACCGCCTTGACGATGATCTCGGCGGCCTTCTCGGGCGTCGTCTTGGCCAGCTTCTCGTCGAAGGTCGTCGCGGTGTTCTCGGCGCTCTCGCCCGCGGTCACGCGCCCGTTGCGGGCGATCCCGGTCTTGATCCCGCCGGGGTGCACACAGGTGACGCCGACCGGGTGCCCGGCGAGCAGCATGTCCTCGCGCACGGCCTCGGTGAAGCCGCGCACGGCGTACTTCGCGGAGTTGTACGTCGACTGCCCGGGCATCGACAGCAGGCCGAACAGCGAGGAGATGTTGACGACGTGCCCGTCACCGGACTCGATGAGGTGCGGCAGGAACTCCTTGGTGCCGGTGACGACGCCCCAGAAGTTGATGCCCATGATCCACTCGAAGCCCTCGTAGTCGATCTCGTCGATCGGGCCCGTGTAGGAGACGCCCGCGTTGTTCACGACGACGTTGACGCGGCCGAACTGCTCCTTGACCGCTGCGGCGTACGCCGTGAACGCCTCGCGGTCGGCGACGTCGAGGCGGTCCGAGCGGACCTCGCGCACGCCCGCCGCCTCGAGCAGGGCGACGGTCTCGGCCAGACCGGTCTCATTGACGTCGCTCACCGCGAGCAGCGCGCCGCGACGGGCCACGTCGAGGGCGAGGGCTCGGCCGATGCCGGAGCCGGCTCCGGTGATGACGACGACCTTGTTGTCGAAGGACTTCATGCGGCGTACTCCTTGGTCGTGGTGCGGGGAACGGTGGTGTAGGCGTCCTCGTCGAAGCGCGAGAGCAGCCGGCGGAAGGTGAAGGTGGCCCGCGGCCACAGCGTGGTGTTGTTGCCGTGCTCGTCGAGGTACCAGCTGGCGCAGCCGCCGGTGTGCCACACCGTCGGCTTCATCCGGCGCTGCATGTCGGTGCTCCACTCGCGCACCTTCTCGGGGCGCGGCTCGAGGGCGCCGATGCCGCGGGCGTCGATGGTGCGCAGCGCGTCGAGGACGTAGGCGATCTGCGACTCGATGATGAACACCATCGAGGTGTGGCCCAGACCGGTGTTCGGCCCGACGACCTGGAAGAAGTTCGGGAACCCGTTGATCGTGGTGCCCTTGTAGGCACGCATCCCCGCCTCGCTCCACGCGTCGGCCAGGGTGCGCCCGTCGCGGCCCTTGACGTGATGGGCGATCGGCTGGTCGGTGATCGAGAAGCCGGTGGCGACGATGAGCACGTCGACGGGACGCTCGGTGCCGTCGGCGGTGACGACGCCGGTCGGCGTGATCCGCTCGATGCGGTCCGTGACGACGTCGACGTTGGACTGCGCCAGCGCCGGGTAGTACGTGTTCGAGATGAGGATCCGCTTGCAGCCGATCTTGAAGTCCGGAGTGACCTTCTCGCGCAGCTCGGGGTCGGCGATGCCCTTGGCGATGTTCGCCTTCGCCACCTCCTGCACGGGCCGGGCGATCGCCGGCTTCCAGGTGAAGGCGGGGACGTAGGACTCCCGGCCCCAGTAGATGGCCGTGCGGTAGAGCTTCTGGAGGCCGGGGACGTACTTCAGCGCGGCGCGCTCGAGTGCCGGGTAGGACCGGTCGTGGCGCGGCATCACCCACGGCGCCGTGCGCTGGTAGACGTCGAGGTGGCCGACGCTCTGCGCGATCTCCGGGACGATCTGGATCGAGGACGCGCCGGTGCCGATGATCGCCACGCGCTTGCCGGTGAGGTCGTAGTCGTGGTTCCACCGCGCGGAGTGGAACGTCTCGCCGGCGAAGTCCTCGATGCCCTCGATGTCGGGCAGCTTGGGGGAGGACAGGCCGCCAGCCGCGGAGACCACCACCTCGGCGGTCACGGTGCCGGCCGAGGTGGCCACGCTCCAGCGCTGGTCGGGCTCGTCGTACGTCAGGTCGTCGACGGAGGTGTCGAACACGAACCGGTCCAGCACGCCGGCCTGCTCGGCCGTGCGCCGGATGTAGTCCTGGATCTCCGGCTGCTGGGAGAACGAGCGCGTCCAGTGCTTGTTGGGCGCGAACGAGAACGAGTAGAGCTGACTCGGGACGTCGCAGGCCGCACCGGGGTAGGTGTTGTCGCGCCAGGTCCCGCCGACGTCGTGGCCCTTCTCGACGACCAGGAAGTCGGTCTGGCCGTTCTCCTGCAGCTTGATCGCCATGCCGAGCCCGGCGAAGCCGGCGCCGACGACGAGGACCTTCACGTGCTCGGGCAGCCCGCGGACGGGGGCGGTTCCGGAAGTCATGCGCCGAACCTAGCCAGCGTATTGAACGAGCGTCAATAGCGTTGTTGAACAAAGTTCAGTAGGCTGCGTCACGTGAGCACGGTCGACACCCCGCGGGTGCGGATGAGCCCCGAGCAGCGCCGAGAGCAGCTGCTCGAGCACGGCGTGCGCCTGCTGTCGACACGCAGCCTCGACGAGCTCTCGATCGAGACCCTGGCCGAGGAGGCGGGGATCTCGCGCGGGCTGCTCTACCACTACTTCGGCAACAAGCAGGAGTTCCACCGCGCCGTCGTCGCCCGCGCCGTCGACGACCTGGTCGCCGTCACCGCGCCGCGCGAGGGTGACGACCTGGTCGAGATCCTGACCGAGTCGCTGGCGGCGTACGTCGACTACGTCGTCGCCAACCGTGTCGGGTACGCCTCGCTCGTGCGCAGCGCGCAGAGCGGCGACCACCACCTGCGCGACCTCTACGAGCAGGCCCGCTCCGCACTGACCGGCCGGATGTTCGAGCGCGCCGGGCCCGCCGGGATCCGGTCGCTCGGGTACGACGACACCCCCGCCGCCCGGCTGATGGTCCGCGGCTGGAGCTCGCTGGCCGAGGAGGTCGTCCTCGGCTGGGCCGCCGACCCCTCCTCGATGAGCAAGGACGACCTCCTCGCCTGCCTCGCCGGCTCCCTCTTCGGCGCCCTCGACGCGGCCGGCTGACCGACGGGTCCCGCTGCTCGGCCGTGGGTGGTCTCGACGTCCTCCCTCGCTGGCGCTCGGTCGGGCTCGACCACCCGGCTCCCGGCAGGTGGTCGAGCTCGTCGAGACATGGGACCTGCGTGCCGGCGGTGACCCCCGGTGGTCGAGCTTGTCGAGACCCGGCGGGGCCGAGTGACAGGTGGTCGAGCAGCGAGCGCCAGCGAGCGCGTCGAGACCCGGTGAGGTGCGCGCGTCCGGTGACACCCGCTGGTCGAGCTCGTCGAGACCGTCGGACGTGCGCACGGAAGAACCTGTCGGACCCCGGTGCCAGCCTCCTGCCATGACCACTTCCCCCGACCTCGTGCCCGGCCCCGACGCCGCGGCGGTGCGCGCCGACGTCCTCGGCCTGAGCGAGCTGGCCCTGGCGATCTTGGAGTTCGAGGGCCGCTGGTGGCAGACACCCGTGGCCAAGGACCGGCAGATCCGCGAGACGTTCGACCTCACCGCGGTGCGCTACTACCAGCTGCTCAACCGGCTCATCGACCTGCCGGCCGCGAGGACGGCGGCGCCGCTGGTGGTGCTGCGGCTGCGTCGGCTGCGCGCCCGGCGCGCCCACGGCCCCGCAGCCCGTCTGGGCTGAACACCCAGACCCGCATGAGCACGAAGCGCATCACGGTGACGAACAGGTTGGCGCCGGTCAGCGCCACCACCTCCACTGCGTGGTGCTCGGTCCCCGAGCGGTCGACCAGCCACAGCGTCGCGCTGGTCACGCCGAGACCGGCGGCGAAGATCGCCAGCCCCTGCACCTGGTGGCGCCAGCGGCCGCGCGGGCCCCGTACCCCGAAGGTGAAGCGCCGGTTCGCCGCCGTGTTGGCGACCGCGGTGATCACCAGCGCCAGCAGGTTCGCCACCTGGGCAGAGGTCGTGTGCCGCAGCCACAGGTAGAGCACGGCGTAGGCCAGCGTCGAGGCCACGCCGATCAGCGCGAAGACGACGACCTGCGGCCGGACCCGGCCCGCGCCGGCCCGGGCGCTGACCCGGCCCAGGGTCGCCGCGACCTCGGCGACCGGGATGCGTCCTGTCACCAGACCTCGGCCCAGGCGGGCCATCCCGCGCAAGTCCTCCAGAGCCGTCCGGACGATGTCCACGCTGCTGTCGGGGTCGTCGACCCAGTCGACGGGCACCTCGTGGATGCGCAGCCCGGCCCGCTCGGCGAGCACGAGCAGCTCGGTGTCGAAGAACCACGCGTCGTCCTCGACAAGCGGCAGCACCGCGCGTGCGACGTCGGCCCTGATCGCCTTGAAGCCGCACTGCGCGTCGGAGAAGCGGGTCCGCAGCGCCCCCTTGACCAGCAGGTTGTACGACCGCGAGATCAGCTCCCGCTTCGGCCCGCGGACCACGCGCGAGTCGTGGCGCAGCCGGCTGCCGATCGCCAGGTCGGAGTGGCCGCTGATCAGCGGGGCGACCAGCGGCAGCAGCGCCTTGAGGTCGGTGGACAGGTCGACGTCCATGTAGGCCAGGACGTGCGCGGGGGAGTCGCGCCACACCTGCTTCAGCGCGCGCCCCCGCCCCTTCTGCTCCAGTCGCCGGACGTGGACAGCGGCGTACTCCTCGGCCAGGCTCTGCGCCACCGCCGGCGTGGCGTCGGTGCTGGCGTTGTCGGCGATGGTGATCCGGAACGAGTACGGCAGCGTCACCAGGTGCTCGTGCAGCCGCCGCACGGCCGGGCCGAGGTCGGCCTCCTCGTTGTAGACGGGGACGACGACGTCCAGCGTGGTCGCCACGAGACCCTCCGCGTGCCGCTCCGCCTCGGTCCTGTCGGTCAGCGCGGTCACGACGCAGCCCCGCTCAAATCGTAGATGGTGACGCCGTCGACGGTGGTCGCGGTGAAGTTGTCCTCGACCCAGCTGCTGATCTCGCTGCTGGTCGACGACCCGCTGCCGCCGCCCGGCCCGCCGCCCATCCCGCCACCGGCGATGAAGTAGTGGATGTCGCCGGCGGCGACGTACGCCTTGAACTGCGCGAGCGTCGGGTACGGGTCGCTGCCGTTGAACCCGCCGATCGCCATGACCGGCTCCTCCGAGGCCAGCTGGTAGCCCGAGGCGGAGTTGGACCCGACGGCCGCCGCCGCCCAGCGGTAGCTGCTCGCGTCGGACTGGAGCATGGCCGTGATCCGGGTGCTCGACGTGCTGCCGTTCAGCAGCCCGCCGACACCGCCCGTGCCGCCGCGAGCCTGCGTCTGGCCGGTCTGGCCGGTCTGTCCCGGAGCCGCTCCGGGACCGCGTCCGCCGGTACCGCCGAAGCCGCCCCCGGGTCCGCCCTGGCCGCTGCTGGGCCCGGCGCTGGGGATGGAGCCCTGGTGGCCGGTGGTGGTCGTCTGCACGGCGTACGCCGCGGGACCAGCCAGGACGGCGAGCAGGCTCAGCCCGGCCACGGCGAGCGCCAGGCGGCGCGGCAGGACCCGGACGAAGACGAACCCGGCGGCGACGAGCAGGCCGCCGACGAGGACCACCCAGCGCAGCCAGGGCAGGAAGTCGGGCGTCCGGCCCAGCAGGGCGAAGGACCACACGCTGGTCAGCGCGACCGTGCCCGCGGCGACCGCCAGGACCGCCACCGAGCGGCGGTGCGTCCAGGTCAGCCAGGCGCCGGTGCCGACCATCGCGCCGATCATCGGCGCCAGCGCGACGGTGTAGTAGGCGTGGAAGATCCCCGCCATGAAGCTGAAGGTCACCGCGGTGGTCACCAGCCAGCCGCCCCACACCAGCACCGACGCGCGCAGCAGGTCGGTGCGCGGGGCGCGGCGGGTCAGCCAGAGCGCGGCGACCAGCGCGACCAGCGCGGCCGGCAGCAGCCAGGCGACCTGGCCCCCGATCTCGGAGCCGAACAGGCGCAGGATCCCGGTCTCGCCCCACATCCCGCCTCCGGCACCGCCGCCGCCGCCGACCGAGCCGACCTCGTTGCCGGTGATCCGGCCGAGACCGTTGTAGCCGAGGGTCAGCTCGAGGATCGAGTTGTCCTGCGAGCCGCCGATGTAGGGCCGGCTGGCCGCCGGCCACAGCGACACGATCGCGATCCACCAGCCCGCGCCGGCCACCAGCGCGACGAGGGCGACCAGCAGGTGCCCGAGCCGCTTGCGCAGGGGGACGGCGGCCACGACGACGTACACGAGGACGAGGGCCGGCAGGACCAGGAACGCCTGCAGCTGCTTGGCGAGGAACGCCAGCCCGACGAGGGCGCCGGCGAGCGCGAGCCAGCGGACGGGGTGGCCGACGTACCCGCCGCGGGGGTCGGGACGGCCGGCCTCCAGCGCGCGCAGCGTGGAGTACGCCGCCGCGACCAGCAGCAGCGCGAGCATCGCGTCGGGGTTGTTGAACTTGAACATCAGCACCGCGACCGGGGTCAGCGCCATCGTGGCGCCGGCGATCAGCCCGGCGGCCGGGGAGCCGGTCCAGCGGCGGACCCCGGCGTAGAGCAGGCCGACGGTGGCGACCCCCTCCAGCGCCTGCGGCAGCAGGATCGTCCAGCCGTGCAGCCCGAGGAGTCGCACGCTCAGCGCCATCGGCCACAGCGCCAGCGGCGTCTTGTCGACGGTGATCGCGTTGCTGGCGTCGGAGGAGCCGAAGAAGAACGCCTTCCAGGACTCCGAGCCGGCCTGCACCGCGGCGGAGTAGAACGAGTTGGCCCAGCCGGAGGCGCCGAGGTCCCACAGGTAGAGCAGGGCCGTCAGGGTCAGTAGCCCGAGCAGCGAGGGGCGGACCCACGCGGCGTCGTCGGGCCGCCCGCGCAGGAGCCGGGCGGGGCCGCCGCGACGGGTGTCGGCGGTGCGGGCACGGGAGGCGCGCGGGTCAGCAGTGTGGGCGCTTGCGTCGCGGGAGCGGAGCGCTGTCGGGGAGGTCATGTCCCGAAGACTCGGCGGGCGGGCTGCGAGGAGCCGGTGGCGACTCTGTGCCCGTCCTGTGAGTGGTGAGCGGTGTCAGGTCGCCCGCGCCGGCAGCCGCAGCGTGAACGTGGTGTCCCCGGGCCGGCTGTCGACCGCGACGGTGCCCTGGTGCGCCTCGGTGATCGCGCGCACCAGCGACAGCCCCAGACCGGCACCCTCAGCGTCCTGGCCGCCGCGCGTGCGGCCCTCGTCGCCGCGGGTGAACCGCTCGAAGGCCCGCTCGGCCAGGCCGTGGGGCAGGCCGGGCCCGTCGTCGTGGACGCGGACCACCGTGGCCCCGTCCTCTCGCGCGGCGGAGACGGTCACCGTGGTGCCGGGCGGGGTGTGGCGCCGCGCGTTGCCGACGAGGTTGCCCAGGACCTGGTGCAGCCGCAGCTCGTCGCCGGTGACGGTGAGGGGCTCGGCGGGCAGGTCCAGGCGCCAGGCGTGGTCGGGGGCGACGACGCGGGCGTCGGTGACGGTCTCCAGCAGCAGGTGCGTGAGGTCGACCTCGGCGCTCTCCAGGGGCCGGCCCGAGTCCAGGCGCGCGAGCAGCAGCAGGTCCTCCACCAGCGCCGACATCCGCGTCGCCTCGGTGCCGACCTTCCGCATCGCAGCGTCGAGCGCGACGGCGTCGTCGGGGGTCCGGCGGCTGAGCTCGGCGTACCCGTGGATCGTCGCCAGCGGCGTGCGCAGCTCGTGCGAGGCGTCGGCGACGAACTGCCGCACGCGCTGCTCGCTGCGGTGCCGCTCGGCCAGCGCGTCCTCGACGTGGTCGAGCAGCGTGTTCAGCGCGCTGCCGACCTGGCCGACCTCGGTCGTCTCGTCGGTCAGACCTGGGTCGACGCGGGTCTCGATGACGGCGTCGCCGGAGTCCAGCGGCAGGCCGGTGACGTCGTACGCCGTCGCGGCGACCTGCTGCAGCGGGCGCAGCTGGCGGCGTACGAGGTACGTCGCCGTCACCGCCGCGAGCAGCGTCCCGCCGAGCGCCAGGAGCAGGGTGAGCAGCAGGAGGCTGTGCTCGGCGGAGCGCAGCTCCGACTCCGGCACGCCGATGGCGAGCAGGTCGTCGCCCGTCCGGCGGTCGAGGACCACGACCACCCGGAACGTCCCCAGGTCGCCGAGGTCCACGGTCGTCGGCCGTCCCGGGTCGACGCCGGACAGCAGCTCGCGCTGCGCGGCGGCGACCGGCCTGAAGTCGTCGTCCTCGGTCAGGACGCCGCCGTCGTCGGTGGTCGAGGAGTCGAGCCGGACCAGCAGCGTGCCGGGGGCGAACGGTCGCCGGAAGCCGTCGGAGCGGCCGGCGCGGGGCTGGTCACCGACGCTGCCGCCCGGCGGCGGACCGCTGCTGGCGCGCTGGGCGGTGTCGAACAGCTGCTGGTCGAGGCGCGAGGTGAGGTAGCGGCCCATCACCAGCGTCGTGACGAGCGCGACGACGACGAGCACGGCCGCGACGAGGCCGACCGTGGTGAGCGTCAGCCGGCCGGCGAGCGTGCGGGGGAGGGCGGCGCGCAGACGTCGCACGGGCTCAGCCCGCCGGCTTGAGGAGGTACCCGGCCCCGCGCATGGTGTGGATCATCGGCTCCCGCCCGGCGTCGACCTTCTTGCGCAGGTAGGAGATGTAGAGCTCGACGATGTTGGCCTGGCCGCCGAAGTCGTAGGACCACACGCGGTCGAGGATCTGCGCCTTGCTCAGCACGCGGCGCGGGTTGCGCATGAGGTAGCGCAGCAGCTCGAACTCGGTGGCGGTCAGGGTGACCTCCTCGCCGGCGCGGCGCACCTCGTGGGAGTCCTCGTCCAGGGTGAGGTCGCCGACCGTGAGGAGGTTGTCCTCGCTCTCCACCAGCGCACCGGCGCGGCGCATCAGCCCGCGCAGCCGGGCCACGACCTCCTCGAGGCTGAACGGCTTGGTGACGTAGTCGTCGCCGCCGGCCGTCAGCCCCGCGATCCGGTCCTCGACGGAGTCGCGGGCGGTGAGGAACAGGACGGGTACGTCGGTGCGCTGCTCGCGCAGCTTCGCCAGCACGCTCATCCCGTCGGTGTCCGGCAGCATCACGTCGAGCACCACCGCGTCCGGGCGCTGCGCCCGCGCCGCCGCGACCGCCTTCGACCCCGTCCCCGCGACGTCGACGTCCCACCCCTCGTAGCGCAGCGCCATCCGCAGCAGCTCGGCGATGTTCGGCTCGTCGTCCACCACGAGCACGCGCAACGGGGACCCGTCGGGCCGGGTCAGCGGGGGCAGGGTCGTCGCAGGCACGCCCCCACTGTGACCCACGTACGCGCGGTCACGCTGTGCGAAACCTGTGCGCCCCCTGTGAACCCGTGCCCGTGACCACCGGAGGTCGAGCAGTGACCGGGCGCCAGCGAGGGAGCGGTCGTCGAGACCCCACAAACGCACAGCAGTCGCAGCACCTGCTGGGTCCACGCACAGCGACGGCACAGGATGCTCGCCCACGGTGGGCGCATGGACGAGAACCCCACTGCTCCCCGGACCTGGCGCGAGAAGCTCTGGGCCCTGCGCGTGAGCATCGCGGCGGCGCTGGCCGCGGTCATCGTCGGCGGTGCCGGCGGCGCGGCCCTCGCCGTCGCCTCGGACGGCGCCGACTCGGGTCGCGGCGGCCCCGGAGGGTTCGGGCGCCACGGCGGGCCCGGCGGCCTGAACGGCCAGAACGGCCAGCAGGGCTTCCGCGGCGTACCACCGGGCGGTGCGCCTCGCGCCGGCGTACCGGGAAGCGCGTTCTCCACCCCGCCGAGCGACTCCGAGGGCCGCGGGAGCCGCACCACGTGAGACGCGCCGATCCCGTCCCGATCCGGCTCACTATCGTGGAACCGTGACCAAGGCGCTGCTGCTCGAGAACATCCACCCGTCCGCGACCGAGACGTTCGCCCGCCACGGCATCGACGTCGAGACCGTCGCGGGGTCGCTGGGCGAGGACGAGCTGATCGAGGCGGTCCAGGGCTTCGACGTCCTGGGCATCCGGTCCAACACGAACCTCACCCAGAAGGTGCTCGACCAGACGCCGGACCTGCTGGCCGTCGGCGCGTTCTGCATCGGCACCAACCAGATCGACCTGCCGGCCACGACCCGGCGCGGGATCGGCGCGTTCAACGCGCCGTACTCCAACACGCGCAGCGTGGTCGAGCTCGTCATCGGCGAGATCATCTCGCTGGCCCGGCGCCTGCCGGAGAAGACCGAGAAGATGCACGCCGGCGTCTGGGACAAGTCCGCGAAGGGCAGTCACGAGATCCGCGGCCGCGTGCTCGGCATCGTCGGGTACGGCAACATCGGCTCGCAGCTGTCCGTCGTCGCCGAGGCCGTGGGCCTGCGCGTCATCTACTTCGACACCAACGACCGCCTCGCCCACGGCAACGCCGAGCGCGTCGGCAGCCTCGAGGAGCTCCTCGGCCGCGCCGACGTCGTCACGCTGCACGTCGACGGGCGCCCGGGCAACGCGGGGCTGTTCGGCGACGAGCAGTTTCGCGCCATGAAGCCGCGCTCGATGTTCATCAACGCCTCGCGCGGCATGGTCGTCGACGACCAGGCACTGCGCGGGCACATCGAGTCGGGCCACATCGCCGGCGCGGCGCTCGACGTGTTCCCGGTCGAGCCGAAGGCGCAGGGCGAGCCGTTCGAGTCGGTGCTGCGCGGCCTGCCCAACGTCATCCTCACCCCGCACGTCGGCGGGTCCACGCAGGAGGCGCAGGAGGAGATCGGCCGGTTCGTGGCCGGCAAGCTGTCGGCGTACCTGCACGAGGGGAGCACGGCCAACTCCGTCTCGCTGCCGGAGCTGCAGCCGGCCCCGCTGGACTCCCAGTTCCGCATCGCGCACCTGCACGTCAACGTCCCCGGCGTGCTGGCCGAGATCAACCGCGTGCTGCTCGAGGAGAACGCGAACGTGATCTCGCAGAACCTCGCCACCCAGGGCGAGCAGGGCTACGCCGTCACCGACGTCGCCGGCGACGTCAGCGACGCCGTGGTCGAGAAGCTGCGCGCGATGTCGCAGACCATCTGGCTGCGCACGTACGGCAGCTGAGGCTCGCACGCCCACTGTCGCAAGGCACCGCTACGTCCGGGTCCCGGTGTCGGGGCGGGGTCGTGACAGTCGGTGTACGGCGCTGCTCGACCGGGGCGCCCGTCTCGCGCACGATGGGACGGTGACTGGACGGATCGGCCTCCCAGGACGGACCGGGTGGCTCGGCGTCGTGCTGCAAAGCCCCGACCCGCGAGCGCTCTCGCGGTTCTACGAGCGGCTGCTGGGCTGGTCCGTCGCCACCGACGAGCCGACCTGGGTGACCATGCAGGCGCGGGACGGTCGGGGCGTCCTGCTCCCGTGGAACCTCGCCTTCCAGCTCGACGAGGCCTACGAGCCGCCGGTCTGGCCGAGCGAGGCGGGCCAGCAGCAGATGCAGCTGCACCTCGACGTGGAGGTCACGGACGTCGAGAGCGCCACCGCAGCAGCTCTGGAGATCGGCGCCCGGTTGCACGAGCACCAACCGCAGGACGACGTACGTGTGCTCCTCGACCCGGACGGGCACGTGTTCTGCCTCTACACGGGCGAATACGCCGGCTAGCCGAGCGGGCTCAGGACCCGTTCAGCCGGGCCACCTCCGCAGGCGTCAGCTGCAGGTCGGCAGCGGCGGCGGAGTCGGTGACCGACTCGGGGCGCTTGGCGCCCGGGATGGGGATGACGCACGGCGACTGGGCGAGCTCCCAGGCCAGGGCGACCTGCTGCGGGCTGACGCCCCGCTCCGAGGCGACCTCGGCGAAGGCGGGGTGCTCTTCGCCCAGTCCCTTGGCACTGTTCAGGCCGCCGAGCGGGCTCCAGGGCAGGAACGCCAGGCCCAGCTCCTCGCACACCTCGATCTCGGGCGCGCTCGAGCGGAACGCGGGGGAGAACTGGTTCTGCACCGACGCCAGCGCGTCGCCGAGCACCGCGTGCGCGGCGCGGATCTGGTCGGGGTCGGCGTTCGACAGTCCGACCCGGGCGACCTTGCCGGAGTCGTGGATCTCCTTCAGCGTGCCGATGACCTCGTCGTAGGGCACGTCCGGGTCCGGACGGTGGTGCTGCCACAGCGCGATCTGGTCGACACCGAGACGCTGCAGGCTGCCGACGACGGCCTCGCGCAGGTGCTCGGGCGTGGAGTCGGTGTCCCAGCCGCCGCCCTCGGTGCGGACGTGGCCGCCCTTGGTGGCCAGCAGCACGCGGTCGCGGACCCCGAGCTCGTCGAGCAGCCCCGCGACCAGCCGCTCGTTGGCGCCCATCGCGTCGCCGCCGAGGTCGCCGTGACCGTACGCGTCGGCGGTGTCGAACAGCGTCACGCCCGCGTCGAGCGCCGCCGTGATCGTCGCCTTCAGCTGCTCGCGCGGCGCCGCGCCGTCCTGATCGAACGTCATCAGCCCGAGCCCGATCGCGCCGACTGACTGGTCACCGAGCGTGCGTGTCTGCATACGGTGGCGATACCCGTACGCCGCTGCACCATGCGGCTGCGAGACCCGGCGACGGGGTCTCGACGAGCTCGACCTGCGGTGGTGCCGGTCGGAGTTCGACGTAAGGGGTCTCGACGCGCTCGCTGGCGCTCGCTGCTCGACCACCGGTGGTGCCGCTGGGCGGAAACCTCGGTGGTTGAGCAGTGAGGAGCGCCAGCGACGAGCGTCTGTCGAAACCGCGCAGTGCGGGTCTCGACGAGCTCGACCTGCGGTGGTGCCGGCCGACGTTCGTCGTACGGGGTCTCGACGCGCTCGCTGGCGCTCGCTGCTCGACCACCGACGGCTCGTGGCGCCCCGGTCGCGACCCTGCGGCACAATGAGGTCGCTGTGCAGATCACCTTCCCGCCGGACCTCCCGGTCTCCGAGCGTCGCGAGGACATCGCGGCTGCGATCCGCGACCACCAGGTCGTCGTGGTGGCGGGGGAGACGGGGTCGGGCAAGACCACCCAGCTGCCCAAGATCTGCCTCGAGCTCGGCCGCGGGGCTGAGGGGAAGCTGATCGGGCACACCCAGCCGAGGCGGATCGCTGCGCGCAGCGTGGCCGAGCGGATCGCCGCCGAGCTGGGCACGGAGCTCGGCGACGAGGTCGGCTACCAGGTCCGCTTCACCGACCGGACCTCCGCGGCCGGGCGCGTGAAGCTGATGACCGACGGCATCCTGCTGGCCGAGCTCCAGCACGACCGGGAGCTGCGCAAGTACGACACGATCATCATCGACGAGGCGCACGAGCGCAGCCTCAACATCGACTTCATCCTCGGTTACCTCGCCCAGCTGCTGCCGCGCCGGCCGGACCTCAAGGTCGTCATCACCTCCGCGACCATCGAGACCGACCACTTCGCCCGCCACTTCGCCGGCCCCGACGGCGAGCCGGCCCCCGTCATCGAGGTGTCGGGGCGGACGTACCCGGTCGAGGTCCGCTACCGCCCGCTGGTGCAGGAGGGCGACACCGACAGCGTCGACGGCGACGGCGAGACGGTCGTCCGCGACCAGACCGAGGCGATCGTCGACGCCGTGCGCGAGCTCGGTCGAGAGGGCGACGGCGACGTGCTCGTCTTCCTCCCCGGCGAGCGCGAGATCCGCGACACCGCGGACGCGCTCGCCGGCGTCGCGAAGGAGCCGCGCTCGCGCGGCGGCGGCTTCGAGGTGCTCCAGCTGTTCTCCCGGCTGTCCGCGGCCGAGCAGCACAAGGTCTTCTCCACGGGCGGGCGCCGCCGCGTCGTGCTGGCCACCAACGTCGCCGAGACGTCGCTGACCGTCCCCGGCATCCGGTACGTCGTCGACACCGGCCTGGCGCGCATCTCGCGCTACTCGCTGCGCACCAAGGTGCAGCGGCTGCCGATCGAGCCGGTCAGCCAGGCCTCGGCCGCGCAGCGTGCCGGGCGCTGTGGCCGCGTCGCCGACGGCATCTGCATCCGGCTCTACTCCGAGGAGGACTTCGAGTCGCGCCCGGAGTTCACCGACCCCGAGATCCTGCGCACCAACCTGGCCAGCGTCATCCTCCAGATGACCTCGCTCGGCCTGGGCGACGTCGAGCGGTTCGGCTTCGTCGACCCGCCCGACGCGCGCAACGTGCGGGCCGGCGTCCAGCTGCTCGAGGAGCTCGGCGCGCTGCGCTCGTCCTCGGGCCGGGGGCGGCAGGGCCGCCTGACCGGCACCGGGCGCCGGCTGGCCCGGCTGCCGGTCGACCCCCGCCTGGGCCGGATGATCCTCGAGGCGGACCGGCTGGGCTGCCTGCGCGAGGTGCTCGTCGTGACCGCCGCGCTGTCCATTCAGGACCCCCGCGAGCGCCCCGTCGAGAACCAGGCCCGTGCCGACCAGCTGCACGCCCGCTTCCGCGACCCGACCAGCGACTTCCTCGCCTGGCTCAACCTGTGGCGCTATCTGCGCGAGCAGCAGCAGGAGAAGGGCTCCAGCGCCTTCCGCCGGATGTGCCGCGAGGAGCACCTGAACCACCTGCGCGTGCGCGAGTGGCAGGAGCTGGAGTCGCAGCTGCGCCAGATCGCCCGCGGCATCGGCATGAAGCCCGGGCGCCCCGCGTGGGAGGGCGGCGGCGAGGTGGACGGCGACCGCGTCCACCAGGCGCTGCTGTCCGGGCTGCTCTCGCAGATCGGGCTCAAGGAGGTCCAGGAGAAGAAGCAGGTCCGGGGCGGGCGACGCCCGATGACGGAGTACCTCGGGGCCCGCGGCACCCGCTTCGCGATCTTCCCCGGGTCCGGCCTGGCCAAGAAGCAGCCCGACCTCGTGATGGCCGCCGAGCTGGTCGAGACCTCGCGGCTCTTCGCCCGTCAGAACGCCGCGATCCAGCCCGAGTGGGCCGAGCGGCTCGGCGCGCACCTGGTGAAGCGGACGTACGCCGAGCCGCACTGGTCGGCCCGGCGCGCCCAGGTGATGGCCCGCGAGCGGGTCACGCTGTACGGCGTACCCCTGGTCGCCGACCGCCTGGTCGGGCTCGGGAAGCACGACCCGGAGCTCGCCCGCGAGATGTTCGTGCGCCACGCCCTCGTGCAGGGCGAGTGGCGCAGCAGCCACCGCTTCCTCGTCGAGAACCGCCGCCTGCTCGAGGAGGCCGAGGACCTCGAGCACCGGGCCCGGCGCCGGGGGATCGTGGTCGACGAGCAGACCCTCTTCGACTTCTACGACGCCCGCGTCGGCGCCGAGGTCGTCTCCGGCGCGCACTTCGACACCTGGTGGAAGCAGGTGCGCCGCGAGCAGCCCGACCTGCTCACCTTCGACCCCGCGATGCTCGTGCACGAGGGCGCCTCCGTCGACGCCGGCGCGTACCCGGACACGTGGCAGGAGGGGGCGCTGGACCTGCAGGTGGGCTACGCCTTCGAGCCCGGCGCCGAGCACGACGGCGTGACCGTCGACGTCCCGGTGGCGACCCTCAACCAGGTCGGGCCGGCGCCCTTCACCTGGCAGGTGCCCGGCCTGCGGCAGGAGCTGGTCGTCGCGCTGCTGCGCGGGCTGCCCAAGCAGCTGCGCGTCCACTTCGTGCCGGTGCCCGACGTCGCGCGCGAGTTCCTGGCCAGCGTCCCGGTCGGTGAGGAGACGCTGACCGAGGCGCTGACCCGGCACCTGCGCTCGCGCACCGGCGTCCACGTGCCGCCCGAGGCGTGGGAGGCGGTCACGCTGCCCGAGCACCTGCGGGTCCGCTTCCGCGTCCTCGACGGCGACGGGTCGGTCGTCGCCCAGGGTCGCGACCTGGCCGCGCTGGCCGAGCCGCTGCGACCGAGCTTCGACGCCGCCGTGGCGGAGGCCGCCGAGGCGTCCGGGCTGGCGCGCACCGGGCAGACCGCGTGGACGTTCGGCACGGTCGAGGCCTCCTTCACCCAGGTCCGCGCCGGTCACGAGGTGCAGGGCTTCCCCGCCCTGAGCGACGAGGGCGCCACGGTCGGCCTCGTCGTGGCCGCCACCGAGTCCGAGCAGGAGGCCCGTCACCGCCTCGGCGTACGACGACTCCTCGCGCTGCAGGTGCCGAGCCCGGCGAAGGCGCTCGTCGACGGCCTCGACAACGCGGGCAAGCTCGGGCTCGCCGGGTCGCCGTACCCCTCGGTCGCCGCGCTCGTCGACGACTGCGTCCTGGCGGTGCTCGGCGACCTCGTCGACGCCGGCGACCCGGTCCGCACCGAGGACGAGTACGACGCCCTGCGTCGCCGCGCCGAGGCCGAGGTGGGCCCGCGAACGACGGAGCTCGTCGCCCGGGTCCGCGACCTGCTGGCCCGCTGGCGCGAGACCGACAAGGCGCTCAGCGGACGCGTCGAGCTGCCCGCACTGCCGGCGCGCAACGACCTGTCCGCCCAGCTGGCCGGGCTGGTCCACGCCGGTTTCGTCGCCGAGGCGGGTTCCGTCGCGCTCGGGCACTACCCCCGCTACCTCGCCGCGATGCGTGAGCGGCTGGAGCGCCTGCCGGGCGAGGTCGGGCGCGACCGGCAGCTGATGGACCAGGTCGTGCCGCTCCAGGAGGCCTGGCGCCACCGGATGGACGCGCTGCCCGACGGCACGCCGCCGGGGCGCCGCCTGCGGGAGGTCCGCTGGCTGCTCGAGGAGTACCGCGTCAGCCTCTGGGCCCAGCGACTGGGCACCGCCCAGCCGGTCTCCGACGCGCGGGTCCGCAAGGCGCTGGCGCGCCAGGACGAGGAGTAGGGCGCCGGACGGGGAGCGCCTCACGGCGCGTGGCCGCTCGTAGCGGCTTCATGTTGGGACCCGGGGCTGCCACCGCCCGGCGCACAGTCGATTTTACAAGCCGGTCGCGGTGCGGGAAAGCCGATCAGGTTCAGCCGAGGCGCCCCTCGAGCTCGAGGTGGCCGGCCCGCTCGAGGTCGTCCGCCGTCGCCGCCAGGCGTACGCCGGACTCGCCCTCGCGCCCGCTCGCGGTCACCCGCGCGAACGCCGCCGCGCGGAACAGCACGTCGGCGAAGTCGCTGCGCACCACGCCGCTGAGCACCGCGTCGAGCAGCGCGCGCACCTCGTCGGGACCGGGCGGGTCGGCGACGCCCGCGACCACCTCGGCCACGGGACGGTGCGCGCGTCCGGCGGCGTACTCGCGGGCGGCGCCCACCGGGTCGGCGTGGACCCAGGTGCGCAGCGCGAACAACCGCCACAGGGCCCCGGCGACGCTGTCCGCGGGTGACGTCGACCACAGCTCGGCCAGCGCGTCGAGGCCCTCGGTCTCGGCGAGGTGCACCACCCGGTCGGCCAGCCCGGTGAGGTCGACCGACCCCTGCGCCCCGGCTCCGTCCCGCGGTCCGTGGGCGCCGCGCACCAGTGCCGTGGCGGCCTGCTCGGCGGCGGTGCGCAGGTCGGCGGGGTCCGGGCCGCCCTCGATCGCGTCGAAGTGCGCCGCGCCGGGGAGCGTCGGGCGGTGGAAGCGGTTCGGTCCAAAGGCGCCGGGCTGGTCGTGAGCGGACATCGCCGACCAGCCTAGGACCGGGTCCGAGGGGGACCGGACCGGCTGGGGGCGGCCGATATCGTGACCCCGCACGTGCGGCGAAGGGGAGGACTGCGATGCGGACGAGGCGGTGGCGAGCCGGCGCGAGGACCGTGCCGGCGGCGGTAGCGGCCGGAGCGATGTGCCTGGCGGCGGCGGCCTGCACCCCCGACGGGCAGGCCCCCGCGACGGAGACCTCGGCGCCCGCAGGGCCGGCGCAGGTGACGCTCGGCGTCTACGGCCCGAAGGCGGTGACGTCGGCGTACGCACAGGTGGCGTCCTCGTTCACCGCCGACCACCCGGAGGTGTCGGTGCGCGTGAAGCCGTACGCGTCGCGCGAGCAGGCGCTCGCCGCCGCGGAGGGCGGCGAGGCGCCGGACGTCTTCCTCGCCGACCACCTCGACCTCGACGGTCTGCTCGCCCAGGACCTGACGCAGCCGGTCTCGGAGATGCTCACCGAGCGCAACGTCGACCTCGGCGACAACTACCAGCGGGTCGGCATGGAGGACTTCAGCCGCGACAACGCGCTGCAGTGCATGCCGGCGGAGGTCTCGCCGCTGGTCGTGTACTACAACACCGCCCTGGTGCAGCTCTCCGCGCTGCGCCCGGCCGGGGTGAAGGCCCCGAACTCCGACACCGGGTGGAACTTCAACGACTTCGTCACCGCCGTCCAGCAGGCCTCGGCCCGCGGGGAGGGCGTGCGCGGCTTCGCCAGCCAGCCCACGGTGGAGGCCCTCGCGCCGTTCCTGTTCAGCGGGGGGAGCCAGGTCGTCGACGACGTCGACGAGCCGACCCGGCTCGAGCTGTCGGAGGGTGCCGGGCTCGACGTGATGCAGCGGGTGCTGCCGGTGCTGCGCAACCCCACCCAGACCTTCACGCCCGCCCAGCTGGCCCGGAAGTCGGCCGTGCAGCGCTTCCGCGAGGGCAAGCTCGCCATGATGGTCGGCCACCGCGACGTCGTCCCGCAGCTGCGGGCGACCAAGGGTCTGAGCTTCGGCGTCATGCCGATGCCGCGCGTCGGCTCGACGGCCACCACCGGCGACGTCACCGGCTTCTGCGTCTCGCGCGACGCCACCGGCGACAAGCGCAAGGCGACTGCCGTCGGGGACCTGCTGGCCTACCTCGTCGGGGACGAGGCCTCCACCCGCCTCGCCGCCACGGGGTACGTCGTCCCCGCCAACCTCACGGCGCTGAACTCCGACGAGTTCACCCAGTCCGACCTCGACCCGCTCGGCGGCGACACCGTGTTCAGCGGGTCGGTGCGCTACATCCAGGAGCTGCCCACCACGCAGGCGTTCCCCGCGGCTCTCGACGCCGCCGACCGGGTGCTGCGCCCGCTGTTCAACGAGTCGGTGTCCGGCCCCCTCGACGAGGAGCAGCTGCGGCTGCGCCTGGAGGCCGTCGACAACGCCGCCGCGCAGGCGCTGGCCGCCGCGACCGCCTCGGCCTCCCCGTCGCCGTCGACCGGTCCGTCGTCCGGCTCCTCGCCGTCGGCGAAGGACACCCCGAGCATCTCCCCGACCGGGAACTAGGACGGGGGCTCGGCCCCGCCGTCCCGGCCGGGGTCCTGCTGGGTCTCCGGCGGGTCCGGGTGCAGGATCGCCTCGCGCAGGACCGGTCCGACCAGCGCGATCTGCCAGGGCCGCGCGTCGCGCTGCGCGAGCTGCTCGGCCAGCGCGGCGTCGAGCTCGTCCGGGGTCCGCGCGGCGGGCGGCTGCCACAGGACGCGGCGCACCACGTCGGGGGTCATGAGGTTCTCCACCGGCACCGACAGCTCGTCGCCGAGGGCGGCGATCGCCGGGCGGGCCGTCGCCAGCCGGGCCGCCGCCTCCGGGTCGCGGTCGCCCCAGGCGCGCGGGGGAGGGGGACCGTCGGAGCGCAGCGAGGTCGGCGGCAGCTCCGACTCGGGCAGCTCGCGCGCCCGGTCGAGCGCGGCCACCCAGCGCCGGGCGTAGCGGTCGGCGCCGCGGCCGTGGAAGCCGCGCAGCGCCCGCAGGGCCGCACGGTCGGCCGGCATCGCGGTCGCGGCGGCGACGATCGAGGCGTCGGGGACGATCCGCCCCGGCGTGACGTCGCGCTCGCGGGCGATGGCGGTGCGCTCCTCCCACAGCTCGCGCACCGCGGCGATCGAGCGGCGCCCGCGGACCTTGTGCATCCCGGAGGTGCGCCGCCACGGGTCCGTGCGCGGCACGGGCCGGTGGGCGAGGGTGTGGGCGAACTCCTCGCGCGCCCACTGCGCCTTGCCCGCCGCCTCGAGCTCGTCGGCCAGCCGGTCGCGGATCTCGACGAGGACCTCGACGTCGAGGGCGGCGTACTCCAGCCAGGACTCCGGCAGCGGGCGCGTCGACCAGTCGGCGGCGGAGTGCTCCTTGCGCATCCGCTTGCCGCACAGCGCCTCGACCAGCGCGGCGAGACCGACGCGGGGGTAGCCGAGCAGCCGGGCGGCGAGCTCGGTGTCGAACAGCGACGGCGGCTCCAGGCCGAGCTCCCGCAGGCAGGGGAGGTCCTGGCTGGCGGCGTGGAGAACCCACTCGTCTGCGGCCATCACCTGCTGCAGCGCCTCGAGGTCGGCGACGTCGAACGCGACCGGGTCGAGGAGCCAGGTGGTCGAGCCCTCGCGACGGAGCTGCACGAGGTAGGCGCGCGCCGACCAGCGGTAGCCGGAGGCGCGCTCGGCGTCGACCGCGATCGGGCCGGTGCCGGCGGCCAGGTCGGCGACGGCGTCGGCCAGCGCCTCAGGGGTGTCGACCGGGGAGGGCAGACCGTCGGCGAGCTCGAGCAGCGGCAGCTCCGGCTCCGCTGATGGCCCGTCAGTCGTCCCGTCAGGCGTCCCGGACGTCGGTCCGGGGGCCGACCCGGGCGTCGTCCCGGGGCTCGTCGGGGAGGTGTCGTCCGGGTCGGGCATCAGCCTCGGCCGCGCTGGCCGCGGCGGGTGGGCAGGGTGGCGACGCCCTCGGGCAGCGGCTCCATCCCGGCCGCGGCGCACATCAGGTCGCCCCACGCCTCCGCGTGCGCGGCGACGTCGGCGCTGGTCAGGGTGCCGTCCTCGGAGCCGACCGGGGTCCACGACGCCCGGATCTCTAGCTGGGCGGTCGGGCCCTCCGGAGCGAGGCCGCCGAAGCTCTGCGAGGCCACCGACGTCACCGTCCCGGACGGCGCCACCATCGACGCGCCGCGCGATTCCAGCGCCTCGAGCAGCCAGGTCCACCCGACCTCGGCGAGCGCCTCGTCGCGGACCTGCTCGGGGTCGACCTCGGCGCGGGCGAAGGCCACGCAGCGGAAGGTGCCCTCCCAGGCGTCCTGGCCCTCCGGGTCGTGCAGCAGCACCAGGCGTCCGCCGCCGACCTCGTCGTCGTCGACCGAGACGTCGGCGGCGAGGGCGCAGGAGTACGGCGCGATGCGCTGCGGGGCAGGCATCTCCTCGACGAGCAGCTGCGGGCGGAACCGGGCCGCGCGGAGCCCCGCGACGGCCACGCGGAACTCCTGGGGCGGCTCCGGCTCGTCGAGCCGCGTCTCCTGGCGTGCGGACATGGGGTCACAGTAGGTCGCACGTGCGGCGGGCGACCTGCCGACGCGCCGCCCCGACCTGCGAGGATTGCTGCGTGACCAGCGCCCCGACCCGCCCCGCACCGCACCCCGGCCTCGCGGGGTCGGCGTACCTCCTCGCGGCGCGCGGCGAGCAGGTGCCGCACCCCCCGGTGTGGTTCATGCGCCAGGCCGGCCGGTCGCTGCCGGAGTACCGCGCCCTGCGCGAGGGCACCTCGATGCTCGAGTCGTGCATGCGCCCGGAGATGGTCGTCGAGATCACCCTCCAGCCGGTGCGCCGCTACGGCGTCGACGCCGCCATCTTCTTCTCCGACATCGTGCTGCCGCTCAAGGCGGTCGGCCTCGACGTCGACATCAAGCCGGGCGTCGGGCCCGTGGTGGCCCGCCCGGTGCGGACCCTGGCCGACGTCGAGGCGATCCCCGACCTCGAGCCCGGCCACGTCGACTTCGTCGCGGAGTCGGTGCGCACGCTGGTCTCCGAGCTCGGGGCCACGCCGCTGATCGGCTTCGCCGGTGCGCCGTTCACGGTCGCGTCGTACCTCGTCGAGGGCGGGCCGTCGAAGGAGCACGCGCGCACCAAGGCGCTGATGCACGGCGCGCCGGAGGTGTGGGACGCGCTGATGCGCAAGATCGCCGACCAGGCGGCGACGTACCTCGAGGTGCAGGTCGCCGCGGGGGCGAGCGCGGTGCAGCTGTTCGACTCCTGGGCGGGCTACCTCGACCCCACCGACTACGCCGACCTCGTGATGCCGCACTCCGCGCGCGTGCTCGAGCGCGTCGGCGCCCTGGGCGTGCCCCGGACCCACTTCGGCGTCGGGACCGGCGAGCTGCTCGGGCTGATGGGCGAGGCCGGCGCGGACGTCGTCGGCGTCGACTGGCGCGTGCCGCTCGCCGAGGGGGTACGCCGCGTCGGCGGGCGCGCGGTGCAGGGCAACCTCGACCCGGCGCTGGTCTTCGCGCCGACCGAGGTGATGACGGCCAAGGCGGCCGAGGTGCTGCGGGCCGGGCGCGACGCGCCGGGGCACGTGTTCAACCTCGGGCACGGCGTGCTGCCGGACACCGACCCAGACCAGCTGGCCCGCCTGACCGACTTCGTGCACTCCTGGACGCTCGGCTCGTGAGCCGCCCGTCCGGGCCGCGGGTCGTCGTGGTCGGCGGCGGGATCGCGGGAGCGGCGGCGGCGTACCGGATCGGCGCGGAGCGCCCGGACGCCGAGGTCGTCGTGCTCGAGGCGGCGCCGCGCGTCGGCGGCAAGCTGGCCACCGCCGAGGTCGGCGGGGTGGTGACCGACACGGGGGCGGAGGCGTTCCTCGCGCGCCGGCCCGAGGCGGTCCGCCTGGCCCGCGAGACCGGCCTCGCCGACGACGTCGTGCACCCCGAGCCCGTCGCGGCGCGGCTGTGGTCGCGCGGCGCGCTGGTCCCGCTGCCCCGCGGCCTGATGGGGGTGCCGCCGGACGTCGGGTCGCTGACGGGCACGCTCTCGCCGGAGGGCCTGGCCCGGGCAGGCGAGGACGCGACCGCGCCGCCGGTGGTCCTCGACGGCGACGTGAGCGTCGGCGACCTCGTCGCCGAACGGATGGGGGAGGAGGTCGTGCAGCGCCTGGTCGAGCCCATGCTCGGCGGGGTGTACGCCGGCCATGCGCACGCCCTGTCCGCCCGCGCCGCCGTCCCCGGGCTCGTGGCGGCGCTCGACGGCACCCGCACGCTCGGGGAGGCGGTGGTGGCGGCGCTGCCCCCGCCGCCCGCGCCGGGGGCAGCACCGCCCGCGCCGGTGTTCGCCGGGCTCGCGGGCGGGGTGGGCCGGTTCCCGGCGGCTGTCCTCACGGCCGCCGGAGCTCTGGTGCGCACCGGCGTGACGGTGCGCGCGCTCGAGCGGACGTCCGCCGGGTGGCGGCTCGTCACCGGCTCCGCCGCCAGTCCCCGGCACGGTCGAGGCGGACGCCGTCGTGCTGGCCGTCCCGGCCGCACCCGCTGCCCGGCTGCTCGCCGAGGTGGCCCCGACCGCCGCGGCTGAGCTGGCCGGCGTCGAGAGCGCCTCGATGGCCGTGGTGACGCTGGCGCTGCGAGCGGCCGACGTACCCGAGGCGGTCGCGGGCGGGTCCGGCTTCCTCGTCCCGCCGGTCGAGCGCCGCGCGGTCAAGGGTGCGACGTACTCCTTCGCGAAGTGGGCCTGGGTGCGCCGCGCCGGCGCCGTCGACGGCGTGGTCGTGCTGCGGTGCTCGGTGGGCCGCCACCGCGAGGAGCACGTGCTCCAGCGCAGCGACGAGGAGCTGGTCGCCCTCGCGCGGGCCGACCTCACCGACGCCGCGGGCCTCACGGCCGAGCCGGTCGACACCCACGTCCAGCGGTGGGGCGGCGGTCTGCCGCAGTACGCCGTCGGGCACCTCGACCGCGTCGCGCGGGTGCGCCGCGCCGTCGCGCAGGTCCCGGCGCTCGCGGTGTGCGGGGCGGCGTACGACGGCGTCGGCGTGCCCGCTGTCGTCGCCTCGGCGGAGGCCGCCGCCGAGGCGGTGCTCGGGGCGCTGCGGGCCCGCGACACAATGGGCTCATGAGTGAGGCAGGACGTCGGGCCCGGGGAGATCAACGACGACATCCGCTACGCGATGTGGTCGGTCTTCCGGCTGCGCGACCTGCTGGGTGACGCCGACCGGGCCGCCGAGACCGCGGAGCTGACCGGCTTCCTGGACGACCTGGCCGACGACGGTGTCGTCGTGCGCGGGCTGTACGACGTCTCCGGCCTGCGGGCCGACGCCGACGTCATGGTCTGGTGGCACGCGGCCACCTCCGAGCAGCTGCAGGAGGCCTACCACGGGCTGCGCCGTACTCACTTCGGACGGCGTCTGGACCCGGTCTGGTCGCAGGCGGCGCTGCACCGCCCGGCGGAGTTCAACAAGTCGCACGTCCCGGCGTTCCTCGCCGACGAGGAGCCGAAGGCGCACATCTGCGTCTACCCGTTCGTGCGCTCCTACGAGTGGTACCTGCTCGAGGACGAGGAGCGCCGCGCGATGCTCGCCGAGCACGGGATGATGGCGCGCGACTACAAGGACGTCCGCGCCAACACGGTCGCGTCGTTCGCGCTCGGCGACTACGAGTGGATCCTCGCCTTCGAGGCCGACGAGCTGTACCGCATCGTCGACCTCATGCGGCACCTGCGCGGCTCGGAGGCACGCCGCCACGTGCGCGAGGAGGTGCCCTTCTACACCGGGCGCCGCATCTCGGCCGAGGACCTCCTGGCCGTGCTGCCGTGAGCGCCGAGCTGCCCGACTACACCGAGTACGACACCCGGCTCGCGGCGTACGCCGTGGTCAGCCGCGGCGAGGGCGACGGGCGCCAGGTGCTGCTCGCGCTGTGGAACGAGCCCGACCGCCCGCGCTGGACGCTGCCCGGCGGCGGCGTCGAGCTCGCCGAGACGCCCGAGGAGGGCGTCGTGCGCGAGGTGCGGGAGGAGACCGGGTACGTCGTCGTCGTCGACCGCCTCCTCGGCGTCGGCACCGCGACCTTCTCCGCCGCCCGCCGGATGCGTGACACCGACCGCGCCATGAAGGCGGTCCGGGTGTTCTACTCGGTGTCCATCGTCGGCGGGAAGCTCGCCGCCGAGGTCGACGGCACCACCGACGAGGCCCGCTGGTTCACCCTCGACGAGGTCGCCGCCCTGCCCCGCACCGGCCAGGTCGACGAGGCCATCGCGCTCTGGCGCCAGACGCCCTGACCGGCTCGACCACCGCTGGTCGAGCTCGTCGAGGACCCCGTACGACGACGACGCCCACCCCCGCAGGCCGGCGTCGAGGGTGGGCGGTCGGATCGCGTGCTGCTACTTCTCGGTGGGCTCCAGCGTCATCGAGATGGAGTTGATGCAGTAGCGCTGGCCGGTGGGGGTGCCGAAGCCGTCGGGGAAGACGTGGCCGAGGTGGGAGTCGCAGTTCGCGCACCGGACCTCGATCCGCTTCATCCCGAGCGAGTTGTCCTCGAGCTCGATGACGGCGGCGTCCTCGGGGGCGTAGAACGACGGCCAGCCGCAGCCGGAGTGGAACTTGGTCTCGGAGCGGAACAGCTCGGCGCCGCAGGCCTTGCAGGAGTAGACGCCCTCGGTCTCGGTGTCGGTGTACTCACCGACGAACGCCCGCTCGGTGCCGGCCTGGCGCAGCACCTGGTACTCGGCGGGGGAGAGCTGCTCACGCCACTCGGCGTCGGACTTGGTGACGGGGAAGGACTGCTGGTTCTGCTCGGTGGTCATGCCCCGTCCAACGACCCGACCCCCGCTCTGATTCCTGCGCAGCCGCTGCCACAGTGAGGCCATGAGCACGAACACCTCCACCCAGATCCGGCTCCGCGAGCGTCCCGTCGGCGAGCCGAGCGCCGACACCTTCGAGACCACGACGGTAGACCTTCCCGAGCTCGAGGACGGCCAGGTCCTCCTCCGCGTCGACCACCTCTCGCTGGACCCGTACATGCGCGGCCGCCTCTCCGACGCCGAGTCGTACGCCGACCCGGTCGACGTCGGCGCGCTGATGGTCGGCGGCACGGTGGGCACCGTCCTCGACTCGCGCCACCCCGGTCTCGCCGAGGGCGACGAGGTGCTGTCGTACTCCGGCTGGCAGACCCACGCCGTCGAGGACGGCAGCGCCGTGCGCAGGCTCGACACGAGCACCAACCCGGCCACCACCGCGCTCGGCGTGCTCGGCATGCCCGGGTTCACGGCGTACGCCGGCCTGCTGCAGATCGGTCGTCCGCAGCCGGGCGAGACCGTCGTCGTCGCCGCCGCGATGGGGCCGGTCGGCTCGGCGGTGGGCCAGATCGCGAAGCTGAAGGGGGCCCGTGCCGTCGGGATCGCCGGTGGCCCGGACAAGGCACGCGCGCTGACGGAGGACTTCGGCTTCGACGTCGGCCTCGACCACCGCGCCGACGACTTCCGCGAGCAGCTCGCGGCGGCGGTCCCGGACGGCATCGACGTCTACTTCGAGAACGTCGCCGGCCCGGTGCTCGACGCCGTGCGCCGCCACCTCAACCTCTACGCCCGGATCCCGGTGTGCGGGCTGGTCGCCAACTACAACGCGACCGCCGCGCCCGAGGGCCCGGACAAGATGCCCGGCTTCCTCGGCCAGATCCTCACCAAGAGCCTGACCGTGCGCGGCTTCATTCAGTCCGAGTTCGTCAAGGAGCACTACAAGGACTTCCTGCGCGAGATGGGCCAGTGGGTCGCCGACGGCGACGTGCGCTACCGCGAGGACGTCGTCGAGGGGCTGGACCGCGCGGCGGAGGCGTTCGCCGGCATGCTGCGCGGCGCCAACACCGGCAAGCTGCTGGTCAAGGTCTCCTGATTCGCTGACGCCTCAGCGCCGGGGGAGCAGCGGGGCCGGCTCGTGCTCGCGGGCCGGCTGCCACCCGGGCGGGCCGAGGACGTAGCCGACGCGCTCGCGCCACGTCCTCGCGCGGCGGACGTCGCGCACGATCTGGACGTAGTCGCCGTACTGCAGGCGCAGCAGGTGATACGTCTCGACCTTCCGGGTCAGTCCGTACGTCGGCCGCTGCCGCTCCGGCACGAACGTGCCGAACAGGCGGTCCCACACGATGAGCATCCCGCCGTAGTTGGAGTCGAGGTACTCCGGGTCGCTGCCGTGGTGCACCCGGTGGTGCGACGGGGTGTTGAGGACGTACTCGACCGGTCGCGGCAGCCGGTCGACCAGCTCGGTGTGGACGTAGAACTGGAAGATGAGGTTGACGCCGAACGCGACGTACAGCGTCCACGGCGCGAAGCCGAGCAGCGGCAGCGGCAGCCAGAAGAAGAACTCGAACCACGGGTTCCACTTCTGCCGCAGCGCGGTGCCGAAGTTCATGTACTCGCTGGAGTGGTGCGCCTGGTGGCCGGCCCAGGCGATCCGCACGCGGTGGCTGAAGCGGTGGTGCCAGTAGTAGCCGAGGTCGAGGCCGACGAGCAGGAGCACCCAGTACCACCACGTGTCCGTCGGCAGCCGGAACGGCGCGAGGTAGGTGAAGACCGCGACGAACCCGAAGAACGTCACCACCTTGAACGCCGTCAGGAACACCAGCGAGACGACGCCCATCGAGATCGAGGCGCGGGCGTCGCGCAGCGCGTATCCGGTGGTGGTGTCGTCGTGGTCGAGCCACCGCAGCGCCGCCATCTCGACGAGGATGGTGAGGACGAAGAACGGCGCCGCGTAGGTGACGGGGTTCTTCAGCGGGTCGAGGACGTCCTCCACGGCGGTCTCCTCCGTCGTCGGCGTGATCTGACTCCGCGGTAAGTTACCATCAGGTCAGTTCGTGCGCTACGGTCCTGCGGTGACGACGAGCGCCGAGGCCCGCACCGGCACCAAGGGCGTCCCGCGCGCGGAGCGCGAGCAGCAGATCCTCGCGGTCGCCTCGCGGGCCTTCGGGACCGAGGGCTTCGCCGGGACCGGCGTCGCCGACGTCGCGCGCGAGGCGGGCATCTCCAAGCCGCTCGTCTACCAGTACTTCGGCTCGAAGGAGGCGCTGTACGCCGCCTGCGTCGACGAGGCCGCCCGGCTGCTCGGCGACGAGATCGAGCGGATCGCGCGCGACGGCGCGGTCGGCGTCGAGCGCGGCGTGCAGACCCTCGACGCGATGTTCGCCGTCCTCGAGGACCGGCGCCACGTGTGGCGGCTGCTGCACGACCGCACCGGTCCGCGCTCCGGTGAGGTGGCCGAGCTCGTCGCGCGGCACACCGCGCGCATCGACGCCCTCGCGCACGAGGGCGTGAGCGAGCTGCTCGCCCTGGCGGGCCTCGACGACGAGGACGACGTGTCGGCGATGACGGCGACCTGGCTGGGCATCGTCGACTCGCTGCTGGAGTGGTGGCTGGAGCGCCCGGACCACACCGCCGGGCAGATGTCGCAGCGCGTACGGCGGCTGGTCGCGGCGCTGTTCGTCGACGCGTCGCGGGCCCCGTAGCCGCCGGCCCGGCGCCGCGCCCGGGACCTCTCGCTCCGAGCCTGTGACCTGGGTTACCGTCCTCTACCGGTGCGGGCAGCGTCGCTCGCGGGAGAGGGGACCGGTATGACCGGGAGCAAGTGGGGGGACCTGTCGGCGGAGTTCCTCGGCACGATGGTGCTGATCCTGTTCGGCTGCGGCGTGGTGGCCCAGGTCGTCACCGGCGCAGACGGTGCCGGCGGGGACCACGACTCGATCGCCTGGGCGTGGGGCTTCGGCGTGACGATGGGGATCTACGTCTCGGCGCGCCTGTCCGGTGCGCACCTCAACCCCGCGGTGACGGTCGCGCTGGCGGTCTTCCGCGGCTTCTCCTGGCGCCGCGTGGCGCCGTACTGCCTGGCGCAGCTGCTCGGGGCCTTCGTCGCCGCGATCATCGTGCGCTTCGTGTACGCCGACCAGATCGCCAACGTCGACCCCGGCCACACCGCGATCACCCAGGGCGTGTTCTCCACCTCGCCCGGGCCCGGCGTCTCGATCCTCACCGCCTTCGCCGACCAGGTCGTCGGCACCGCGATCCTGGTCGCGGTGATCCTGGCGCTGACCACCGCCGCCAACAACCCGCCGATGGCCAACCTCGGCCCGGTGCTGGTCGGCTTCCTCGTGGTCGCGATCGGCATGGCGTGGGGCACGAACGCCGGCTACGCGATCAACCCCGCCCGTGACCTCGGCCCGCGCCTGGCCTCGCTGATGACCGGCTACGGCAACGCGCTCAACGTCGCCGGGGGAGACACGCTGTACTTCTGGCTGCCCATCGTCGCGCCGATCATCGGCGGGCTCGTCGGCGGCGCGGTCTTCAAGTACCTCATCGAGATCCACCTGCCCACGGCCCCGGAGGAGATCACCGTCTCCGAGCCCGCCGGCCGGACCCTCTGACCCCACCCGCTCCACCGGCTCGGGCGGTCCAGCCCGAGCAACCCAGACACTCCCGAGGAGAGACCCATGGCCGAGAAGAAGTACGTCGGCGCCATCGACCAGGGCACCACCAGCACCCGCTTCATGATCTTCGACCACGACGGCGCCGAGGTCGCGCGCCACCAGCTCGAGCACGAGCAGATCCTGCCGAGGGCGGGGTGGGTCGAGCACGATGCCGAGGAGATCTGGGAGCGCACGCAGGAGGTGCTCGAGGGCGCGCTCGAGCGGGCCGGGCTCGGCGCCGACGACCTCGCCGCGATCGGGATCACCAACCAGCGCGAGACCACCGTGGTGTGGGACAAGCGGACCGGCAAGCCGTACTGCAACGCGATCGTGTGGCAGGACACGCGCACCGACAAGATCGCCAAGGCGCTCACCGACGCCGGGCACGACGAGCTGATCAAGCACCGCGCCGGCCTGCCGCCGGCGGCGTACTTCTCCGGCGGCAAGACCCAGTGGATCCTCGAGAACGTCGACGGCGTGCGGGAGGACGCGGAGGCCGGTCACGCGGTCTTCGGCAACACCGACGCCTGGCTGATCTGGCACCTCACCGGCGGGGCGGACGGCGGTCTGCACGTCACCGACGTGACCAACGCCAGCCGGACCATGCTGATGGACCTCGAGACCCTCGACTGGGACGACGAGCTGCTCGCGTTGTTCGACATCCCGCGCTCGATGCTGCCCGAGATCCGCTCCTCCTCGGAGGTGTACGGCGAGACCACCGCGGACGGCCCGCTCGGCGGCGCGGTCCCGGTGGCCGGCGACCTCGGCGACCAGCACGCCGCGCTGTTCGGCCAGGCCTGCTTCGAGCCGGGCCTGTGCAAGAACACCTACGGCACCGGCAACTTCCTCGTCCTCAACACCGGCAGCGAGCTGGTCCGCTCGCAGAACGGCCTGCTCACCACGCTGGGCTACAAGCTCGGCGACCAGCCGCCCGTCTACGCCCTCGAGGGCTCGATCGCGGTCACCGGCTCGGCGATCCAGTGGCTGCGCGACCAGCTCGGCGTCATCCAGGCCGCCGCGGAGTCGGAGACCCTGGCCGCCTCGGTCGAGGACAACGGCGGCGTCTACTTCGTCCCGGCGTTCTCCGGGCTGTTCGCGCCGTACTGGCGCCCCGACGCGCGCGGCGCCGTCGTCGGCCTGTCGCGCTACAACACCATCGCGCACATCGCTCGCGCGGCGCTCGAGGCGGTCTGCTACCAGTCCAAGGACGTCGTCGACGCGATGGTCGCCGACGCCGGGCTCGAGCTCGAGGCCCTGCGCGTCGACGGCGGCATCACCGCCAACGACCTGTGCATGCAGATCCAGGCCGACGTGCTCGGCGTCCCGGTGAGCAAGCCGGTGGTCGCGGAGACGACGGCGCTGGGAGCGGCGTACGCCGCCGGCCTCGCCGTCGGCTTCTGGTCCGGCACCGACGAGCTGGTCGCGAACTGGGCCGAGGACCGGCGCTGGGAGTCCGAGTGGGACGACGAGCAGCGCGAGCAGGGCTACGCCGGGTGGCGCAAGGCCATCGAGCGCACCCTGGACTGGGTCGAGGTCTGAGCTCCGGCGCTGGCCGTGCCGCAGTCCCGTCGCGGTGCCCTCCGTGGTCCCGTCACGGCCCGTCGGACGGCCCTGCCCACCCGTGAGGACGTTCTCCCACGAACCCGTTGTGCCCCTGGGAGGACACGTGTTTACTGCGCGGTAACCGTGAGTTCCCCCTGGAGGTCGATGTGGCGCTGCTGGACCGGGTCACCTCCTGGCTGCCGACGGACAAGCTCTGGGAGAGCGTCCGCTTCGCCGGGCGACAGCTGACGACTCCGCTGCTGCCCGACGACTACCTCTCGCAGATCAACCCGCGGTGGACGGCGCGCGAGGTGCGCGGCGAGATCGTCGAGGTCAAGCCCGAGACCGAGGATGCCGCGACCGTGGTGATCCGCCCGGGCTGGGGCTGGAGCTTCAACCACGCGCCGGGGCAGTACATCGGGATCGGCATCCAGGTCGAGGGCAAGTTCCACTGGCGCTCGTACTCCCTGAGCAGCTCCCCGGAGCGCTCGGGCCGCACCGTCTCGATCACGGTCCGGGCGATGCCCGAGGGGTTCCTGTCCGACCACCTCGTCAACGGCGTGCCCCCGGGCACGATCATCCGGCTCGGGCTGCCGGCCGGCGACTTCGTGCTCCCGGACCCGCCCCCGGCGAAGCTGCTGTTCCTCGTCGGCGGCTCCGGCATCACGCCGGTGATGTCGATGCTGCGCACGATGGACCGGCGCGGCACCATGCCCGACGTCGTGCTGTCGTACTCCTCGACCACGCACGACCGGATGATCTTCCGCGAGGAGATCGAGGCCCTCGTCGAGAAGAACCCGGGGCTCACGCTGCAGCCGCGCGCGACCGACTCCGAGGGGATGCTCGAGCTCGACAAGCACCTCGAGGACCTGTGCCCGGACTGGCGCGAGCGCGAGGTGTGGGCCTGCGGCCCCGGGCCGATGCTCGACGCGGCCGAGGAGTTCTGGCAGGAGGCGGGCCTCGAGGACCGGCTGCACCTCGAACGGTTCTCGCTCAACCTCTCCGGCGACGGCGGGGAGGGCGGCACCATCACGTTCCGCAACTCGGGCAAGACCGCCGAGGTCGACGGAGCGACCACCATCCTGGAGGCCGGCGAGGAGGCCGGGATCGGGATGCCGTACGGCTGCCGCACCGGGATCTGCCACACCTGCACCGTCACGCTCGTCGAGGGGAAGATCCGCGACCTGCGCAACGGCGACGAGTTCGACCAGCCCAACGAGAACGTCCAGACCTGCGTCACCGTCCCCGTCGGGGACTGCACCCTCAACATCTGACCGGCACCGACCACGCAGCACCCAGCACACCCACCGGAGGAGCACCATGGCGATCGCCGACGTGCAGGAGTACACCCACCTCACCGACGAGGAGATCGAGCAGCTCGGGCGCGAGCTCGACGAGCTCCGCGCCCAGGTCGAGGAGAGCCGCAACGACCACGACGCGGCGTACATCTACACCCTGATCAAGATCCAGCGCCGCCTGGCCGCCGCCGGCCGCGTGACGATGATGGCCTCGGCGTGGAACAAGAAGACCCGCGTCCCCGGCACGATCCTCGGCGGCACCATGCTCGGGCTGGCCAAGATCCTCGAGAACATGGAGATCGGCCACAACGTCATGCACGGCCAGTGGGACTGGATGAACGACCCCGAGGTCCACTCCAGCAACTGGGAGTGGGACACCGCTCAGCCGGCCGAGCAGTGGAAGCACTCGCACAACTACGTGCACCACCAGTTCACCAACGTGCTCGGCTACGACAACGACATCGGGTACGGCATCCTGCGGATGGCGCGCGAGCAGAAGTGGAACGCGTTCAACCTCGGCCAGCCCGTCTACAACGCGCTGCTGGCCGCCCTCTTCCAGTGGGGGGTGGCGCTGCACGACCTGGACATCGAGGCGATCCGCAAGATGGAGAAGGATCCCAAGGTGATGAAGAAGCAGCTCAAGCAGATCTGGCGCAAGGGTCGTCGCCAGGCCGCGAAGGACTACGTCTTCTTCCCGCTGCTCTCGGGCCCGGCCTTCGCGACGACGGCGGCCGGCAACGTGTACGCCAACCTCATGCGCAACCTGTGGTCGTACACCATCATCTTCTGCGGCCACTTCCCCGACGGTGCCCTGCACTTCACCGAGGAGGAGGTCGAGAACGAGTCGCGCGCGGAGTGGTACCTGCGCCAGATGCTCGGCTCGGCCAACTTCGAGGGCGGGCCCCTCATGCACATCATGAGCGGCAACCTCGGCTACCAGATCGAGCACCACCTCTTCCCGGACCTTCCCTCGAACCGCTACGAGGAGATCTCGGTGCGGGTCAAGGAGCTGTGCGCAAAGTACGAGCTGCCCTACACCATCGGCCCGCTGCACAAGCAGTACGGCCAGGCGCTGCGCACGATCATGAAGCTGTCGCTGCCGAACCGGTTCACCGAGTCGAACCGCTCCTACGACCGCGAGGTCCTGGAGCAGGAGGTCCCGCGCGGTCGCAAGACCGACGCCCAGCTGGGCAAGCGGCGCCTCGAGACCGGCAGCTACTCCGCGCGCGCCACCGCCTGAGGAGCTCGCTCTTGATCGGCACCACCGGCATCGACGAGCGGCCCCGGGACCCCGAGAGCGGGGCCCCGGTGCCGTTCGTCTGCGAGTTCGACGACGGCCGCGCCTCGGTGCGGCTGCTGAACAAGAAGCGCGTCACCCAGTGCGCGCTGTCGCGGATCTGCGGCGTCTGCGGGGACACCCTCGGGCGCCCGGTCGCGTTCATCGGGCCGCTCGCCGAGGCGAACCGCGAGGCGTTCCACTTCCCGGCCGTGCACGTCGAGTGCGGGCGCACGGTCGTCGCGGCGGCCGGGGACGCGCCGTACGGCGTGCTCGGGCAGGACGACGCCACGACCACCTGGGTCATGGTCACCACCGGCGGGTTCGACCACGACCGGCCCCAGCCCCACGAGCTGGACCGGCGCCCGACGTTCCGGCCGAACTCGGTGCTGGAGACCATCGAGCTGTAGGCGCCGGGCGGCACCTCGGTCAGAAGTCGGTGGTGCACCAGGGTGTCGGGCCGGCGTGGTCGGCCATCGCCGCCAGCCGGTCCGCGCCCGGTCCCTCCACGCGCCCGGCGGCGGCCAGGTCGGCGACGGTCCGGTCGCCGAGGTACGCCGCGGCAAGCGCGACGGCGTCGAGCCGAACCTCCGCGGCCTCGTCGACCCGGGTGACGCTCGCCGTCGTGTCGCGCACGACCACGCGGTAGCGACCCGCCGCGTGACCCTGCGGGTCGGCGACCTCGAGGACCACCTCGCCGTCGTCGCGCCACGGACGCGCCTCGAGGGCCGCGACCGGGTCGAGCACGCGCAGCCACAGGTGGTCGCGCAGACGCTGCGTCCGCACGACGCGCGGGTCGACCAGCGCGACGTCGAGCAGGTCGTCGGGCCGCAGCGCGGCGGTGACGTGGTGGACGAGGTCGAGGTGGGCCACGAAGTCCCACAGCCGCAGGTGGGCCGCGTCGTCGGTCGCGGCCAGCTGGAGGACGTCGGCCGCCCCGCCCGGCCTCCCGTCGAGGTCCCTCGGCACGAAGCGGACGTAGCCGCGGGGAGTCCCGGCCCCGTCGAGGAGCACCGCGACGCGGGCGCGGCGCTCGGGGCCGTCGTCGGCCCAGTTCCGGGCCCCCGAGTCGCCGGGGGCGTAGAAGCTCGGCTTGCCCACCGCGCCCCGCGTGCGGGCGAGCACCGCCTCGTCGACGGCGCGCACCGCGGTGTACGCCGTCGCCGGGTCGAGCAGCTCGATCGTCCCCTCCGTCGGCGGGTGGTGCAGCGCGAAGCGGGGGCCCGTGTCGACCTCCACCGACCGGGTCCGCGTCGCGGCGGCGAAGCCGTAGCGGCCGTAGATCGTGGCCTCGCTGGCGGTGAGCGCGGCCAGCGGCAGACCGGCGGCGGCCGCCTCGGCGAGGTCCTCGGTCATCAGCCGGCGCAGCAGCCCGCGCCGGCGGTGGGTCGGCTCGACGGTGACGTCGCTGACCATCCGCACCGGCAGCGTGCGCCCGGCGCCGACGTTGATCGTCCCGCGCCACGAGGAGTACGTCGCCACCGGCGCCGCGGCAGGACGCAGAGAGCCGGAGTCGTCGTACGCGGCACGCAGGCGGGTGCCGTCAGCGCGGCACGCCTCGAGCCAGTCGGCGCGCTGCTCGTCGCTCATCCGGCCGCAGAAGAACGCCTGGGCGAAGCAGTCGGCGTACGCCGCCAGCGCGGCCCTGGATCCCTCGTCCTCGGTGTGCGGGTCCAGGGTCTCCAGGCGCGGCTCGAGCACGCCGTGAGGCTACGGCGCGCAGCGCGACCAGGGCCAGCGACTTCCTCGCCCGCGGGCCACGTCCGCCGTCCCGTTAGCCTGAGGAGGTGCTCGCCCGTCTCGCTCCCTCCGCGCTGCCGCTGGTGCTGGCCGGCGTCCTGCTCGGGGGCTGCTCCGGCGGTGGCCCGAGCTCCGAGGCGCCTTCCTCGCCGCGACCGTCGGGCTCGGCCTCCGCGGCGCCCGAGGGCCGCGACGCGGTCTGCGAGCGGGTGCGCGCCGGGATCGACGCGTTCAACGCCGGCGACTTCGACACGACCGTCGAGCGCTTCAGGGCCGCGCTGCCCCTGGCCCGTGCCGCACGGCAGGACGACTCCTCGACCGAGTCGCGCCTGCTGCTGCGGGCGGTGCGCTACTACGCCGAGCTGCCCGCGGACCAGTACCCGGCCGCCGCGCGTGGCTCCGTCGACTTCCAGCGGTGGAAGGCGGTCACCCTGACGCTGTGCGTCTCGGGCCAGGACCAGCTCTCGCCCGGCCCCGAGTCGCAGGACCCCGCCATCCCTGCCTGAGCCCGGGGGTCGCGTCGAGACCTGGTGCGGTGCGCGCGGACGGTGGCCACCGGTGGTCGAGCGTGTCGAGACCTGGTGTGGGGCGGGTGGTCGTGCGGGTGCGGGTGTGTGGTCTCGACGGGCGCTCCCTCGCTGACGCTCGGTCGCTGCTCGACCTCCGTGTGGTTGCGGTACTCGTCGGGGTGAGGCGCGCGCGGGCGGTGACCACCGGCGGTCGAGCTTGTCGAGACCCGGCGCGGTACGCGCGGGCGTGACCACCGGTGGTCGAGCAGCGAGCGCTGCGAGCGCGTCGAGACCCGGCGAGGTGCGTGCAGACCCTGACCACCGCTGGTCGAGCCTGCCGAGACCCCGCGAGGAGGCCCGCGGCCGTAGCCTGCACCCATGGCGAAGGCCGCGGAGGTGCAGGCCGGTGAACGCGTCGTCCGGGTGTCCAGTCCGGATCGTGTGGTCTACGAGGCGACCGACCGGACCCCCGAGGTCACGAAGCTGATGGTCTGCGAGTACGTCGCCTCGGTCGGCGACGGGTTGATGCGCGCGCTGCGTGGGCGCCCGACGGCGCTGGAGCGGTGGCCGTCCGGGGTGCGCGAGGGGATGCGCCTCGCGGTCGGCCCGCAGGACCGCGGGGCCGACGCGTTCTACCAGAAGCGAGCGCCCAAGGGGGCGCCCGACTACCTCGAGACCGTGCGGGTCGCCTTCCCCTCGGGGCGCACCGCCGACGAGATCTGCCCGCACGAGATCGCCGTGCCGGTGTGGTGCGCGCAGATGGGGACGCTGGTGTTCCACCCGTGGCCCGTGCGCGCCGCCGACGTCGACCACCCCGACGAGCTGCGCATCGACCTCGACCCGCAGCCGGGGACGACGTTCTCCGACGCGGTGCGGGTCGCGGGCGTGGCGCGCGAGCTGCTCGAGGAGCTGGGTCTGCGCGGGTTCGCCAAGACGTCGGGCAACCGCGGCGTGCACGTCTTCGTGCGCATCGAGCCGCGCTGGGAGTTCACGGACCTGCGCCACGCCGCGATCGGCTTCGGCCGCGAGCTGGCGCGCCGCGACGACCAGGTGACGGTCGCGTGGTGGAAGGAGGAGCGCGGTGAGCGGATCTTCGTGGACTTCAACCAGAACAACCGCGACCGCACGATCGCGTCGGCGTACTCCCTGCGGCCGCTGCCGGGGGCCCCGGTCTCGACCCCGGTGACGTGGGACGAGCTGGCCGGGCTCGACGACCCGCGCGAGCTGAACCTGTTCACCGTCCACGAGCGCGTCGCGGACGGTGACGCGTGGGCGGGGATCGACGACGAGGCGTACTCCCTCCACCCGCTGCTCGAGCTGTGGGAGACGCTGCCGGGCGGCGAGCTCAACTTCCCGCCGGACTACCCGAAGATGCCGGGGGAGCCGCCGCGGGTGCAGCCGTCGAAGAAGGTCGCCGAGCACTGGGACGAGGACGGCAACCGGGTCGAGTCATGAGGGCGACCGTGCCCGGACGGACCACGGCCCCGGGTCGTGGGACCCGGGGCCGCGGTGCCTGAGGTGCCTAGGCAGCCTCGACGAGCACGCGCTCCTCACCGACCGGAGCGGGTGCTCGACGGGCCCGTACGGCGCCCACGTGCATCGCCGCGGCGACGAGCAGCGTCAGGGCGGCGAACACCGCCGAGGCGGTGAAGGCGGCGTCCATGCCGGGTACGACCTGGCCCGGGACGGCGCCCGCGGCGTACACCGAGGCGATGACCGCGATCCCGACCGCGCTGCCCAGCTGCTGCGTCGTCTGCAGCAGGCCGGACGCCGAACCCGCGTGCTCCGGGGCCACCCCGCCGAGCACAACGGAGATGATCGGCATGAAGCACAGCGACATCGAGAGCCCGATCAGGAGCATCGGGCCGAGGACGCCGACGGCGTACGTCGTCGTGGCGCTCACCTGCGCCAGCCAGAGGTACGACGCGACCAGCCCGGCCGCCCCGACGGCCAGCGGCCGCGCGGCCCCGAACCGGGCGACGACGCGCGGGGAGAACCGCGACATCACCAGCACGGTCAGCGACAGCGGCAGGAAGGCCAGCCCGGCGGCCAGCGGGCCGAAGCCGAGCGAGCCCTGCACGAGCTGCACGACGAGGAAGAACATCGACAGCTGACCGCCGACGACGAGCGCCATCGCCACGAGGGCGCCGACGCGGGCCCGGTCGCGCAGGAGGGCGGGCTCGACCAGCGGGTGGGCCACCCGCCGCTCGGTGACCACCAGCGCGACCAGCAGGAGCGCACCGACGACGAGACCGCCGACCGTGCGGAGCGAGCTCCAGCCGTGCTCGGGCGCACCGATGAGCGACCACACGACCGCGACGGCCCCGCCCGTGGCGGTGACCGCGCCGACGACGTCGAAGCGACCGCGGCGGCGCTCGGTCTCCTCGACGAACCGGCCGACGAGGGCGAGCACCAGCAGGCCGATCGGCACGTTGATGAACATCGTCCAGCGCCAGGACCCGAGGTCGGTCAGCGCGCCGCCCAGGATCAGCCCGAGCGAGAGCCCTCCGGAGGACACGGCGCCGAACAGCGCCAGGGCCCGGAGGCGGGCGGGACCGTCCTTGGCGCTCGTGGTCAGCAGCGCGAGGGTGCTCGGCGCCGCGAGCGCGGCGCCGACGCCTTGCAGGGCGCGGAAGGTGATGAGGTCGGCCGGGGTCTGGGAGAGCCCGGCGAGGGCGGAGGCCGCGACGAAGACGCCGAGCCCGGTGGTGAACGCCCGGCGGCGCCCGATGGCGTCGCCGACGCGCCCGCCGAGGACGAGCAGCCCGCCGAAGGCGAGGGCGTAGGCGTTGAGCACCCACGACAGCGACGCCGGGCCGAAGCCGAGGTCGGCGTCGATCCGGGGGAGGGCGACGTTGACGACGGTGGTGTCCAGCACCAGCATCAGCTGCGCCGAGAGGATGACGGCGAGCGCGAGACCGGCGCGGCGGGCGTCGAGGGCCCGGGCGATAGGGCCGCTCATCGGGCGGCTCCGCCGCGCAGCGAGATGGCGGAGGGACGCGACGAGCCGGCCAGCCGGCGGGCGAGGCGGCGGTCCAGCCGGTCGTCGCCGCGCATCGGCGGGCGCGGGGTCCGGCGGATCACGGTGATCGGGTCGCTGTGCAGGGCGCGGGCGTCGGCGAGGTCCTCGACGACGGCGGCGCGGCGGGAGACGGGGCTGAGGCTGCGGACAGAGGTGGCAGGCATGGCGTGGTCCTGTTCTGTCGAGGAGAGAAGCGGTACTCTCGATCCGGAGGACTTCTCCGGTTCTCCTGAACAGTAGCGGAGACCGTCTCCGTTTAGCAAGAGCGAGGTGGACATGCGTGCCGACGCGCAGCGCAACCGCGACCGGATCCTCGAGGTCGCGCGCGAGGTGTTCCGCGACCAGGGCTACGACGCGTCGCTCGATCTCGTCGCGAAGCAGGCCGGGGTCGGGGCCGGCACGCTCTACCGGCACTTCCCGACGCGGGAGGTCCTGCTCGACGCGATGATGCAGTCCTGGGTGGACCGCGTCGACGACACCGTCGGCAAGGCGCTGGCCCGCGAGGGCGCGCCGCGCGACGTGCTGGTCGCCTGGTTCGTCGACTACGTCAGCCTGATCAGCCTGCACAAGGGCGGCCCGGCCAAGCTCACCTGCGCCATGGGCGACGAGGGGTCGCCGATCAAGAGCAAGTGCCAGGCGCTCAGCGCGGCGATGACGCGCTTCCTCGACGACCTCGAGGCCGACGGCGCGCTGCGCAGCGGCGTCGACCCGCTCGAGGTCTGCCGCCTCGTCGGCGGGGTCGCCACCGTCGCCGACCAGGGCGAGCTGGCGGCGAGCGTCGTACGCCCGATGCTGGAGGTCGTCGCGGACGGCCTGCTGGTGCGACCGGCTCAGTAGCCGGTGACGCCCTCGTCGCCGTAGCGCTCGGCCTGCTGGTCGAAGGTCTCGCGCTCGAGCAGGTGCAGCACCGGGACGTCGAGGCGGCGCTCGGCGCGCGAGGCCCAGTCGACGTGGAAGAACTCCTTCACCGTGTGCGGCGAGGTCAGCACGATGACCTCCGCGGCGCGCACTTCGCTGGCCCGCGTGGCCAGCGCGTCGACCGGGTCGACGGTGACCAGTGCACCGTCGGCGCTGACGCCGTCGCCCTCGCCGAGCGCGGCGACGGCCGCGTCGAGGACCCGCTGCGCCTCCGCCTCGACGCCCTCCTGGAGGTCGGCGAGGTCCTCGGGGCGCTGCACCGAGGTGGGCGCGACCGTCTCGGCGGAGCTGCCCAGCGAGCCGACCGTGCCCTGCACCCGGGCCTCGGCGTCGTCGACCGGCAGCAGCACGTGGTACGCCACCGGGTCCGGCAGCGCGGTGTGCAGGCTCCGGACCTGCCGCACGTCGAGCTCGGAGAGCCCGGTCTCGACCAGCAGGACCACGTCGTAGGTGCTCGCGTCAGTGCTCACGCCACCGAACCTATCCGGCCGGGTCGGCTCACCCGCCCAGCACCTCGGCGAGGTCGTACGACACCGGCTCCTCGAGCTGGTCGTAGCCGCACGACTCCGGGTCCCGGTCGGCTCGCCAGCGCTTGAGCTGGGCGGTGTGCCGGAAGCGTCGGCCCTCCATGTGGTCGTAACCGACCTCGATCACGAGCTCCGGTCGCAGCGGTGTGAACGAGAGGTCCTTGCCGGCGCTCCAGCGACTCTGCGTGCCGGGGACGCGGTCCGGGTTCGCGATCGCCCAGTCGGCCCACGCGCCCCACGGGTGCTCGCCGATCGGGCACTCCAGGGGCCGAAGCTCCTCGATCAGCTCAGCCCTCCGCTTCTCCGTGAAGCTGGCCGAGACCCCGACGTGCTGCAGCGAGCCGGAGTCGTCGTACAGCCCGAGCAGCAGCGAGCCGAGCAGCGGCCGCTCGGGCGTGGAGGTCTTGTGCAGCCGGTAGCCCGCGACCACGACGTCGGCGGTCCGCTTGTGCTTGACCTTGAGCATGGCGCGCGCGTTCGGCTGGTACGTCGAGGCCAGCGGCTTGGCCACCACGCCGTCGAGCCCCGCGCCCTCGAACTGCTCGAACCAGGTCTGCGCCTCCGCCGGGTCGGTCGTCACGCGGGTGAGGTGACAGGGCCCCCCGAGCCCCGACAGCGCCCGCTCCAGCGCCGCGCGGCGCTCGCTGAGCGGGGAGTCGACGTACGAGGTGTCGCCGAGGGCCAGCAGGTCGAAGGCGACGTACGACGCCGGCGTCTCGCGCGAGAGCATCTCGACCCGCGAGGCCGCCGGGTGGATCCGCTCCTGCAGCACCTCGAACTCCAGGCGCCCGTCGCGGGCCACGAGCAGCTCCCCGTCCAGCACGCACCGCTCGGGCAGCTGCGCCTTGACCGCCTCGACCACCTCGGGGAAGTAGCGGGTCAGGGGCTTGGTGTTGCGCGAGGTCAGCTCGACCTCGTCGCCGTCGCGGAAGACCAGGCAGCGGAACCCGTCCCACTTCGGCTCGTAGAGCAGCCCGCCCTCGTGCTTGCCCGGGGCCGGGATCCCGGGGCTGGGCTTGGCCAACATCGGCTTGACCGGCGGCATCACGGGCAGGTCCATGCCCCGCAGCCTAGGGTCTCGACGGGCTCGACCTCCGTGGTCACGGCGGTCGTCCGGCCAGGGGTGGTCTCGACGTCCTCGCTCGCTGCGCTCGCGTCGGGCTCGACCACCGGGGGGTCGAGCAGCGAGCGTCAGCGAGCGTGTCGAGACCCGGTGAGGTGCGCAGGGACGGCGACCCTCGGTGGTCGAGCCTGTCGAGACCCGGCCACCAGCGAGGCTCACGCCAGCCGGCCGGTCTCCTCGGTCAGCGCGCGGAGCTCGGCGGCGAGCTCGTCGGTGAGCGCGCCGGGCGGCATCCGCCAGCGCCAGCCGCCCTCGACGCCGGGGGTGTTCATCCGGGCCTCGCTGCCCAGGCGCAGCAGGTCCTGGGCCTGCGTCATCGCCAGCTCGGCGGGGCTGCGCCAGGCCAGCTCGACCAGGCTCCACGCGGGGTCCTTCGGGTCGACGCCGAGGCGCTTCGCCGTCGTACGCCGCTTCCTCGGCAGGTCGGCCCACCAGCCGACGGTCGTGTCGTTGTCGTGGGTGGCGGTGTAGACGACCTGGTGCTCGAGCAGGTTGGCCACCTCGTGCGGGCTCTCGCCGGGGTCCTTCTCGGCGCCCGGCTCGAAGCCGAACTGCAGCACCGCCATGCCGGGGTAGCCGAGCCCGTCGCGCAGGTCCAGCACGGGCTGGTCGATGTCGCCGAGGTCCTCGGCGAGCACGGGCAGTGGCCCGAGCTCCTCGCTGGCGGCGTCGAAAAGGGCACGGCCCGGGCCGGGCTCCCAGGTGCCGTCCATCGCGGTCTCGTCGCCGGCCGGCACGGCCCAGTACGCCGCGAACCCGCGGAAGTGGTCGAGGCGGACGAGGTCGAACAGCGCGAAGGTGCGCCGCAGCCGCTCGACCCACCAGCGGTACCCCTGCGCCTCCAGCACGTCCCAGCGGTAGAGCGGGTTCCCCCACAGCTGCCCGGTCTCGGCGTACGCGTCCGGCGGCACGCCCGCCACCGCGTCGTCGCGGAAGATCGCCGGCCAGGCCCGCTCGTCGGCGCCGTCGGGGGCGACGTAGATCGGGACGTCGCCCATCAGCTGCACGCCGCGCTCGGCGGCGTACTCGCGCAGCTCGCGCCACTCGCGGTCGAAGCGCACCTGCTCGGCGAGGTCGCCGCCGAAGTCCTCCCACGACGAGGTCCAGTAGCCCTCCCGCTCCACGAAGGCCGCGAGCTCCTCCTCGCTGACGGGGGCGTCCGGGTGCTCGAGCAGCGCGGGGGAGCAGGCGAACGCCGACGGCGACTTGTACGGCGAGCCGGCCTCGTCGGGCACCGACAGCGGCAGCACCTGCCACACCGACTGCCCGGCCGCGGCCAGCCAGTCGACGAACTCGCGGGCGGAGTCGCCGAGGCGGCCGTCGGGCAGGGACGTGACGTGCAGCTGGACGCCGCTCGCGCGGGTGCTGGTACGCAGCAGGTCGCTCACGCGGAACAGCCTCGCACGGCCTCGGCGAGCACCGGTCCGCCGCTTCCCCGGGTGCCGCCGGAGAGCGATCCCTGCACGTCGAGCTCGCAGCGCCGATACTGGCGGTCATCACCGCACCTGGAGGGCTGACCGTGTCGGAGACCACCTGCCACATGTCGATCTCGCTCGACGGCTTCGTGGCCGGCCCCGAGCAGAGCCGGGACGCCCCGCTGGGCACCCGGGGAGGCGAGCTGCACGGCTGGCACGTCGGTGACCCGCGCGCCACTGCGGCCGACGAGAAGGCGGCAGAGTGGCTCATGCGGCCGCGCGGCGCCTACGTGATGAGCCGCAACATGTTCGGGCCGGTCCGCGGTGAGTGGGAGCAGGCGTGGGACGGCTGGTGGGGGCCGGAGCCGCCGTACCACGCGCCGGTGTTCGTGCTCACCCACTTCGCACGCGACCCGGTCGAGATGGAGGGCGGGACCACCTTCCACTTCGTCACCGACGGTTTCGACGCCGCCTACACCCGCGCCCGGCAGGCGGCCGACGGGCGGGGCGTCGACATCGCGGGCGGCGCGGCGACGGCCAGGCAGGCCCTCGCCGCCGGCGTGGTCGACGAGCTCGTGCTCGACATCGCGCCCGTGCTGCTCGGCACAGGCGAGCGCCTGCTCGAGGGCCTCGACCGCTTCGACTTCGAGCCCGTGGAGGCCCTCCACTCCCCGCTCACCACGCACGTCCGCTACCGGCGGACCAGGCTCTAGTCTCGGCGCATGCCCGACGCGAGCCGCGCCCCGATCTCCGACCTGCTGGGACTGCCCGGGGGACCGGTCGACCTCGCCTCGATCGACACCCACGCCACGCCGGGCTTCGACGGCGACAAGGCCGCCGGCAAGAAGGCGCTCCCGGCGATGGGGGAGGAGCTGTTCGACCTGCAGGAGAAGCTGTACGCCGGCGGCTACACCGACGACCCGCGCCGGGTCCTGCTGGTGCTGCAGGGCATGGACACCTCCGGCAAGGGTGGCGTCCTCAAGCACACCGCCGGGCTGTTCGACCCGAACGGGCTGCGCATCCACTCGTTCAAGGCGCCGACCCCCGAGGAGCGCGCGCACGACTTCCTGTGGCGCATCGAGAAGGAGGTGCCGCCGCCGGGCACGGTCGGTGTCTTCGACCGCTCGCACTACGAGGACGTGCTGATCGCGCGGGTGCGCTCGCTGGCGCCGGCCGAGGAGCTCGAGCGCCGCTACGACGCGATCAACGAGTTCGAGGCCGCCCTGGTCGCCGAGGGCGTGACCGTCGTGAAGGCGATGCTGCACGTCAGCGCCGACACGCAGAAGGAGCGGCTGCTGGCCCGGCTCGACGACCCGACGAAGCAGTGGAAGTTCAACCCGGGCGACGTCGACGAGCGGGCGCTGTGGCCGGCGTACCGCGAGGCCTACGAGCTCGCGCTGGAGCGCTGCAGCACGGCGGCCGCGCCGTGGTACGTCGTGCCCTCGGACCGCAAGTGGTACCGCAACTGGGCGATCGGCTCCCTGCTGCTCGAGGCGCTGCGAGGCCTCGACCTTTCCTGGCCGGAGCCGGACTACGACGTCGAGGAGCAGCGCCGCCGCCTGCTCGACGAGACCCCGCCGGGATGAGCCTGCAGCGGGTCCGGGCGACGCGGTACGTCGCGCCGCTGCGCGAGGGCGGGTCGCTGCCGGGCATCGTCGAGGCCGACGACCTCGGGACGTACGTCGTCAAGTTCCGCGGCGCCGGCCAGGGGCGCGCCGTGCTCGTGGCCGAGGTCGTCGTCGCCGGGCTCGCGCGCGCCCTCGGGCTGGACACCCCGCGGCTGGTGGTGGTCGAGCTCGAGGAGGCGATCGCGCGCTACGAGGCCGACGAGGAGGTCCAGGACCTGCTCACCGCGAGCCTCGGGGCGAACCTCGGCGTCGACTTCCTGCCGGGCTCGTTCGGCTTCGACACCTCCGTCGAGATCGACCCCGAGTGGGCCGGCCGGGTGCTGTGGCTCGACGCCTTCACCGCCAACGTCGACCGCTCCTGGCGCAACCCCAACCTGCTGCTCTGGCACGGCCGACCCTGGCTGATCGACCACGGGGCAGCGCTGTACTTCCACCACGCCTGGGCCGGCGGGCTCACCTCTCCGGACCGGTTCGCGGCCCAGCCGTGGGACGCCTCCACGCACGTGCTCGCTCGCTGGGCCCCCTCGGCGGCGGCCCTCGACGCGACGCTCGCCGCGACGATCACCGACGACGTGCTGCGCGCCGCCGTCGACGAGGTCCCCGACGAGTGGCTGGTTCCCGTGCCGGGTGCGGAGGACGCCGCCGCGCTGCGTGCGGCGTACGTCGAGTTCCTGCGCGCGCGTCGCGACGGCGTCGACTCACGGGGCAGGAGCTGGCTGCCGTGAACGCCTACCAGTACGTCGTCCTGCGCTGCGTGCCGCGCGTCGAGCGCGAGGAGTTCCTCAACGTCGGCGTGGTGCTGCACTGCCAGCGCGCGGACTTCCTCGACGTCGCCTGGGACGTCTCGCGCGAGCGGCTCGCGGCGTTGGCGCCCGACCTCGACGTCGACACCGTGTGCGCCGGTCTCGACTTCGTCACCGGTGTCTGCCGCGGCGACGTCGCCCTCGGCGCGGTGGCGGCCGACGACCTCGGCACGCGGTTCGGCTTCCTCAAGGCGCCGCGCTCGACGGTGCTGCAGCCCGGCCCGGTGCACGGCGGCCTCACGGGCGACCCCGCCGCGACGCTGGCCGACCTGTTGGGGCGGCTGGTGGGCTGAGGCGGGGGAGCACCTGGTCCCGTGCCGTGCGGGTCCACCACGGTATGCAGGAGTGACTGCGACGAATCGGGCACGCCGTTCGTGCTCCCCACGACGGGACCGCGCTTCCCACGGTCTGTACGTCGTGGGAGGTGCGGGTTCGTCGGCATACCGTGGGCGACCCGCAGCGCGGGCGCACCCCGCGACCTCACAGCCAGCGGCCGGCCGCCTTCGTGTGCGCGGCCTTGGTCGAGGCGTCCATCGCGTCGTACTGCTTGACGATGAACGGCGAGCGGCCGTTGCCCTCGAAGACGTCGCGGTGGTCGCGCACGAAGGTCCAGTAGAGCCCGTCCCAGGCCTCGCGCCACTCGCCGGCGCCGAAGTCGGACATCTTCTTGAGGTAGTTCGAGCCCGAGACGTACGGCTTGGTGGTGATCGCCTCGCCGGCGGCGAACTGGCTCATCGCGTAGACGTTCGGCACCATCACCCAGTCGTAGGCGTCCACGAACATCTCCATGAACCACTCGTAGACCGCGTCCGGGTCGGCGCGCACCAGGCACATGGCGTTGCCGAGCACCATCAGCCGCTCGATGTGGTGGCACCAGCCGTGCTCCAGCACCCGCTCGACGACGCGGTCGACGGGGTCGAGCCCGGTCGACGCGGTCCACCAGCCCTCGCCGAGGGGCGCGGTGTGCCGCAGGTGGTTCGCCGTACGCATCCGCCGGCCGTACGTCGCGTACGTCGCCCGCATGTACTCCCGCCAGCCGATCACCTGCCGCACGAACCCCTCCAGCGACGGCAGGTCGACGTCCTCGCCGGCCTCGAGCGCGCCGGCGAGGACGTCGCGCGGGTCGAGCAGCCCGACGTTGAGCCCCGGCGTGATCGCGGAGTGGAAGAGGAACGTGTGCTCGGCGGCGATCGCGTCCTCGTAGGGCCCGAACTGGTCGAACCGCTCGGCGAGGAACTGCTCGAACCCCGCCTGCGCCTCCGCGTGGTCGGTGGGCCAGTGGAACGCGGTGGCGTCACCGGGGTTGTCGGGGAAGCGCTCGCGCACCCAGTCGATCGCCTCGTCGACCTCGGGCGCGCGCTCGGGCCACGTCGGCTCGGGCACCGGATGGTCCTTCGGCAGCTTCTTGCGGTTGTCGGCGTCGAAGGACCACTGCCCGCCGACGGGCTTCTGCTTCTGTCCCTCCACCAGCACGTCGAGGCGCTGGCGCTGCCAGGAGTAGAAGTGCTGCATCCGTGCCGGGTTGTCGCCGAACCAGTCGCGGATCTCGGCGCGCGTGCAGATCCAGTTCGGAGAGTCGAGCACGTCGTCGGCCGCCAGCTCGTAACCGGCGTCGGACAACGACGACGAGCAGCTCTGCGAGAGCCAGTCGTCGCACACGTCGTACACGCTGACCCGGTCGGGGCGCAGGTCGCCGACCGTGTCGGCCAGCCGCTTGCCGCTGGGGGAGCGGCCGTCGGTCTCGATCACGTCGACGTCGTACGACGCCTCCCGCAACCGGTCGGCGAAGCGGCGCATCGAGGCCCGGTGCAGCACCAGCTTCTGGGTGTGGAAGGCGTACTGCCGGAAGAACAGGTCGTCCTCGACCATCACGAAGCGGGTGCCCTTCTCGGCCTCGAGGTGGGCCTCGAAGAGCTGGTGGGGGTAGACCAGGCGCACATGACGACTCACCCGCCCGACCCTAGGGGCGCTCGTGGCGGCGCGCCGCCACCCTCAGGGCCTGCGCTGGTGGTCTCGACGAGCTCGACCTGCGGTGGTCACCGCGTGCGCGCAGGTCACGGGGGGTCTCGACGCGCTCGCTGGCGCTCGCTGCTCGACCACCGGTGGTCGAGCCCGTAGACCCGGTGACGGGCAGGCGACGGCGACCGCCGGTGGTCGAGCTTGTCGAGACCCGGTGACGGGCGCGCCCCGTCACCCCCGCAGGTCGAGCCCGTAGACCCGGTGACGGGCAGGCGACGGCGACCGCCGGTGGTCGAGCTTGTCGAGACCCGGTGACGGGCAGGCGACGGCGACCGCCGGTGGTCGAGCCTGTCGAGACCTCAGACGGGGACGAGCTCCACGGCGCCGACGGCGTAGCGGGCGAGGACGGCCTGGGCGAGCACCTCATCGGCCCCGAGCGGCTCGGAGACGGCCACCGCACCGGCCTCGAGCGCGAGCTCCTTCGCCCGGTCGGGGAGGAACCCGGGGGCGAGGAACATCGAGGCGACCGCGACGTGGCGGCGTCCCTCGGCGCGGAAGGCGCGCACGGCCTCACCGGTGGCCGGCGGGGCGGACGACGCGAAGGCCGCGGTGACGGGCAGGTGGTGGTGCTGGCCCCAGACCCGCGCGAGCCGGGCGACGGCCTGGTTGGCCAGCGGGTCCGAGGACCCGGCGGCGGCCAGTACCAGGGCGTCGAGCTCGCGCACCCGGGCGTCGGCGAGTGCCTCGCGCAGGCGGCGGTCCAGCACGTCGAGGAACGCCGGCTCCAACCCGAGCACCCGCGAGGCGTGCACCTCGAGGCCGTCGTGCCGCGCCATCGCCTCCCGCACGGCGGCGGGGACGTCGACCTTCGCGTGGTAGGCCTCGCTGAGCAGGAGGGGTACGACGACGACCTCGTCGACGCCCTCGGCGACCAGGCGGTCGACGACCTCGCCGAAGCCGGGCTCGCTGAGCTCGAGGAAAGCGGGCTCGACGCGCAGGTCCGGCCGCAGCCGACGCACCTGCTCGACGAGCTGCTCGATGGTCGCCCGGTGGCGCGGGTCGCGGCTGCCGTGGGCCAGGGCGACGAGGGCGGGAGCGGTCACGGCCGGCCTCCTCGGGGTCCGGTGCTGCGCGGGGGCGTCACTGGTTGATCCCGCACTCGGTCTTGTTGGTGCCGGCCCAGCGGCCGCTACGGGGGTCCTCGCCGGGGGCGACCCGCCGCGTGCACGGCCAGCACCCGATCGAGGGGTAGCCGTCGTACTGCAGCGGGTTGACCAGGACGCCGTTGTCGATGACGTACTGCTCGACCTGGGCGTCGCTCCACCGGGCCAGCGGGGAGACCTTGACCTTCTTCTTCTTCTCGTCCCACCCGACGACCGGCGCGATGACGCGGTCGTGGGTCTCCGCGCGGCGCAGGCCGGTGGCCCACGAGTCGTAGTCGGCCAGCGTCCGGCGCAGCGGCTCGACCTTGCGCATGGCGCAGCACAGGTCGGGGTCGCGGGCGAACAGGTCCTTGCCGTACTTCTCGTCCTGCTCGGCCACGCTCAGCTCCGGCAGCGCGGTGACGAGGTTGACGTCGAGGGTCGACTCGACCGCGTCGCGGGTGCCGAGGGTCTCGGCGAAGTGGTAGCCGGTGTCGAGGAAGACCATGTCGATGCCCGGGGAGACCTTCGAGGCGAGGTGCGAGAGCACCGCGTCGCCCATCGAGGCGGTGATGCAGAACCGCTTGCCGAAGGTGGCCACGGCCCACTCGACGATGACCTCGGCCGGGGCGAGCTCGAGGTCGGCGCCGACGCCGTTGACCAGGTCGCGCAGCTCGTCCTCGGAGCGTCCGGCGGTCTCGGTGCCGCGCGCCAGCCGGGCGCGCTCGGTGGTGGGGACCGTCATCGCGGGCCACTCCTCACATCGGGTCGAGCGGGCGGCTGGAGCTGCCCGAGCATCGTGAGGGAGAAGGCACGCAGGCACGAGCGGCATTCCCAGGCCCCGGCCGCCTTGACGCCCTCACCGGGCTCGTGGGGCCACAGGTCCTCGTCGCCGCAGTACGGGCACAGGTTCGGGAAGGCGCGCGCACTCATCAGCGGGCGCTCTCGAGGGCGCGGTCGCCGCGCAGCTGGTCGTCCTCCGCGCGAACGACCCAGTCGGCGAACGCCTCGCCGTCCTCGCGGTCGGCGAGGAAGGCGGTGACGACGTTCGTGACGTAGTCGCCGAGGTCGGCGGAGGTGACCTTGTGCGCGCGCAGCTTGCGCCCGAAGTTCGAGTCGAGGCCCGTCGCACCGCCCAGGTGCACCTGGAAGCCCTCGACCTGGTTGCCGTCGGCGTCCATGACCAGCTGGCCCTTGAAGCCGAAGTCGGCGACCTGGGTGCGCGCGCAGGCGTTCGGGCAGCCGTTGACGTTGACCGTGATCGGCACGTCCAGGTCCGGCACCCGCTCCTCGAGCTCGCTGATCAGGTCCGTCGCGCGCTGCTTGGTGTCGACGATGGCGAGCTTGCAGTACTCGATGCCCGTGCAGGCCATCGTGTTCTGCCGCCAGTTCGAGGGGCGCGGGGTCAGCCCGATCTCCTCGACCGCCTCGGTGAACGCCTCCACCGTGTCGGCGTCCACGCCGATCACGACGATCTTCTGGTACGCCGTCAGCCGCACGCCGTCGGCGCCGAAGCGCTCCACGACGTCGGCCAGCGCGGTCAGCGTCGAGCCCGAGATCCGGCCCACGGTCGGGGCCACGCCGACGTACTTGCGACCGTCGGACTGGTCGAAGACGCCAATGTGGTCGGCCTGGCGCTTGGGCGCCTCGGGGGAGTCGCACGAGACCAGCTCGCGCTCGAGGTACTCCTTCTCGAGGACCTCGCGGAAGACGTCGCGGCCCCAGTCGGCGACCAGGAACTTCAGCCGGGCGCGCGAGCGCAGCCGGCGGTAGCCGTAGTCGCGGAAGATCTTGATGACGCCCTCCCAGACGTCGGGCACGTCCTCGAGCGGGATCCAGACGCCGAGCTTCTGCGCGAGCATCGGGTTCGTGGACAGCCCGCCGCCGACCCACAGGTCGAAGCCGGGGCCGTGCTCGGGGTGCACCGTGCCGACGAAGGACACGTCGTTGGTCTCGGGGGTCACGTCGTGGCTGGGGTGGCCGGTCAGCGCGGTCTTGAACTTGCGCGGCAGGTTCGAATACTCGGGGTCGCCGACGTAGCGCCGCTTGATCTCCTCCAGCGCGGAGGTGCCGTCGATGATCTCGTCGGCCGCGACGCCCGCGACCGGCGAGCCGAGGAAGGCGCGCGGGGAGTCGCCGCAGGCCTCCATCGTGTCCAGCCCGGACTCGTCGAGCAGCTCCCAGATCGCGGGGACGTCCTCGATGCGGATCCAGTGGTACTGGATGTTCTCGCGGTCGGTGACGTCGGCGGTGTCGCGGGCGTACCGCTCACCGACCTGGCCGAGCGCGCGGATCTTCGCCGGCGTCAGCAGCGCGCCATCGGAGCGCACGCGCAGCATGAAGTACTCGTCGTCGAGCTCGTCCTCCTCGAGCATCGCCGTCTTGCCGCCGTCGAAACCGGGCGCACGCTGCGTGTAGAGCCCCATCCAGCGGAACCGGCCGCGCAGGTCGGCGGGGTCGATCGAGGCGAAGCCCCGCTTGGAGTAGATGTTGAGGATCCGGTCGCGGACGTTGAGCGGGTTGTCGTCGCGCTTGGACTGCTCGTTCTTGTTCAGCGGCTCGGTGTAGCCCAGCGCCCACTGCCCCTCGCCGCGCTTGGCGCGGGGGATGGGCGTGCCGTTCTTGCCGGTCTGGGTGGAGACCACGGGAAGTCCTGTTCGTCGTCGCGGGCCGCGGTGCCGGCGCGGGCGGACGTCGGTGTCCGGCCTCGCGCGTCGGCTGCGGCTCGCAGGGGGAAGGAGCCGGTCAGCGGTGGCGACAGATCATGCTGCGCGTGCGCCCGAGGTCGACGTGGCGACGGGTCACCAGCCGGGTCGAGGTGCGCGCGAGCATGGGACGAGTCTCGGCAGGTGGACACCGGCCCACAAACTGAGATCTCGTGATGTGAGATCCGCGTCCGTCATACGAGACGTGTCACTCTCGCGCCCCGTCGCTGCGTCCTGCCCGGTGCCCTATTCTCGGCGCCATGAGCGACTCCCCGCTGCCCTACGCCAAGGCCGCCTCGACGGCGTACGACGCCGCGCTGGAGGTGATCGCGTCGGTCGAGCCGCGCATCGCCGACGCCACCCGCCAGGAGCTCGCCGACCAGCGCGCCTCGCTCAAGCTCATCGCGAGTGAGAACTACGCCTCACCGGCGACGCTGCTGACGATGGGGACCTGGTTCTCCGACAAGTACGCCGAGGGCACCGTCGGGCACCGGTTCTACGCCGCCTGCCAGAACGTCGACACCGTCGAGTCGCTCGCGGCCGAGCACGCCCGCGAGCTGTTCGGCGCGGAGTACGCCTACGTCCAGCCGCACTCGGGCATCGACGCGAACCTCGTCGCGTTCTGGTCGATCCTCGCCCACCGCGTCGAGGCGCCGGCGCTGGCCGAGAAGGGCATGAGGAACGTCAACGAGCTCACCGACGCCGACTGGGAGACGCTGCGCCGCGAGATGGGCGACCAGCGGCTGCTCGGCATGAGCCTCGACGCCGGCGGCCACCTCACCCACGGCTTCCGCCCGAACATCTCCGGGAAGATGTTCCACCAGCAGCAGTACGGCACCGACCCCGAGACGGGGCTGCTCGACTACGACGCGGTCGCCGCGAAGGCGCGGGAGTTCAAGCCGCTGGTCCTCGTCGCCGGCTACTCCGCCTACCCGCGCCGGGTCGACTTCGCGAAGATGCGCGAGATCGCCGACGAGGTCGGCGCGACGCTCATGGTCGACATGGCGCACTTCGCCGGGCTGGTCGCCGGCAAGGTGTTCACCGGCGACGAGGACCCGGTCCCGCACGCCCACGTCGTCACCACCACGACGCACAAGTCGCTGCGCGGGCCGCGCGGTGGGCTCGTGCTGGCGCAGGAGGAGTACGCCTCCAGCGTCGACCGCGGCTGCCCGATGGTGCTGGGCGGCCCGCTGTCGCACGTGATGGCGGCGAAGGCCGTCGCGCTGGCCGAGGCGCGCCAGGACAGCTTCCGCGACTACGCGCAGCGGATCGCCGACAACGCCAAGTCGCTGGCCGACGGGCTGATGTCGCGCGGCGCCACGCTGGTCACCGGCGGCACCGACAACCACCTCGTGCTGCTCGACGTCTCCGGGTTCGGGCTGACCGGCCGGCAGGCCGAGACCGCGCTGCTCGAGGCCGGCGTCGTCACCAACCGCAACTCGGTGCCCGCCGACCCCAACGGCGCCTGGTACACCTCCGGCGTCCGCCTCGGCACCCCCGCGCTGACCACCCGCGGCTTCGGCGGTGCGGAGTTCGACGAGGTGGCCGACATGATCGTCGACGTCCTGTCGCAGACCCAGCCCGGCACCACCAAGGCGGGCGGGCCGTCGAAGGCGTCGTTCGTCACCGCCGACGGGGTCGCCGACCGTACCCACGCCCGGATCGGCGAGCTGCTGGAGAAGCACCCGCTCTACCCGGGTCTCGACCTGGCCTGAGGCTCAGGCGGGGACGACGACGGCCGTCACGACGAGGTCGGCCGTGGCCGTCCACCGCCCGTCGTACGTCGTCGGCGCGCGGCCGCCCGGGTCGAGCAGGACCCGCGCGGTGAAGGTGCCGTCAGCGTCGAGCTCGACCGCGACGTCGCCGAAGTCCAGCCACCGGTGCGTCAGCGGGTGCCAGGCCTTGTAGACCGACTCGAGGGCGCTGAACAGCAGCCGGTCGCTGCACGCGCCGGGCACCGGGCCCGGGGTGGGGCTGAGCACCGCGCGGACCTCGTCGGGCAGCGGCTCGTTGGGCTCGGCGTCGACGCCGAGCGAACGGAGGTCGTCGGTCCGGGCGACCGCGGCCGCCTGGTAGCCCTCGCAGTGCGTCAGGCTGCCGACCACGTCGTGCGGCCAGCGTGGTGCGCCGTGCTCGTCGCGCAGCAGCGGGGCGGCCGGCACGCCCAGCTCCGCCAACGCCCGGTGGGCCAGGTGACGTCCCGTGGCGACGTCGCGGCGGCGTACGTCGACCGCGCGCGCGACGAGGTGCGCCTCGTCGGGCCGCAGCGCGACGTCCAGAGCCGGGCCGACGTGCTCGGCGACGACCACCCGCTCGTCGAGCACCCGCCGCAGCAGCGGTCCCGGCGGCCCGCTCACGGACGCCGCACGGCGACCAGGACGTCGCGGTGGATCGAGGAGTCGACCCGGTGCGCGAGCTCGCGCCACGGTCCGTCGTCGAGCACCTCGAGACCGGCGTCCCGGGCGGCCCCGGCCAGCGTCTCGCGCGGCAGCGTGAGGGTGTTGAAGCAGACGCCGAGCGCGCCGCCGGCGTACAGCTGGCCGGCCCAGACCGGCAGCGCCTCTCCCACCAGCGCCTCGGGCGAGCGCTCGCGGGCGGACCCGGAGTGGCTGCCGTGCACGACGCCGTACGGCGCGTCGGTGACGACCGCGTCGAAGCGCCGCTTGCCCAGCAGCTCGGCCGAGCGGCGCCCGTCGCCGGTGAGGACGCTGAGCGTCTGGGGCCGCCCGGCGGGCGTCACCTCGACGTCGAGGCGGCGCCCGACCCGGCGGCCGTCTCGGCGCACCGGCGTGACGTCGGCGCGGTGCTTGAGCCGTTTGCGCCGCAAGTACGTCTTGAGGAACGCCGCCGTCGCGTCGAACGCCTTCTCGTCCTGCTCGACGCCGGTCGCGTCGTGGCCCAGCGTCAGCGCGGTGCTCAGCGTCGTGCCGCGCCCGCACATCGGGTCCAGCACCCGCCGCGGGCCCGCGGGCCGCTCGACGGCCGCGAGGGTGAGGTTGAGCAGCAGCCGGGTGAGCTGCTCGTTGGTCTTGCCGGGGTACTTCGGGATCGTCACCAGGTCGTCGTCGAGCACGTCGGGGACCGCGACGTCGACCGGCGCCAGCAGATCGCCCTCGCGCCGGAAGAGCGCGAACCGGCTCGACATCGCCCCGACGTCCGGCGTGCCCGGCGCCGCGAGCTCGAGGTAGTCGACCCCCGCCACCTGCACCGGTCGCACGTCCTCGACCTCCGGGCACAGCACCCGCAGCTCCGCCGACGCGAGCGTCGGAGCCTGCGCGGCGTACACCCGGTTCGCCGACGGCGCGAGCAGCAGCAGGTACGTCGTCACAGCGCGCCAGCGTAGGGGCAGGGTCTCGCCGAGCTCGCTCGACCACCCGGTGGTCGAGCCCGACCGAGCGCCAGCGAGGGAGGACGTCGAGACCACCGCGACGGGCTACTCCGGCCGCCGCTCGGCCGAGTACCCTCACGCGAGTCCGGGTAGGTCGCCGAGCCGACCCTCGATCAGCGCCTCGCGCTTGGCCCGCGACCAGCCTTGTATCTGCTTCTCGGAGGCGAAGGCGTTCGCGACGTCGTGGTGGTGCTCGGCCCACACGAGCGTGACCGGAGTCCGCCGGCGCGTGTACGACGCGCCCTCCCCGGCGTTGTGCTGAGCGATCCGACTGTCGAGATCGAGGGTGCTCCCGACGGAGTACGAGCCGTCCGAGCACCTGACGATGCAGACCCAGGCCATGCGTCCGACGGTGTCCCAGGTCGCTGTGCGACGAAAGGCTTGCCCCAGCCGCCTGTGGACAAGGTCGCTGCGTCCGTCGCTGGGTCTCGACGCGCTCGCTGGCGCTCGCTGCTCGACCACCTCGGGTGGTCGAGCCCGACGGTGCGGCTCCGGGTGGTCGAGCCCGACCGAGCAGCCCTGGGTGGTCGAGCCCGACCGAGCGCCAGCGAGGGAGGGCGTCGAGACCACCCGGCCGCCGCTGCTCGGGCTCAGCGGAGCGAGCGGTAGACCTCCAGCGTCCGCTCGGCGATGGCCGGCCAGCTGAAGGACTCCTGCGCGCGGGCGCGCCCGGCCCGGCCGTACGCCGCCGCGCGCTGCGGGTCGCTGACGGCGTCAGTCAGCGCGGCGGCGAGGTCGGCGACGTACTGCTCGGGGTCGAGCGGGGTGCCGGTGCCGTCCTGGGCCTGCTCGATCGGGACCAGCCAGCCGGTGCGGTCCGGGCCGTCGGCGACGACGACCTCGGGGATGCCGCCGGTCGCGGTGGCGACGACGGCGGTCTCGCAGGCCATCGCCTCGAGGTTGACGATCCCCAGCGGCTCGTAGATCGAGGGGCAGACGAAGACGGTGGCGGCGGTGAGCAGCGCGACGACGTCGGGGCGCGGCAGCATCTCGCCGATCCAGACCACACCGTCGCGCGAGGCGGCGAGGCCGTCGACCAGCCCGCGGACCTCGGCCTCGATCTCGGGGGTGTCCGGGGCGCCGGCGCAGAGCACGAGCTGCACGTCGGGCGGCAGCTGGGCGGCGGCGCGCAGGAACAGCGGCAGCCCCTTCTGCCGGGTGATCCGGCCGACGAAGATCACCGCGGGCCGGTCCGGGTCGACCCCGAGCTCGCGGACCCGGTCGGGGTTCGCGACCGGCGACCAGTCGTCGGTGTCGATGCCGTTGTGCACGACGGTGACGCGGCCGGGGTCGACGTCGGGGTAGCTGCGCAGCACGTCGTCGCGCATCGCCGTGCTGACCGCGATGACGCCGGCGGCGGACTCGTAGGCGGTGCGCTCCGCCCAGCTGGACACGGCGTACCCGCCGCCGAGCTGCTCGGCCTTCCACGGGCGCATCGGCTCGAGGCTGTGCGCGCTGACGACGTGCGGGACGCCGTGCAGCAGCGAGGCGAGGTGGCCGGCCATGTTGGCGTACCAGGTGTGCGAGTGCACGACGTCGGTCCCCGCGCAGCCGGCGACCATCGACAGGTCGACGCCGAGGGTGCGGATCGCGGCGTTGGCGCCGGCCAGCTCGGCGAGGTCCGGGTACGACGACGTCCCCTCCTCGTCGCGCGGGGCGCCGAACGCGTGGACCCGCGCGTCGACGTCCGGACGGGCCCGCAGGGCGCGGACGAGCTCGGCGACGTGGACACCGGCGCCGCCGTACACCTCGGGCGGGTACTCCTTGCTCAGCACGTCGATCCGCATGCGCCCAACCTATCGGCGGGCGGCCTCGCCCGGTGACCTGCGTCACGGATAGGTTCGACCCATGGCCTCCTCCCGGAAGAACGTGCTCGCCATCGTCCTCGCCGGCGGCGAGGGCAAGCGCCTCATGCCGCTGACGGCCGACCGCGCGAAGCCGGCCGTGCCGTTCGGCGGCATCTACCGCCTGATCGACTTCGCGCTGTCCAACGTCGTGAACTCCGGCTACCTCAAGGTCGTCGTGCTCACGCAGTACAAGTCGCACAGCCTGGACCGCCACATCACTACGACGTGGCGGATGAGCACCCTGCTCGGCAACCACGTGACGCCGGTCCCGGCGCAGCAGCGCGTCGGCAAGCGGTGGTACCTCGGCAGCGCCGACGCGATCTACCAGTCGCTGAACCTGCTCAACGACGAGAAGCCGGACATCGTCGTGGTCGTCGGCGCCGACCACGTCTACCGCATGGACTTCTCGCAGATGGTCGACGCGCACGTCGAGTCCGGCGCGGCCGCGACGGTCGCGGCGATCCGGCAGCCGATAGGGCTGGCCGACCAGTTCGGCGTCATCGACGTCGACCCCGCCGACCCCTCGCGGATCCGGGCGTTCCTCGAGAAGCCCACCGACCCGCAGGGCCTGCCCGACAGCCCCGACGAGGTGCTGGCCTCGATGGGCAACTACGTCTTCGACGCCGACGCGCTGCGCGAGGCCGTCACGCGCGACGCCGACCTCGAGGACTCCAAGCACGACATGGGCGGCGACATCGTGCCCGCGTTCGTCGCGCGCGGCGAGGCGGGCGTCTACGACTACAAGGACAACGACGTCCCCGGCTCGCTCGAGCGCGACCGCGGCTACTGGCGCGACGTGGGGACGATGGGGTCGTACTTCGCCGCGCACATGGACCTCGTCGCGCCGCTGCCGGTGTTCAACCTCTACAACACCGAGTGGCCGATCTACACGACGTACGGGCCCCAGCCGCCGGCCAAGCTGGTCGAGGGCGACCTCGGCAAGGCGGTCAAGACGTTCAACTCGATCCTCTCGCCCGGGGTGGTCATCACCGGCGGGCAGGTGAGCACCTCGGTGCTCTCGCCGTCGGTGCGCGTCGGGGCCGGCGCCGAGGTGTCCGGCTCGGTGCTGCTGCCGGGCGTGACGGTGGGGGAGGGTGCGGTGGTCCGCAACGCGATCATCGACAAGTCGGTGGTGCTGCCGCCGGGGGTACGCATCGGCGTCGACGCCGAGGAGGACCGTGCCCGCGGGTTCGTCGTGGAGGACGGCCTGACCGTCCTCGCCAAGGAGCAGGAGGTGCCCGAGCCGTGAGCGACCCGCGAGCCGGCCAGCCGGCGCAGGCCGAGGACCTGGTCGACGTGCCCGCGCTGGTGACGGCGTACTTCACCGAGGTCCCCGACCCCGACGACCCCGACCAGCAGGTCGTCTTCGGGACCTCGGGGCACCGCGGCAGCAGCCTGCGCACCGCGTTCAACGAGACCCACATCCTCGCCACCACGCAGGCGATCTGCGACTACCGCAGGTCCCAGGGGTACGACGGCCCGCTCTTCCTCGGTGCCGACACCCACGCCCTGAGCAAGCCGGCGTGGGCCACCGCGGTGGAGGTGCTCGTCGCCAACGACGTGACGGTGATGGTCGACGACCGCGGCGGCTACACGCCGACCCCGGCGGTCTCGCACGCGATCCTGCGCGCGAACGCCGGCCGCACCACGGGCTCCGGGCTCGCCGACGGCATCGTGGTCACGCCGTCGCACAACCCGCCGGCCGACGGCGGCTTCAAGTACAACCCGCCGCACGGCGGCCCGGCCGACTCCGACGCCACGAAGGTCATCGCCGAGCGGGCCAACGCGCTGATCCGCGACGGGCTCTCCGGCGTGCAGCGCGTGCCGCTGGCCCGCACCCGCGACGCGTGCGTGCGGTACGACTTCCTCGGCGCGTACGTCGACGACCTGCCGAACGTCCTCGACCTCGACGCCGTCCGCGCGGCCGGGGTGCGGATCGGGGCGGACCCGCTCGGCGGCGCGAGCGTCGGCTACTGGGGCGAGATGGCCGAGCGGCTCGGGCTCGACCTCACCGTCGTCAACCCCGCGGTCGACCCGACCTGGCGCTTCATGACGCTGGACTGGGACGGCAAGATCCGCATGGACTGCTCCTCGCCCAGCGCGATGGCGTCGCTGATCGGGCGCAAGGACGACTTCGACGTCGCGACCGGCAACGACGCCGACGCCGACCGTCACGGCATCGTCACCCCCGACGGCGCGCTGATGAACCCGAACCACTACCTCGCCGTCGCCATCGGGTACCTCTTCGGCGGCCATCGGCCGGACTGGCCGGGGTCGGCCCGGATCGGGAAGACGCTCGTCTCGTCGTCGATGATCGACCGGGTCGCGGCCTCGATCGGGAAGCCGCTGGTCGAGGTCCCGGTCGGGTTCAAGTGGTTCGTCCCGGGCCTGCTCGACGGGTCGTTCGGCTTCGGCGGCGAGGAGTCCGCCGGTGCGTCGTTCCTGCGCCGCGACGGCAGCACCTGGACCACCGACAAGGACGGCATCCTGCTCGCGCTGCTCGCCTCGGAGATCCTCGCCGTCACCGAGCAGACGCCGAGCCGGCTGTACGCCGACCTCGTCGCCGAGCACGGCGACCCGGCGTACGCCCGCATCGACGCCGCCGCGACCCGCGAGCAGAAGGCGAAGCTCGCGGCGCTCAGCCCCGACGATGTCACCGCGACCGAGCTGGCCGGTGAACCGATCACCGGCAAGCTCACCGAGGCGCCCGGCAACGGCGCCGCCATCGGCGGCCTCAAGGTCACGACGGAGTCGGCCTGGTTCGCCGCGCGTCCTTCGGGGACCGAGGACGTCTACAAGATCTACGCCGAGTCCTTCCGCGGCGCCGACCACCTGCACCTGGTGCAGGAGGAGGCCCGCGAGGTCGTCTCCGCCGCGCTCGGGTCCTAGCGCCGCCCGGGGCGGACCCCCACCGGCGGTGACCACCGCTGGTCGAGCCTGTCGAGACCCGGTCCGGAGGTGGGTGGTGGTCTCGACAAGCTCGACCTCCGGGGGTTGCGGTCCTGCTGCGGCGTCGGGCCCTGAGGTGTGCGCCGGCGGTGACCACCGCAGGTCGAGCTCGCCGAGCCCCCGACCTCAGACCTGCCGGTACTCCAGCTCCGGGCGCCCGGAGCCGCCGTACCTCGCGCTGCGCGAGAGCAGGCCGTGCTCGGTGAGCTGCTCGAGGTAGCGGCGCGCGGTCACCCGGGAGACGCCGGTGGCCTCGGCGACCTCGGTCGCGGACAGCGGCGAGGGGGAGCGGCGTACGGCGTCGAGGACCTGCTCCATCGTCTCGGGGCTCATGCCCTTGGGCGTCACCTGCCCGCCGGCGGGGCGCAGCGCGCCGAACGCGCGGTCGACCTCGTCCTGCGCGACCTGCCCGCCCTCGCCGGCGAGGCGGGAGCGGTACTCGGCGTACTGGCGCAGCTTCTCGGCGAAGGAGGCGAAGGTGAAGGGCTTGAGCAGGTACATCACCACCCCCTGTGCCACCGCCGAGCGCACGACGTCGGAGTCGCGCGCCGAGGTCACGGCGATCACGTCGACGTCGTGGCCGGCGGCGCGCAGCCGCCGCAGCAGCACCAGGCCGTGACCGTCGGGCAGGTGCATGTCCAGCAGCACGAGGTCGACCGGCTCGGCCTCGAGCGCCCGGGCCGCGTCGGCGGCGGTGCGCGCGACGCCGGCGAGGGTGAAGCCCGGCAGTCGCCGGACGTACGTCGCGTGCGCCTCCGCGGTCACCTCCTCGTCCTCGACGACGAGCACGCGCACGCTCATGACGCGGCCCCCTCGAGGCGTACCGAGATCTCCGCGCCGCCGAGGTCGCTGCGCCCGACGCGTACGTCGCCGCCGTGGCGGCGGGCGGTGCGCCGCACGAGCGCGAGGCCGACGCCCCGCCCGCCCGGCGCTGTCGAGGCCTTCGTGGTCCAGCCCTGCTCGAGCACGTGCGCGACCTCGTTCTCGTCCATCCCGGGGCCGCTGTCGCCGACGGAGACCTCGAGCCCGGAGGCGTCGGGCGAGAGCCGGACCCGCACGCGCCGCTCGGCGCTCTCGGCGACCGCGTCCAGGGCGTTGTCGACGAGGTTGCCCAGCACGGTGACGAGGTCGCGGGCCGGGACGTCGGTAGGCCCGGTACCGCCCTCGACGGTGAGGGTGGTGCCGCGCTCGGCGGCCTCGGCGCTCTTGCCGAGCAGCAGCGCGGCGAGCACGGGGTCACCGACGCTGCCCACGACCTGGTCGGTGAGCACCTGCGCGACCTGCAGCTCCTCGGTGGCGAGCTCTACCGCCTCCTCCGCCCGGCCCATCTCGACCAGCGACACCACCGTGTGCAGCCGGTTCGCCGCCTCGTGGGTCTGCGCGCGCAGCGCCTGTGTGAGCCCGCGCGCGACGTCGAGCTCGCCGGTCACCGCCTGCAGCTCGGTGTGGTCGCGCAGGGTCAGGACGACACCGACCTCGCGGCCGTCCCAGCGTGCGGGGGAGGAGGAGACGACCAGCAGGTGCTCGCCGACGAGGTACAGGTCGTCGGAGGCGGCCGTGGGGCCGAGCGCCGCCGCGACCAGCGCCGGCGGCAGGCCGAGGCGGCGTACGTCGGCCCCGACGACGTCGTCGGGCAGGTCGAGCAGACTGCGCGCCTCGTCGTTGACCAGCTGGACGACGCCGCGGTCGTCGAGCAGCACGAGTCCCTCGCGCACGGCGTGCAGCACGGCCTCGTAGTACTCGTACATCCGGGTGATCTCGCGCTCGCCGAGCCCGTGCGTACGCCGCCGCAGCCGGCGGGTCACCAGCCAGCTGCCGAGGAGCCCGACGCCGAGGACGAGCAGGGCCGCGAGGCCGATCAGCACCAGGTCGCCGCGCAGCCCGGAGTCGATGCGCGAGACGGTGATGCCCACCGCGACGAGCGCGACGACGCGCCCGTCGGACTCGACCGGCACCACCCAGCGCACCGACGGACCGAGCGTGCCGGTGTAGGTCTGCCGGAAGGCGCGACCCTGCGGCGCGTTGCCGACGTCGCCGATGAAGCGGCGCCCGATCAGCGCGGGGTCCGGGTGGGTCAGCCGCACCCGGTCCGGGGTCATCACGGTGATGAAGTCGGTGCCGGTGGCCCGGCGCAGCCGCTCGACGTACGGCTCGAGCGTCGCCGACGGGTCGCTACCGGCCAGCGTCGCGGGCAGCGACGGAGCGTCGGCGACGCTGCGGGCGACGATCAGCGTGATCCGCGAGGCTCGGGTGCGCGAGTCGGCGCGGGCGTCGACGGCCGCGAGGGTCACCGAGACCGCGACCAGCACCAGCACGACGACCAGCTGCGTGAGCAGCACCTGCCGCGCGATCGACGGCTCGCGGCGGCGCGGCGCGGGGTCGGTGCGGACGGGGCTCACGGCAGGCCATCGTGCCCCACCCGCGGCGAACAGAACGACCAGAACAGTGACCGCGCTCACACCGTGGCGCAGGATGGCGCTCGTCACCCGACCCGCCCGTACGCCTGACCCCACCCGACGGAGGCACCCGTGAGCACCACCGACACACCCGCCGCACCCCGGCAGCGGCGCGACCGCACCCACTTCCTCTACATCGCGGTCATCACCGCCGTCGCGCTCGGCATCGCCGTCGGCCTGCTCTTCCCCGGCTTCGCGGTGTCGCTGAAGCCGTTGGGCGACGGGTTCATCAACCTGATCAAGATGATGATTCAGCCGATCATCTTCTGCACCGTCGTCCTCGGCGTCGGAAGCGTCGCCAGCGCGGCCAAGGTCGGGAAGGTCGGCGGCCTCGCGCTGGTCTACTTCCTCGTGCTCTCCAGCGTCGCGCTGCTGGTCGGCCTCGTCGTCGGCAACGTCATCCACCCCGGCGACGTGCTCCAGCTGACCCCCGACTCGGCCGCGGCGGGCACCGACGCCGCGGCGGGCGGCGAGGGGTCCACGACGGACTTCATCCTCGGCATCATCCCGACCTCGCTGCTGTCCTCGCTGACGTCGGGCTCGGTCCTCCAGGCGCTGTTCGTCGCGCTGCTCGTCGGCTTCGCGCTCCAGGCGATGGGTACGGCCGGCAAGCCGGTCCTCGGCGTGATCGGGCACTTCCAGAAGCTGGTCTTCCGGGTGCTGGCGATGATCATGTGGGTGGCCCCGGTCGGCGCGTTCGGCGCGATCGCGGCGGTCGTCGGCCAGACCGGCGTCGACGCGCTCAAGGGGCTCGCGCTGCTGATGGCCGCGTTCTACCTCACCTGCGCGCTCTTCGTCTTCGTCGTGCTCGGCGCGATCCTCAAGGTCGTCTCCGGCATCAACGTGTTCTCGCTGCTGAAGTACCTCGGGCGGGAGTTCCTGCTGATCGTGTCCACCTCGTCGTCGGAGACCGCCCTGCCGCGGCTGATCGCGAAGATGGAGCACGCCGGGGTCGAGAAGACGACGGTCGGCGTGGTCGTGCCGACCGGGTACTCCTTCAACCTCGACGGGACCGCGATCTACCTGACGATGGCCTCGCTGTTCATCGCCGAGGCGCTGAACAAGCCGTTCTCGATCGGCCAGCAGGTCTCGCTGCTGGTGTTCATGGTCATCGCGTCGAAGGGTGCGGCCGGGGTCACCGGCGCCGGCCTGGCCACGCTGGCCGGCGGCCTGCAGGCGCACCGCCCCGACCTGGTCCAGGGCGTCGGCCTCATCGTCGGCATCGACCGGTTCATGTCCGAGGCCCGCGCGGTCACGAACTTCGCCGGCAACGCCATCGCGACCGTCGTCATCGGCACCTGGACCGACAGCCTCGACAAGTCGCGCCTGCAGCAGGTGCTCGCCGGGGAGCTCCCGTTCGACGAGACGACGATGGTCGACGACCACGACACGCCTACCGCGGAGACCGCCGCGGCGGCCGGGACCGGCCCCTCGGCGCAGGCCTGACCCGTACGAGCGCCTCCAGCGGCCCCGGCTCACCGGTCGGGGCCGCTGCCGCGTCCCCGCGGGAGGTCCGGGGCGTGGCAGCCTGTGCCTGCCAGCAGACCCGAGCCCCGGTCGTGACCGGGCCGACGAGAGAGTGAGCGCGTGAGCGACGTACTCCGCACCGAGCGCGACGGCAACGTCGAGACCTGGACCATCGACCTGCCCGACCAGCGCAACCCGATCTCCGGGCTGGACGTGATCGAGGCGTTCGAGGAGCACACCCGTCGGGTCACCGACGACCTCGACGTGCGCTGCGTCGTGCTGACCGGCGCCGGGTCGGCCTTCTCCGCGGGCGGCAACGTCGCCGACATGAAGGCGAAGGAGGGCATCTTCGCGGGCAACCCGTGGCAGGTCCGCAACGGCTACCGCCGCGGCATCCAGCGCATCCCGCTGGCCATGGCCGCCTGCGAGGTCCCGATGGTCGCGGCCGTCAACGGGCCCGCGGTCGGCGCCGGGTGCGACCTCGCGCTGATGTGCGACCTGCGCATCGCCTCGACGAAGGGCTGGTTCGCCGAGAGCTTCGTGCAGCTCGGCATCATCCCCGGCGACGGCGGAGCCTGGCTGCTCACCGAGGCCGTCGGCCCGCAGCGCGCGGCCGAGATGGCGCTGACCGGCGACCGTGTGCCCGCCGACCAGGCGCTCGCCTGGGGCCTGGTCACCGCCGTCGTCGAGCCCGAGGAGCTGCTGCCGGCCGCCCTCGAGCTCGCGGGCCGGGTTGCGAAGAACCCCCCGCACGCCACCCGCATGGCCAAGCGGCTGCTGCGCGAGTCCCAGCGCGCCACCCTGCCGCAGGTCCTCGAGCTGTCCGCCTCGATGCAGGCCCTCTCCCACCACACCGCCGACCACGACGAGGCGATGGCCGCGATGACCGAGAAGCGCCAGGGGACGTACGGCGGCAGCTGAGTGAGCGTGCCGGCGGCGGGGGTCTCGACGTCCTCCCTCGCTGGCGCTCGGTCAGGCTCGACCACCGGTGGTCGAGCAGCCCCAGGTGGTCGAGCAGCGACGAGCGCCAGCGAGGAGCGCGTCGAGACCCGGTCACGGAGGCACCGGGGGCGACCACCGCCGGTCGAGCCCGTCGAGACCCCGGCGAGGCAGGCGCCGGCGGCGACCACCGCTAGTCGAGCAGCCATAGGTGGTCGAGCAGCGACGAGCGCCAGCGAGGAGCGCGTCGAGACCCGGCGACGGACGCGCCGGCGGCGACCACCGCCGGTCGAGCAGCCCCAGGTGGTCGAGCAGCGACGAGCGCCAGCGAGGAGCGCGTCGCGACCCGGTCACGGAGGCACCGGCGGCGACCACCGCCGGTCGAGCAGCCCCAGGTGGTCGAGCAGCGACGAGCGCCAGCGAGGAGCGCGTCGAGACCCGGCGACGGACGCGCCGGCCCCGCTCACCGCCGGTCGAGCTTGTCGAGACCCCGACCGCCGGCGGCGGCACGCGCCTCAGACGACCGGCGTCGCCCGCTCCACCAGCGAAGCCAGGTTCAGCCCGGGCGGGAGGGTGCCGAACGTGCCGCCGCCCTCGCCGCCGAGGCGGCTCGCGCAGAACGCGTCGGCGACGTACGACGGGGCGGAGCGCAGCAGCAGCGCCCCCTGCAGGCACGCGGCCATCAGACCCGCCAGCCGGCGGGCGGAGACCTCGAGCGTCTCGGTGTCGCCGAGCATCTCCAGCACCTGTCCGACGGCGCGGTCGAGCCGGGCGTCCTCGCCGCGGACCGCGCCGACCTCGTGCAGCCAGGCCTCCAGCGACGCGGGCTCGCGGCCGAGCGCGCGCAGCACGTCGAGGGCGTTGACGTTGCCCGAGCCCTCCCATACCGAGTTCAGCGGCGACTCGCGGAACAGCAGCGGCAGCCCGGACTCCTCGACGTAGCCGTTGCCGCCCAGGCACTCCAGCGCCTCCGCGACCATCGCCGGGGTGCGCTTGCAGACCCAGAACTTCGCCAGCGGCAGCGCGATGCGGCGCAGCGCCTGCTCGTGGGCGTCGTCGCGGCGGTCGACCGCGGCGGCGAGGCGCAGCGCGAGCGTCGACGCGGCCTCGGACTCCACCGCGAGGTCGGCGACGACGTTGCGCATCAGGGGCTTGTCGGCCAGCGGTCCGCCGAACGCGCTGCGGTGCGCGACGTGCCACGACGCCTCCGAGAGCGCCTTGCGCATCAGCCCCGCCGAGCCGATCACGCAGTCCAGCCGGGTCGCGGCGACCATCTCGATGATGGTGCGCACCCCGCGGCCCTCCTCGCCGAGGCGGCGTACCCAGGTGCCGTCCATCTCGAGCTCGGAGGAGGCGTTGGAGCGGTTGCCCAGCTTGTCCTTGAGGCGTACGACGGACAGCCGGTTGCGCTCCCCGCCGGGCAGCACACGGGGGAGCAGGAAGCAGGTCAGCCCGCCCGGCGCCTGGGCGAGGACGAGGAACACGTCGTTCATCGGCGCCGAGGTGAACCACTTGTGCCCGTGGAGCGTGTACTCGCCGTCGACCGACGTCGGGCGCGCCTCGGTGACGTTGGCGCGCACGTCGGAGCCGCCCTGCTTCTCCGTCATCCCCATCCCGGCGAGGACGCCGGCCTTGGTCTCGGCGGGCCGCAGCCCCGGGTCGTACGTCGTCGAGGCGAGCCGCGGCTGCCACTCGGCCGCCAGCGCCGGGTCGGCGCGCAGGGCGGGGACGGCGGCGTACGTCATCGACAGCGGGCAGCCGTGGCCCGGCTCGACCTGCCAGGCGAGGAACCCGGCGGCGCGGCGCAGGTGCGGGAACGTCGACCCGTCCTGCACCCACGGGGTCGCGCCGAGCCCGTGGCCGACGCCGCGCTCCATCAGCCAGTGCCACGACGGGTGGAACTCGACCTCGTCGATGCGGTTGCCGTAGCGGTCGTAGGGCCGCAGCACCGGCGGGTGCTGGTTGGCGAGCATCCCCTGCTGGCGGGCCTCGGCGGTGCCCGCGTCCGCTCCGAGCGCGGTCAGCGAGGCCAGCACGTCCTCGTCGCCGTGGCGGCGTACTGCCTCGACGAGGACCGGGTCGCCGGTGACGGTGTTGTGCCCCTCGAGGGGCGGGGCCTGGTTCGTCGCTGCCCGGTTGTCGTCGGCCATGGCCTTACCGTAGAGACCATGGCAACGGGGGCGGTCGGGGGCGACGGCCCGTCGCGCTCGGGCCCGGTGGCGCCGACCTCCCGGGCCGCCGCGCTGCGCCAGATCGGCCCCGCGCGCCTGAGCCGCGCGGTGTGGCGCCTGACCAAGGAGACGACGCTGGCCTGCGTCCACCACCGGGTGACCGGGCTGGCGGCCGAGGCGGCGTTCTTCGCGATCCTGTCGCTGCCGCCGCTGGTCTTCGCGCTGGCCGGGGCGATCGGCTACGTGGTCGAGCGGTTCTCGGCCAACCGCGTCGACGAGGTGCGCGAGGCGGTGCTGTCGCTCGCCGGGCAGGCGCTGACCCCCGACACCGTGAACTCGATCATCCGTCCGACGCTCGACGACGTGCTCGCCGGCGGGAGATACGACGTCGTCTCCGTCGGCTTCGTGCTCGCGCTGTGGTCGGGCTCGCGGGCGCTGAACGTCTTCGTCGACACCATCACGATCATGTACGGCCTCGGCGGGGTGCGCGGGATCGTGCGGACCCGGACGCTGTCGTTCTTCCTCTACGTCCTCGGCCTGGTCACCGGCATCGTCAGCATCCCGCTGGTGCTCGCCGGGCCGACGCTGGTGCGCGACGTGGTCCCCGAGCGGCTGATGTTCCTCAACGACCTGTACTGGCCGGTCGTGCTGGTGCTGTGCATCTGCTTCCTCGCCACGCTCTACCACGTCTCGGTGCCGGTCCGGACGCGCTGGCGGCTCAACCTGCCCGGCGCGGTGTTCTCGATGGCGGTGTGGATCTTCGGCTCGGCGCTGCTGCGGCTGGTCCTCGCCGGGACGGCGGGGTCCTCGACGTCGATCTACGGCCCGCTGGCGGCGCCGATCGCGGTGCTGATCTGGCTCTACATCCTCGCCATCGCGGTCCTCATCGGCGCCGCGATCAACGCCACGTTCGACCGGCTCTGGCCGCAGCCGGAGACCACCGGCGCCCGGCGGCAGCTGCTGCGCCGCGTGCAGCGCTCGGTGCGCACGTGGCGCCCGGGCGCCGAGCGGCCGGCCCGCGCCGGGCCGGGCGCCGGTCCGCGCCACAGTGGAGGGACCGGCACCGGGCGCGACGCGGAGTCCGGCGACGGCTCGCAGGCCGGGTCCGGCGTACGTGCCGGCTGAGTGCGCACCACCTGCCGGGAGCGACTCCTCGTGCGTGCCATGCTGACGCCGTGGCGAACGTGACCCTGCCGACCCCGGTGCTGCTGGCCGGGGGAGCGCTGTGCCTCGTCGGCGGCTACCTGCTCGGCGCCGTCACCGGCCCGGACACGCCGGACCGGACGACGGCCACGGTAGTCAGCTACGAGCGCGAGGGCAGCCGGCTGTGCCTCAAGGGCGACGCCGTGGAGGACGAGCGCGGCGCCCGTGACGGCGAGCTGTGCGGGGTGTGGCGGCGCAGCAACCCCGCGACCGGTGATGACCCGAAGGCCGGGCAGGAGTTCCGCTTCGCGACCCAGGAGGTCTCCGGTCAGGGCGGTGGCGAGGGCAGCGGCTCGAGCACCGTCGTGATCTACGGCGACCTCGTCGGCTGAGGGGTACGCGGTGCCGGTCTCGACGACCAGCCTGGTCCGGTTCCCGGCGGCCAGCCGCTCGCCGTGGTGGCAGCTCGGCCGCCGCGTGCTGCTGGCGCTGGCGATCCTCGTGGGCACCGTCCTGCTGGTCTACCTCGACCGCGACGGCTACCGCGACAGCGCCAAGCCGAACGGCACGATCGGGCTGGTCGACGCGATGTACTACACGACCGTCACGCTCTCCACGACCGGGTACGGCGACATCGCCCCCGCCACGCAGGGCGCCCGGCTGGTCAACGCCTTTGTGATCACCCCGGCCAGGATCGCCTTCCTGGTCCTCCTCATCGGGACCACCCTGGAGGTGCTCGCCTCGCAGGGGCGCGAGCAGTTCCGCATCGCGCGCTGGAGGAAGAAGATGGACGAGCACGTCGTGGTCATCGGCTACGGCACCAAGGGGCGCAGCGCGGTCGACGTGCTGGCCGGCAACGGTGTCGACCGCGAGCGGATCGTGGTCGTCGACCCGTCCGCCCACGCCGTCGAGGACGCCAACGCCGACGGCCTGGCGGTGATCGCCGGCGACGCCACGCGTCGCGAGGTGCTGCGCCGCGCGGGGGTCGACCGGGCCGAGCAGGTCATCATCACCACCAGCCGCGACGACTCGACGGTGCTCTCGACGCTGACGGTGCGCCAGCTCAACCCCGACGCCTACATCGTCGCCGCGGTGCGCGAGTCCGACAACGTCGAGCTGGTCAAGCAGAGCGGCGCGGACTCGGTGATCACCTCCTCCGACGCCGTGGGCCGCCTGCTCGGACTGTCCTCGGTGAGCCCGACGCTGGGCTCGGTGATGGAGGACCTGCTGACGTACGGCGAGGGCCTCGAGGTCGCCGAGCGCGACCTGCTGGTCTCCGAGGTCGGCAAGCAGCCGCAGCAGCTGCGCGACCAGGTGATCGCGGTGGCGCGCGACGACAAGGTCTTCCGGTACTTCGACCCCTCGGTGACCCAGCTGGCCCGCGGCGACCGGCTGATCGTCGTACGCCCCTCGAAGGAGCTGCCGTGGGCGCCGCGCCCCGGCACCCACGACGAGGTGCTCGCAGACGAGGACGACTAGGTACTGGTCTAGTCCGGTACGACGAATTCCGTCGCTGTCCTGCATTCGGGGGACAGGTCGGGGCCGGCCCCGTACTGTTCCTCTCAGAACCGCTGGTGACCCGAGACGCCAGCGGTTCTCCTACTTTTCGCCCCTCGCCCGTGCGGGCGGCTCGCGACGGAGCCGGGCGGCCCTAGGGTGTCGCCCATGAGCGACAACGAGTCCCGGACGCCGCCCCCCTCGCGCCTCTCGCCGACCGGCCCGAGCGACGCGACGGCGCCCGCGAGCGGCCCGGCCGAGCAGCCGGCCCCGCCGGCGTCCGGCGACCGGTCGAAGGCCGAGACCACGAAGACCGACGAGCCGAAGGCGGCGAAGGGGTCCGACACGGTCGACGCCCTGTCGGGCTCGCGGACCAGCAGCTTCTGGGCGACCGTCGTCTTCCTCGTCGTCGTGCTGGTGCTGCTGGCGATCTTCGTCCTGCAGAACACCGACCCGGTCGAGATCCGCTTCCTCGGCTGGAGCGGCAGCGCCCCGCTGGCCGCCGCGCTGATGATCGCCGCCGCGGGCGGCCTGCTGCTCGCGGTCGCTGCGGGAACGCTGCGGATCCTGCAGCTGCGTCGCCGGGTCAAGCGCGAGCGCAAGGCCGCCGGCGCCAAGTAGTGACGACGGTCCTGGTCGTCGACGGCGCCAACGTCGTCGGCGCCCGCCCCGACGGCTGGTGGAAGGACCGCGCCGGCGCCGCCCGTCGCCTGCACGAGAGCCTGCTGGTCGCCGACGTCCCCCAGGAGCAGGTCGTCCTCGTCCTCGAGGGCGCCGCGAAGGGCGGGGTGCCGAAGGGCCGCGACGGCCACGTCCGCACCCGCCACGCGAAGGCCAGCGGCGACGACGAGATCGTCGCCGCCGCCCAGGAGGCTTCCGAGGCGGGCCACCGCGTGTACGTCGTCACCGCCGACCGCATCCTCATGGGCCGCGTCGAGCGGTACGGCGCCACCGTCCTCACCCCCACCTGGCTCCTCGCCGAGCTCGACTGACCCCCGCACCCGCGAGGGCCGAGCCTGTCGAGACCCGGCGAGCCGAGGCAGGACCGCTCCACCGGATGCCAGCCCGTTAAGACCACGGCGACCCACGGTGGTCGAGCAGTGACCGAGCGCCAGCGAGGGAGCGTCCGTCGAGACCCCCACCCGCCACCTGCCGGACGCACGACGTCCGATACCCGTGCCAGTCTCGACGCATGACGCCCCCGCACCACCTCACCCGCGACGAGGCCCGCCGCATCGCCGTACGCGCGGCCTTGCTGGCTGAGGAGCAGCCGGACGACCTTCTCGACACGGCGCGTCGACTGACCCTCCTGCCGCTCGACCAGACGGCCGCGGTGGCTCCGGCCGCCGAGTTGGTGCTGTGGACCCGGCTGGGGGAGGCCCACCGGCCCGGCGACCTCGACGACGCGGTTGCGGCCCAGGAGCTCGTCGAGGTGGCCGGCGGCTGGCGGGCGTACGACGACGTCGTTCTGCACCGCGCCGAGATGGCCGCGTGGCCGACGCCCGGGACGTGGAAGGACTGGCACCACCGGCTCAGCGACTGGATGAGCGCCAACGACGCGTGCCGTCTCGACGTGCTCGAGCTGCTGCGCCGCGAGGGCCCGCTACCGGCGGGGGAGGTGCCCGACACCTGCGTGCAGCCGTGGCGCTCGTCGGGCTGGAACGACGGCAAGAACGTGAAGATGATGCTCAACCATCTCGTGCAGCGCGGCGAGGTCGCGTTCGCCGGCCGGGACGGACGTGAGCGCCTCTATGACCTCGCCGAGCGGGTGTACGCCGACGACCCGGTCCCCGACCTGGCCGACGCCGAGGCCGAGCTCGACCGTCGCCGCCTGCGCGCGTACGGGGTCGCCCGCGCCGGCGCGGTCTATCAGCAGGGCGAGCCGGTCGGCGGCGGCGAGGCGGGGGAGCCGGCCACGGTCGACGGCGTACGAGGCCGCTGGCGGGTCGACCCCACGGCTCTCGAGACGCTGGAGCGCCCGGTGCCCGACACGGTCCGGCTGCTCGCGCCGTTCGACGTGCTGCTGCACGACCGCAAGCGGATGGCCGACCTGCTCGGTTTCGACTACGCCCTGGAGATGTTCAAGGCGAAGGAGAAGCGGCGCTGGGGCTACTACGCGCTCCCGGTCCTCCACGGCGACCGCCTGGTCGGCAAGGTCGACGCCACCGCCGATCGCGAGGCGGGCATGTTCCTGCTGCACGCCGTCCACGAGGACGAGCAACTCGACTCGACGACGCGCTCGGTTATCGAGGACCGTGTCGCCGAGCTCGCCCGCTGGCTCAGCCTGGTCGTGCGCGAAGCGCCTCACACGAGCTGAGCGTCCGAGGCATGCGGGGGACTGCCTCCGGCCGCCCCACACCCACGCGACGATCTCCCGGAAGTCAGTCCTCCGACGGGAGGGCGGCCGGGTCGGGCTCCGAGTCCGGCTCGGGGGTCTTCGGCTCGCCGCTCGGGTCGTTCGGGTTGGCGTCCGGCTCGGCCATGGGGTTGTCGGGAGCGATGTTCGGGTCGATGGGCATGGCTGCGTTTCTACACCCGACGGCCAATTTCAGCGGGTTGCCCCGAGCGGCACCGTCCGCGAATGGCGAAAAGGCCATCGAAAGGTTTGGAACCTACTGGGTTGCTGGTGGGCGCCACTGGATCTGAAGCCTTGAACGCGGGTTCGCCACCATCCCGTCGCGCGACGCCTAATCTGTCGCCCACCACCACATGGGGGTGGAGAACCCGGCCAGTGCGCGGTTTTGAGAGCTTGTGCTTGGCCCCTGAACAGTCGTGGGGAGTACGGAGATGGATGCGAAGAAGGCCGTTGAGAAGGCGTTCGAGAAGGCCTTGACCGCGCAGCAACCGTTCGCCAAGAACAACGTCGAGCGATTGCGCAGGGTTCACCCCGATGACACCCCAAGCGACATGGCCCGGCGATTGGACCGGTACTTCCTCACCGCCGTCACGACCAGCGGCGCAACGGCAGGCGGCGTCGGAGCTGTCCCTGGCGCGGGAATCCCGGCCGGTCTCGCTGACGTCTTGTCGTTCACAGAGGCGTCGGTTCTCTACGTGCTCTCGCTGGCCGAGGTGCACAAACTGCACCCTGAGGACATCGAGCGCCGCAAGGCGCTCCTGTACACGGTGATGATCGGTGACAGCGCGATCGGAGCTTTCGGCAAGTTCGCCGACAAGTCGGGAACCTACTGGGCGAAGAAGATCGTCGAGTCCATCCCGATGAAGGCGATCAACTCTGCAAACAAGGTGCTTGGGCCACGGTTCATCACCAAGTACGGCACCAAGCAGGGCGTGCTCGTGCTGAGCAAACAGGTGCCCATGGGAATCGGAGTAGCGCTCGGCGGTGGCGCGAACCACGTTGTCGGCCGTGGCACCGTCAAATCCGCGCACAAGATCTTCGGTGCTGCTCCCAAGACGTGGGGACCCCCAGACGAAGGCGCGGCGCCCGTGAGAGTTCCGACATAAGAGCCCACCTGCAGTCGGGCCCGATCAGATGAAGGGATAGCTGCACGGTTGGGGCTAGGCCACCTCGACGAGCATCCGAGGGCGGTCGCTGCACGTCGTCTCGAGTGGTGGCTTTCGATGCGATTCAGCCCGGCACGCAGGTGGTGTCGATCCAAAAAGTCGTGGCGATGCTGGCCAGGCTGATGGACGCGCTCGCGCGATATCCCGATGCCCGGCAGGTGGTTGCGGCGCGGCCGGAGATCGGGGGCCCGGAGTGACGGACGTGTCCTTGCACGTGGCTGCCGCGCTGGACCCGGTGGTGTTCGCGCGGCGGGAGGGTTCGCCGCGGAGCCGTGGCAGACCCCACTGATCCGCTCGACGTCGCGGCGGCTGCTGCTGGCCTGTAGCCGGCAGGTGGGCAAGTCCACGTCGGTGGCATACCGGGCGGTGCACACGGCGCTGTGCCGGGCCGGTGCGTTGGTGTTAATCATCGCGCCGGGCCAGCGCCAGTCCGAGGAGTTCCTCAAGATCGTCACGGGTATCGACCGGGCCGCGGGCAGGCCGGCAGCCACCGCGGCCGACAGCGCTACCACCCGCCAACGGGCCAACGGGCCAACGGGTCGCGGGTGGTGGCCCTGCCCGGCACCGAAGGCACCACCCGCGGGTTCGCCGGGGCCAAGCTGCTGATCATCGACGAGGCCGCCCGTGTGGACGACGTGTTCTTTGGCGTGCTGCCGATGGTGGCCAGCGACGGCACCGTGGCGTGCCTGTCGACGCCGTGGGGATAGCGGGGGTTCTTCTAGGAGCTTTGGGGCGACCCCGTCAACGGCTGGGAACGCCACCGCGTCACCGTCTACCAGTCAGCCCGTGGACCGCTGAGCGCATCACCGAGATGCGCCGGTCGGTGGGCAGCTTCACGTTCGCGTCCGACTACGAGGCGCAGTTCACCGACACCGAACAGCAGGCGTTCACCGCTAGCGCGGTGCGCGGCCTACAGCGCCACGCTCGCACCGCTGTTCCCGAACGGAGTCACGCCATGACAGACGGCAGCTACATGGTCGGCCTGGACCTGGGCCAAGCCACCGACTACTCCGCCCTCGCGGTGGTCGAGCGGGTGCTGGTGCTGCCCGCCGGCGTAGACGCGACCCACTACGAGCGCCGCGCCGGGCTGGCGACGGCTCCGGCGTTGGGCACCGAGCTGCGCGTGCGGCACCTGCAGTGGTGGGACCTGGGCACCCCATACCCCGCGGTAGTGGCCGACGTAGCCGCGCTGATGGCAACCGAACAGCTAGGTGACGCGTGGCTGTCGTACGACTCCACCGGAGTAGGCCGCGCAGTGAAGGACCTGATCTGGGACGCCTACCAAGCCGGCCAGATGGGCCACCACCCGCCGCTGCCGGTCACCATCACCGGCGCCGAACACAGCACCACCGACACCGTGCCCAAGCGCAACCTCATCGCCGCGGTCCAGGTACCGCTGCAGCAGGGCCTGTTGAAGATCGCCTACGGGCTACCGCTGGGAGAGGTGCTGGAACGCGAATTCACTGGCTACCGCATGCGCCAGATTGCCGCAGGCCGCGACAGCTACGACATCGCCCGCAAGGCCGGCGCCGGCCACGGCGACCTCGTCATCGCCCTAGCCCTGGCAGCTCGCCGAGCCAATCACAGCGTCCCGCCTCCCATCGTGGAGCATCACGGAAGCAACAATGGTGGCTAGCGCTCAGGGGTCCAACTTCCGTGCCGCAGGTAGAACGCCAGCGAAGCGTCTTGGATATATAGCGTTTCGTCGCGAAGACGGAGCACCGGGTCGCTTCCGTCACGCCGTTCAAAAGCAATTTCATTGATCTGCTTCATCGCGTTGTTCACCCGGTTCTTGGCGACGGTCCCTTCGGCGATCCGTTGTACCTCGGCGAGTACGGTGCGCTCCGGAAGCGTCATCGGTGGCACCAGTCGGCCAATGGCGCTTAGGACAGCACCGTAGATGTCAGTTGCAACGCCGCCCTCGTGAAGTACGATTTCGTTCCGTGACGTTCCCTTGGTGGGGGGTCCAGCAAGCAACCGCTCAAAGATGGGTGGAGCTGTTCGGTCGGCGACGCTCGTAAGTAGCCGGTCAAAGTCCGCGGGAAGAGCTAGCGTTACGGGGTCTGGTCGAGTCTCTCTGATGCCGAACTCGTAGCGAACAAGGTCATGGCACAGCTGCTGCATGAGGAACGGCGATCCGTAGCTGTTACGCGCGAGTTCACGCGCGACGCTGTTACCAGGGTCAATTAGGTTGAGAAGCCCAAAACCGGTGGTGCCGATAGCCTCGAGTTCGTCATCCTCCCATTCAGGGATCGGGAGGCTCCAGACCCGGAGTTGCATGTTGCGTTCGGTGCGTACGAGTTCGAACGCTTCGGATGGCACGGCGATGAGGACCACTCGATTGGTACGAATGATCGTCTTGATCGCTCTGGACATCGACCGCTTTGCGACATCTGGGATGAAGTGAAAGTCGTCGATGACGATCGGTTTCGGCGATCGCCGAAAGGCGTCTCGGACCCCCTTCGGGACGTGAACGGTCTCGCTAAGGCTCTCGGTCCGGCCGGAAGACTCACCATCGGTGCGTCCCCGTTCACCGGTGGCAACTTTGGCGTCGATCCCTACCTTGACGGTGCTGTCGACGGTGCTTGCGCTGGAGGTTCCTCGTGTCCGCTCGTAGCCAACGCCCAGTTCGCTCGCCAACTGCTCCCAGAAGTCTTCGACCGAATAGATGTCTTCGCCGTGCAGCCACACGGCGTCGCTCTCAGGAAGTAGGCGCTCAACAAGCACGGTTTTCCCGCTCTTGCTGGCGCCGAAGATGGTCAACGCCTTACCAGTCTCGTTGAGGTACCGGTCGACCTGCTGCTCAATGTCCCGGCTTTGCCGCGGGTTGTACGTAACGCTCGGTGTGCCTCCTGCTACGAAGACCTCGCTGGTGAGGTGCACCTTGATCACAACGCGTCCTCCGCATCCGCCGGCACTGTCGGAGGCTAGTAGGGCTGCGTCTGCAACAAAGGGCGAACACGCTGGAGAGAGCAATGCACATGCATTGCACGACCCGAACATGCGAACGGCCCCCAACCGGCGTTTGTGCAGGTCAGGGGCCGTTTAGCTGCGGTGGGCGATACTGGGTTTGAACCAGTGACCTCTTCCGTGTCAAGGAAGCGCGCTACCACTGCGCCAATCGCCCGGGTCGAGCACCGCGCCAACCATGGTGGCCGGCCGGTTCGAGGTGGGTACGGGATTCGAACCCGTGTTGACGGATTTGCAGTCCGTTGCCTCGCCTCTCGGCCAACCCACCGTGGAGGCTTGGCATTCTCCGAGCGGACGACGAGGCTCGAACTCGCGACCTCAACCTTGGCAAGGTTGCGCTCTACCAACTGAGCTACGTCCGCTTGCGACTCCCGGTCTCCCGGTGAGCGCTTGAGAACCATATCGGACCTGCGCCCGAGCACAAACTCGGGGGGCGTGGCCCGGGTGTCGGCTCCCGGCTGGTTCAGACCGAGAGGTCGGTGGAGCCGCCGAGCAGCGCCTCGAGGACGGCGTCGAGGTCGACGTGGTCGGCCTCCGCGCCCTCGGGGACGGCGGCGAGCATGCGGGCGACGAACGCGTGGCACGAGCGCAGGTCGACCTGGGTGACGACGGACCCGTCGGGGGAGGTGAACTCGATGAGGGCGACCGCGGTGCCGTCGTGGGTGACGCCCGGCCAGACCTGGACGTCGCCCTCGCCGCACGGCTCGTACAGGCCGCGGATCAGCAGGTCGCGTCCGAAGGTCCAGGTGACCGCCGGCGAGGTCTGGAAGACGACACTCATCGCGTACGGGTCGCGGCTGTCGAAGCGCAGCTCGGCGTCGAGCTGCCCCTCGTGACCGGCATCGCCGAGGAGATCGAGGCTGACGGCCTCGTGGATGACATGAGCGCTGGCGTCAGGGTTCACTGGCCAGTCCTCCAAGGTGTTCGGATGATGTCGGGGGAATCCTCGGGGTGGGTCGTCCCGAGTGACGTCTCGCACGCTGTCACGGCGCGCAACGGGCCAACAATGACTGATCGGTCATTCTTGGGGGACCGGAAGGCCGAAATTGGACAAATCGATTCGGACATTCCGGGAATGAGTCACACGAGCCACTCGGGCACCACGGCGCTGGCCGCCGGATTGGACCACATCCGTCACACGAGTGCCCATGCGCCGCGCCGAGAGACGCCGTTCGCACGTCGTCCGGGACGCGAACGGCCGGCCCTTCGCGCAGAAGGACCGGCCTGGTCGGGGTGGGCGATACTGGGTTCGAACCAGTGACCTCTTCGGTGTGAACGAAGCGCGCTACCACTGCGCCAATCGCCCGGAGCGCCGTCACACTAGCGCACGCTCGGGGGCTCGCTCACACCGAGGCAACCCGGTGGGCCCGCCCGCCGTACGTCGATAGCATCACCGGCGTCCTGCCGACGTGGCTGCCACCCGTGAAAGAGGCCCTCGTGTCCGACCCGTCCTCGTCCCTGACCGTGCACGCCGACGGCGAGGAGCGCACCGTCGAGACGGGCACCAAAGCCTGGGAGCTGTTCCGCGACGACGCGGAGGTCATCGCCGCCCGGATCGGGGGAGTGCTGCGCGACCTGTCCTACGAGCTCGCCTCCGGTGACGTCGTCGAGCCGGTCGCCATCGACAGCCCGGACGGGCACGACGTCCTGCGCCACTCGACCGCGCACGTCATGGCGCAGGCGGTGCAGGACCTCTTCCCGCAGGCGCGGCTGGGCATCGGGCCGCCGATCACCGACGGCTTCTACTACGACTTCGACGTCGAGACGCCCTTCACCCCCGCGGACCTCGAGAAGATCGAGACCCGGATGCGCAAGATCATCAAGGAGGGTCAGCGGTTCTCCCGCCGCGTCACCTCCGACGCCGAGGCGATCGACGAGCTCGCCGACGAGCCGTACAAGATCGAGCTGATCGGCCTCAAGGGCGGGGTCTCGACAAGCTCGACCACCGAAATGTCCGATGTCGCCGACGGGGCCTCGGTCGAGGTGGGTGGCGGCGAGCTGACCATCTACGACAACGTGCGCCGCGACGGCGAGGTCGCGTGGAGCGACCTGTGCCGCGGGCCGCACCTGCCGACGACCAAGCGCATCCCCGCGTTCACGCTGATGCGCTCCGCAGCGGCGTACTGGCGCGGGGACGAGAAGAACAAGCAGCTGCAGCGCATCTACGGCACCGCCTGGGAGTCCAAGGACGCGATGGCGGCGTACCTGCACCGCCTCGAGGAGGCCGAGCGCCGCGACCACCGCAAGCTCGGGCGCGACCTCGACCTCTACTCCTTCCCCGACGAGATCGGCTCCGGCCTGCCGGTCTTCCACCCCAAGGGCGGCGTGATCAAGCGGGTGATGGAGGACTACGTCCGCCAGCGCCACATCGACGAGGGCTTCGAGTACGTCGGCACCCCGCACGTCGCCAAGGAGGGGCTCTTCTACACCTCGGGCCACCTGCCGTACTACGGCGAGGGGATGTTCCCCGCGCTCGACGTCGACGGCATGGACTACCGCCTCAAGGCGATGAACTGCCCGATGCACAACCTCATCTACCGCTCGCGCCAGCGCTCCTACCGCGAGCTGCCGCTCCGCTTGTTCGAGTTCGGCCACGTCTACCGCCACGAGAAGTCCGGCGTGATCCACGGCCTCACCCGGGTGCGCGGCTTCGCCCAGGACGACTCGCACTCCTACGTCACCAAGGAGCAGGCGCCCGGCGAGATCGAGCACCTGCTCGAGTTCATCCTCGGGCTGCTGCGCGACTTCGGCCTCGACGACTACTACCTCGAGCTGTCGACGCGCGACGACTCCAAGCCCGACAAGTTCATCGGCTCCGACGAGGAGTGGGCCGAGGCGACGTCGGTGCTGGAGCAGGTGGCCACCGCGTCGGGCCTCGAGCTCGTGCCCGACCCCGGCGGCGCGGCGTACTACGGCCCGAAGATCAGCGTCCAGGCCCGCGACGCCATCGGCCGCACCTGGCAGATGTCGACGATCCAGTACGACTTCAACCAGCCCTCCGCGGACCGCTTCGGTCTCGAGTACGTCGCCGCCGACGGCAGCCGCCAGCAGCCGGTGATGATCCACTCGGCGAAGTTCGGCTCCATCGAGCGCTTCGTCGGCGTGCTCGTCGAGCACTACGCCGGCGCGTTCCCGCCCTGGCTCGCGCCGGTGCAGGTGCAGGGCATCCCGATCGCCGAGCGGCACGCGGACTACCTCTACGACGTCGCGCGCCGGCTGAAGGCCCGCGGGATCCGCGTCGAGGTCGACGAGTCCGACGACCGGATGCAGAAGAAGATCCGCAACGCCCAGCTGCAGAAGGTGCCGTTCATGGTGATCGCGGGGGACCAAGACGTCGAGGCCGGCGCCGTGTCGTTCCGCTACCGCGACGGGCACCAGGACAACGGCGTCTCGGTCGAGGAGGCCGTCGAGCGCGTCGTCGCGGCCGTGGAGTCGCGAGAGCAGGTCTGAGGCGTACGCCGGCGAAACCCGCTGGAGCTGCGGCACGCGGCGGACCACACTCGCCGCGTGCTGCCCAACCACTTCGACGCCGACGTCGCGGCGACGTACGACGACCCCGCCGACCCCGCCAACGACCCGGACCTGGTCGCGCGGACCGCCGACGTCCTCGCGGACCTCGCAGGCGGTGGTCGCGCCCTCGAGCTGGCCGTCGGCACCGGACGCGTCGCGCTGCCGCTGGCGGCGCGCGGTGTCGCGGTGGCCGGCGTCGAGCTCTCCGAGGCGATGGTGGCGGTGCTGCGCTCCAAGCCCGGAGGAGCGGCGCTGCCGGTGGTGCTCGGCGACATGGCCGACCCCGAGGTCGTCGCCCGCGCGGGCGACGGGTTCGACCTCGCCTACCTGGTGTTCAACACGATCGGGAACCTCACCACCCAGGACGCCCAGGTCGCCTGCTTCGCCAACGCCGCTGCGACGCTGCGGCCGGGCGGCGTGTTCGTCCTGGAGGTGGGCGTCCCGGGCGTGCTCGGTGCCGCAGGCCGCTACCGGGTGTTCTCCCACGGCGAGGAGCACCACGGCATCGACGACTACGACCCGGTGACGCAGGAGTTCTTCTCCCACCACTACACGCGCACCACGGACGGCACCTACCGCCGCCACTCGGTGCCGTTCCGCTACGCGTGGCCGGCCGAGCTCGACCTGATGGCGCGGCTCGCGGGGATGCGGCTGCGCGAGCGGTGGGCCGGGTGGGACCGCTCGCCGTTCACCGCCGCGAGCGACGCGCACGTCTCGGTCTGGGAGCGCCCCTGAACGGCGCCCCGGCCGGCGTACAGACCTGTTCCGAGATTTCCGCGACACGATGTCGCGTGTACCCCTTGACATCGTGACGCGGTGTCGCAGTAACCTCCCGGTGTCCGTCACACGACGTCACAGACAGGTGGGTGCACGATGACCGCGACGCAGGAGCCGACCAGCCCCCGCGAGCTCGAGGACGAGCTCGCCCGCATCGAGCGGGCCGTCGCCCGCTCCGTGGCCGACAAGCCCTACGAGGAGCGGCTGCGGACGCTGTCCGAGGCCTCGGTGCACCAGCACTTCGACGCGTTCCTCGACATCGCGTGGGACGACCCCGACCACGCCATCGACCCGACCGACCGGCGCTGGATCCTGCCCGACATCGACATCCTCGGCGCGACCGCCTGGTACCGCTCGCTGCCCGAGTCCGAGCAGATCCGTGTCGGGCTCTACCGCCAGGCGCAGATCGTCAAGGTGGGCCTGCAGTTCGAGCAGATCCTCATCGGCGGGCTGATGAACCACGCCTTCTCGCTGCCCAACGGCTCCGCGGAGTTCCGCTACGGCACCCACGAGGCGACCGAGGAGTGCCACCACACCCAGATGTTCCAGGAGTTCGTGAACCGCTCGGGCCAGGACGTCACCGGCGGTCGCTGGCTGTTCCGCCACGCGGCGCCGTTCCTGCCGCTGGCCGCGCGGTGGCTGCCGTACGGCTTCTTCTTCGGCGTCCTCGCCGGTGAGGAGCCGATCGACCACGTCCAGAAGTCCGTGCTGCGCGCCGGCGACGACATGCACCCGCTGCTGCGCCGGATCATGCAGATCCACGTCGCCGAGGAGGCGCGCCACATCGGCTTCGCCCACGAGTACCTCGAGCACAACGCCGCCCGGCTGAGCCGTCGCGAGCGGGCGATGCTCTCGGTCGCGGTGCCGGTCGTCATGCGCGTGCTGTGCGACGAGATCCTCGTCCCGAGCAAGCAGGCGCAGGCCGCCATGGGGATCCCCGACGCGACGATGAAGGAGGCGTTCTGGGACTCGCCGCGCTCGCGCAAGTTCCTGCGCGACCTCTTCGGCGACGTCCGGATGCTCGCCGAGGAGTGCGGCCTGATGAATCGCGCCTCGCGCCGGGTCTGGTCCGCCATGAAGATCGACGGCCGCCCCTCGCGCTTCCGCAGCGAGCCGGCCTCCGCCGCGGCCTGAGCCCGCCCCGTGCCCTACGTCGTCACGCAGTCGTGCTGCGCCGACGCCTCCTGCGTCCGTCGCGTGCCCGGTCAACTGCATCCACCCGGCACCCGGTGAGCCCGGCTTCGCCACCGCCGAGATGGTGTACGTCGACGCCGCCTCCTGCGTGGACTGCGGCGCCTGCGCGACGGCCTGCCCGGTCGACGCGGTCGTGCCGCACACCCGGCTGACGCCGGAGCAGGAGCCGTTCCGGGCCCTGGCCGCGGAGTACTACGACGCCTTCCCGCACCGCCCGCGCGCACCGCTGGCCGTCGTACCCCGCCAGCGGACGATGCGCCGGCCGCGCCCCGCGCGCTTCGCCGTGGTCGGCGCCGGGCCGGCGGGGATGTACGTCGCCGACGAGCTGCTCAAGCAGCCCGGCGTCAGCGTCGACGTGCTGGACCGGCTCCCGACGCCGTACGGGCTGGTGCGCGCCGGGGTCGCCCCGGACCACCCGCACACGAAGGCCGCGCAGCAGCTGTTCGCCGCCATCGAGCAGGAGGCCGGCTTCGGGTACCTGCTCGGCGTCGAGGTGGGCCGCGACGTCACGCTCGCCGAGCTGGGCGAGCACTACGACGGTGTCGTCAGCTGCGTCGGTGCGGCCGACGACCGGCGGCTCGGGATCGAGGGCGAGGACCTGCCCGGCTCGCTGCCGGCCACACAGCTGGTGGCCTGGTACAACGGGCACCCCGACCACCAGGGGCTGGCGGTCGACCTGTCGGTCGAGCGCGCGGTGGTCGTCGGCAACGGCAACGTCGCGCTCGACGTGGCCCGCGTGCTCTGCCGGGCGCCCGAGGACCTCGACGCCACCGACGTCTCGCGCACGGCGTACGACGTCCTCGCCGGCTCGCGGCTGCGCGAGGTCGTGGTGCTCGGGCGGCGCGGACCGGCCGAGGCCGCGTTCACCGTCCCCGAGCTGGTCGGCCTGGTCGGACTGGCGCGCGAGGGGGCCCTCGACGTGCGTCTCGACCTCGGCGGCGCGGTGCTCGGCGACGACCAGCGCTCACGGCTGCTGGGCGAGCTCGAGGCGATCGAGCCGCGTCCCGGCGCGCGCACGCTGACCCTGCGCTTCCTCGCCGCGCCGGTGCGCCTGCTGGGCCAGGACCGGGTCACGGGCGTCGAGGTCGCCCGGACCCGGCTGGTGGACGCGGGTGGCCGCGTGGTCGCCGAGCCGACGGGGGAGACCGAGACGATCGAGGCCGGGCTGGTGCTGCGCGCCGTCGGCTACCACGGGCGGCCGGTCGCCGACCTGCCGTACGACGAGGCCACGGGCACCGTCCCGAGCGACCGCGGGCGCGTGCGCCCGGGGACGTACGTCGCCGGGTGGCTCAAGCGCGGCCCGACCGGCTTCATCGGCTCCAACAAGGCCGACGCCCAGGAGACGGTCGCGCGCATCCTCGACGACCTCGACGCGGAGGCGCTCGCGCCGTCGGCCGTTCCGGGGCCGCGCCCGCGCGAGGAGCTGCTGCGGCTGCTCGGTGAGCGCGGCGTCCAGGTCGTCGACCGTGCCGGCTGGCGTGCGATCGACGACGAGGAGCGGCGCCGCGGCCAGGCCGACGGGCGCGAACGGACCAAGCTGCTCAGCACCGAGGAGCTGCTCGCGGCCGCCGCCGGGGCCTCCGGCACGAGGTCCGCGGCAGCGCGGTCTCGACGTGTCCGGCGTCACGGGTACGCTGCCCAAAGGGCCCGATCGGGCGTGTGACCCCAGAGCGGAGCAAGGCATGGCCACCAGCGCGGACCGTCGGGTCGACGGTCGTCAGTCGCGCTGGGACCGGCACAACGCCCAGCGCCGCCAGCACCTCATCGACGCGGCCGTCGCCGAGATCGAGTCGTCCCCGCCAGGCAGCGAGATCCACGTGCACCAGATCGCGGCGCGCGCCGGGGTCGGCCGGACCGTGGTCTACCGCCATTTCGAGGACCGCGCCGACCTCGACCGGGCCGTGACCACGGAGATCGTCGACGGCCTGGCCGAGCGGCTGATCGCCGAGGTCACCCTCGACGGCACGGTCCACGACATCGTGCGCCGCGTCGTCGGCAGCTACGTCGAGTGGGCCAGCGGGCACCCGCCGCTGCACTCGCTGGTCATCCAGGGCAACGGCGCCGGCGGCAGCCCCCTCGAGGAGGGCATGGGTCGCATCGCCGGGCAGGTGCACGAGCTCATCGGCTACGCCATCGAGGTGCTCGGGCTCGAGCCGTCGGAGGACGAGATGGCCGCGCTCGACCCCCTGGCCTTCGGGCTGGTGGGCGCGGTCTTCGGGGCCGTGCGCCGCTGGTCGGGCTCGGACCCCGCCGAGCGCCCGGCCGCGGAGGTGCTGGTCGACCTCGTCGCCGACTCCGTCTGGTTCCTCATCAGCGGGCACGCCGCGCACCTCGGCCTCGACCTCGACCGGGACCAGCCGGTCGAGGAGGTCCTCCTCGGCGCGCTGGCCGAGCCCGTCCAGTGACCGGCGCGCACGACGCGGGCCCCGACGACCGGGCGCTCGGCGGGCTGGAGCGGTTGTGGACCCCGCACCGCATGCAGTACGTCGCCTCCGCCGGCGGGGCGGAGGAACGCGCCCGGGTGCCCGTTCTGCGCGATGGCCGAGCCCCGCGACGGCGACCTCGTGGTCCACCGGGGCGAGCGCGTCCTCGCGGTGCTGAACCTGCACCCGTACAACCCCGGCCACCTGATGACGATGCCGTTCCGCCACGTCGCCGACTACGAGGACCTCACCCCCGAGGAGACGACGGAGCTGGCCGAGGCGACGCAGCAGGCGATCCGCGTGGTGCGCTCCGTGAGCCACCCGCACGCCTTCAACGTCGGCATGAACCTCGGCGGGGTGGCCGGCGGCTCGCTGTCGGAGCACCTGCACCAGCACGTGGTCCCGCGGTGGTCGGGCGACGCGAACTTCATCACCGTCGTGTCCGGCACCAAGGTCCTGCCGCAGCTGCTGCAGGACACCCGCGACCTGCTCGCCGAGGCCTGGACGCGGGTGTGAGCGCGACGGTCGCGACGTACCTCCCCGAGGACCTCGACGACCTCGTCGACCTCCTGGCCCGGATGCGGGCCGCGGGGGAGCCGTACCCGTCGCCGGTCGACCTGGCCGGCGACCCGCCCGCCCTGCGCGCCTGGCTCGTGGGCGAGCCCGCCCTGGTGCGGTGGACCGGGCGCGTGTTCGATGAGCCGTGCGGGTTCGTCCAGCTCACCGCACCGCACCCGTACCTCCGCGACTGGCTGGGCTCCTGCGGCGTCGACCCGGACGGCTGCGCGGAGGTCGGTCGCCTGTTCGTCGGTGCGCCGGCGCGGGGCACCGGGCTGGGCGGCCTCCTGCTGGACCAGGCGCTCGGCTGGACGCGGGAGCGGGGGCGGCGCGCGGCGCTCGCCGTGGTCGACAGCTCCGAGCGCGCCGTCGCGCTCTACCGCGACCGGGGACTGGTCGAGGTGGGGCGCTTCGAGGGCCGCCACGGGCTGAACCTGGTCTTCGTCGACCGGGCGTGAACCGGCCGGCGCCGCGCGGCCCGGCGGCGTACCGCTAGCCTTGCCGGCGCCATGTTGGAGAGATTTCGCGCGTTCTGGACCGGCATCTTCAAGCCGGTCGGCGACCTGCTGCTGCGCCTGGGGGTCAGCCCGGACGCGGTGACCCTCGTCGGCACGATCGGGGTGAGCGCCGGGGCGCTGGTGTTCTTCCCGCGAGGTCAGCTTCTCGTCGGGGTGCTCGTGGTGACCGCGTTCGTGTTCTCCGACATGGTCGACGGCTACATGGCGCGCACGTCGGGCCGGGTCTCGACGTTCGGCTCGTTCTGGGACTCCACGCTCGACCGCTTCGGCGACGCGGCGGTCTTCGGCGGGCTGGTCCTCTACTACGCGGGCACCCACTACGACGCGCGGCCCCGC